>LR738715.1:291787775-292043169 GCA_902687465.1 Secale cereale | reverse complement strand
GGGGGGGGGGGCGGATCTGGAGTCCGTTCGGGGCTCCGGAGAGTGGAGACGTCGCCATCGTCATTATCAACCTTCCTCCATCACCTATTCCATTATGCTCACCGCCGTGCGTGAGTAATTCCATCGTAGGCTTGCTGGACGGTGATGGGTTGGATGGGATCTATCATGTAATCGAGTTAGTTTTGTTAGGGTTTGATCCCTAGTATCCACTATGTTCTGAGATTGATGTTGCTATGACTTTGCTATGCTTAATGCTTGTCACTAGGGACCGAGTGCCATGATTTCAGATCTGAACCTATTATGTTTTCATGAATATATGTGTGTTCTTGATCCTATCTTGCAAGTCTATAGTCACCTACTATGTGTTATGATCCGGCAACCCCGAAGTGACAATAAACGGGACCACTCCCGGTGATGACCATAGTTTGAGTTCATGTATTCACTATGTGTTAATGCTTTGGTCCAGTACTCTATTAAAAGGAGGCCTTAATATCCCTTAGTTTCCAATAGGACCCCGCTGGCACGGGAGGGTAGGACAAAAGATGTCATGCAAGTTCTTTTCCATAAGCACGTATGACTATGTTCGGAATACATGCCTACATTGCATTGATGAACTGGAGCTAGTTTTGTGTCACCCTAGGTTATAACTTCTACATGATGAATTGCATCCGGCATAATTTCCCATCACCGATCCAATGCCTACGAGCTTTTCACATATTGCTTGTTTCTTATTTACTTTCCCGCTGCTACTATTACAAAAACTACAAAAACACTACCGTTACTTTTATTGCTGCTACCGCCACTATCATATTACTTTGCTACTAAACTATCTTGCTGCAGATACTAAGTTTCCAGGTGTGGTCGAATTGACAACTCAGCTGCCTTTACTTAAGAGTATTCTTTGGCTCCCCTTGTGTCGAATCAATAAATTTGGGTTGAATACTTTACCCTCGAAAACTGTTGCGATCCCCTACACTTGTGGGTTATCACTGTCCTACAAACCTCTACACTTGGAGGCCCAACAAACGTCTACAAGAAGAAGGTTGTGTAGTAGACATCACTAGGGCTGTCCTAGGCGTGCACACCGTGCCTAGCCCTCGTTCGTGGGCGCTCGGCAGGGGGCAGCAAGCAACTGCCGAGCCTCCAAAAACACGAACATAGGAAGAGAGAAAGGAAATAATGCAACGAGGAGAAAAATTCCCACCCTTTTTGAATAAAGATGCGAAACTTCAAACTTCATTCAAGAAATAGCAAATTCGAGTACAGGAGAGAGTAAAAAAAAATAGCCGCGTCCGGCGCCTATGTTAGTCTTCTCACCAGCACGGAGCATGGTGCTACCACTTGGCATGGGCGTAGTCATTGGTGGACAGTGTCATCTGCCAGCACGAAGCATGGAGCTTCCACTTGGGCGTGGGCGGGAGCCCCCGCGGGGTCGAGGATCGGCGCACTGGGGACTCCAGAGCGTGCATAGCCCCACTCATTATTACGTGAGAGTGTCACGGGTAGAACTTGCGGAGGTGCCAGATGTTCCAGGCATTCTGGACGGGGATCTTGTCCTCCTTCTCCAGGTGCACAACGCCAGGCCTGGAGACACGGGCGACCATGAACGGACCGTCCCACATGGGAGAGAGCTTGTGAAGGCCCTCCCTGGAGAGGACCCATCTCAGGACGAGATCCTCGACCTCAAGGACCTGGGGGCGGATGTCACGGCAATGGTATCACCGCAACGCCTGTTGGTACCTTGCGGCATGAAGGGCATCTTGGCAGTGAGCTTCCTACCGGAGCACGAGGTAGGCTCCCCGCGAAGCATCCCGATGCGCCTCGTCAAATGCCAGGACTCGCAGGGAATGATTCATTACCTCATGTGGGAGGACCGCCTCAGCCCCGTAGATGAGGAAGAATGGGGGTCTCACTGGTAGGCCTAGTCATAGTTGTAGATGGACCACATCATAGACTGAAGCTCACCAAGCCAACCCCTGTCGTAGGCCCCAAGCTTCTTCTTGAAGCTCCTTGTCTTCAGGCCCCTCAAGACCTCCGTGTTGGCGCGCTCGGCCTGGCCGTTGCTCCGTGGGTGCGCCACCAAAGCGTAGGATATCTGAGTTCCAAGTTTAGCACAATATGTCCTAAAAAGGTTGCTCGTGAACTGGGAGCCATTGTCAGTAATGATGTGATTGGGGACGCCGAAATGGCTCACGAGGCCCTTGATGAACTTGACTATTGAGCCGGCGGGGATGGTGCGCACGGGCTCAACCTCCGCCCACTTGGTAAACTTATCGATGGTGATGTAAGGTAGCGGTAGCCTCCGGCCGCTCGGGGAAATGGGCCTAGTATATCCAGCCCCCATACCGTGAAGGGCCATGAGAGCGGGATAGTCTGGAGGTCATGCGTCAGTTGGTGAATCTGCTTGGCGTGGAACTGGCAAGCCTCGCAGGACCGGACCAGCTCGATGGCGTCTTGAAGCGCCGTGGGCTAGTAGAATCCGCTGCGGAATGCCTTCCCCACGAGAGTGAGTGACGAAGAGTGGTGCCCGCAGTCCCCACCTTGAATGCCGGCGAGCAGCTGTCACCCCTGCTCTTTGGGTATGCACCCCAGCGAGACGTCATTGGGACGCCTGTGGTATAGCTCACCGTTCTGCAAGATGTAAGCAGTAGCCTGCCGGGCCACGCGCTCCGCATCCGCTTCCTTTTCTGGTAGGGCACCACGAAGTAGATACACCTTGAATTCTTCGGTTCAGTCGCCCTCCCGAGGCTCTAGTGTGAGGAGCATACGAGCTCCAGAGGCCAGGCCATAGGCCAGGGCTCCTCGGGGTGGTGCCAGGGGCAACTCCTCCCGAGGCAGTGCTGGGTCCGCGCCAGAGGCGTAGCCGATGGCTTGAAGAGGCTCTCCTCGAAGATGCCGGACTTCTGGGGCTTGTGGCGCGATCCTTTCTTGGCAATTTCGTCGGTCTCCTTGTTCGCGTTGCGCAACACGTGCAACAGTTCTAACATGAGAAACGCTTCTCAATTTCACGTACCTCTTCTAGGTACGCCTCCATGTGCTCGTTTTTTGGAGTATATTCGTTGTTGGAGAAGTTGACGAGGAGTTGCGAGTCGCACTTGATGGTGAGGCGTTTGATCCCCAAGGCGGCCGCAGCCCTGAGGCCGGTGATCAGGCCCTTGTATTCTACGATGTTGCTGGAGACCTTCTCACCATGCTGGAAACATAGCTGCACATCGTAGTAGAACTTGTCCTTGGTTGGCGAGACGAGCACTACTCCAGCCCCCACGCCCTACCACGCGAAGGCGCCGTTGAAGTGCATGACCCATCCCACAGGGGCTTCATCGCGAGGCGCGAGGGACTGGTTCTCACCCAGCCCCCGGTCCGGGGCGTCCGTCCATTCAACCACGAAGTTGGCGAGGGCAGCACCCTTGATGACTCTGGTGGTGCTGAACTCCAGTTGATAGGCTTGCAGCTCGATGTTCCACTCCGTGACTCTCCCAAGAGTGTAGGGTTGTGTAGCACCTTCTCCAAGGGGAATGCAGAGACAACTTTGATGGGGTGACCTTCGAAATAATGGCGCAACTTTCTTGACGCAATGAGGAGCATGAGCAGGAGCTTCTGCTGCATAGGGTAGCATGCGGCGCGTTGCACAACACGGTGCTGACGAAGTACACCGGGTGTTCGATGAGCGGCGAGGTGTGGACGACATCCTTCCCATCGCGGGGCTCAGGAGCCTCACTGGTTGATGAAGCGGTGGGGGGCTCAGGAGTGTTATCCTGAAGGGGCAGCCATAGAGCATCCTCCCGAGGGCCGCCCAAGGCCGCATTCGCGTCATCGCGCCGCTCTCGGACCGCCATGAGTGATGCGCTGGCGGAGTGGGGGGTAGCCGCCAAGTAAAGCACCAATGGCTCGTGAGGGCCGGGCGCCACCATAACAGGCTGGCTCGTGAGGGCCTTGGAAGGCGGCGTCTGATACGTCTCCAACGTATCTATAATTTTTGATTGTTCCATGCTATTATATTATCTATTTTGGATATTTAATGGGCTTTATTATGCACTTTTATATTATTTTTGGGACTAACATACTGACCCAAGTGTCGGTGTACTAAGGTAGGGGTACCTCAGTACCCCAACTTGTGCACGGACAGTAGCAGCTTCCCGCGGCAGGGCCTACCACGTGCTCACCGGAGACCTTCCCGCTCCATATAAAACCATTCAAAAAACAAAGTATAGAAGACAGAAGATCAAGACCCCGGCAAGTGGAGCTTGCCGGGAAGGCCATCCTAGGCTCAAGGATACCTCACTAGCGCAAGACCCTGGCAAGAGGAGCTTGCCAGGAAGACTAGAAGATTACATTACAGAAGACATGCCTCGGCGCAACTTGCGCCCCGGCAGGGCCCGGGGAGCGACAAGCTCCAGAGCCCGACAAGCTCCCGGGCCCGGCAAGGTCAAGACCCCGGCAAGGTGCTTGCCGGGGAGAGTTGTGCTGCGTGCCTGCGCTCCAGCTCATCGAACCACGCGTCGCCCTGGGGCCATTCCAGGGACGCGTGGCGGATGGCTGTGCAGCCTGGGGGCACGGTGGCGCTCCACGATGGTAAAGCCATCGCCGTGGCAAACGGAGACGCAAGGGCGGGCGCTTTTGGGGTCGACGGCGACGGGCATTAAATGCTCTTGTCCCCCACTGTCAAAGTAGGTAGCGACCACTGTTCACGCACTGTAGCTCCACTGTTCCCGCACTGTTACAACTACCACCACTTTTACATTTTTACCCTTTCTCCTACGTTGACACCTGTCGGTGACCCCTTGCACTATAAAAGGAGGCCCATGCACAACATAGAGGGGGTTCAAAACCTAGATCGCTCATACGCTCGGTGTAGCTAGTTCTTCAAGCTCCCGAGCTCTCCAACTCAATACAAACTAAGCAGGAGTAGGGTTTTACACGTCCATCGCGGCCCGAACCTGGGTAAACTGCCCGCGTGTTCACTACGATCTGCTCTTCGTGCTCCCTCCACCCTCTTACCGCACAAGCAAGGGGCTCCGGTCCCATAGGTGCTCGTGGAGGACAGTTTCCCCCGACATCTTTGGCGCGCCAGGTAGGGGGCGTCGAGGTTGTGCGAACCTGATCCGGCGTTCACACGGGCGCATTCTTCATCAACCTCTCCAGTTTCGTCAGCAACCTCATCAGCAACAATGACATGGCCCCGAAGAAGAAGGCTTCGGAGGTCGCAGGCCCGTCTGCGTCTCATCCGCCGCCGCCGGAACCAACGGTGGGCGGGGGAGACGCCGTCGGAAGGGTGGTCGCCGGCGAGGACACGCGCGGCGCCACCAAATCCAAGGACAAGACGGACGACCGGGCCTCGGTCTCCGTGGACGCGCCACGTCTATCTCAGCAAACGACGACCCAGCAGCGCCATGCCACAGGAGGTGGCATCCGCTTGCTGGGCCAAGGGCAAACCGGAGGCTCGCGGGACGCTCCGGGCCATCGTCCTGGCACGAGCAAAGCGCGGTCGCCGGGGCGGGACCCTGCTCCTTCTAACGCTGTTAGGAGTCCGAGCATATCCCGCTCCTCGCACCGCTCGCCCCCGCTCCCCCCCACTCCAGCAGAAGCGCTCGCAAGGGCGCAACTGCTCCTCGACTTCCCTCCAGCGGCAGACAAGGCCGAAGACTGGAGGGCAACTATTCAGAGCCTGATCGCCTTCGCCAACAACGATACGCCACAGCAGCCGGCGACCTCGCGGCCGCGGCAAGTAGAGAAGACGAAGGCCGACGGCGACAAGACCGCCGGGGGTGCAACCACCGTGCACTCCCCGCCGCAGAAGCAAAAGACGCCGCCCCGCTGGAACAACGCCGATGACGGCTCCACGGCGTCGTCGGATCCGCGGGCTCGTCGGGACCAGCGCCAAGTCCTCGACGACCGGCGACAAGAAGACGCTCGGACAACAATCGAGCGCCGCCGAGAAGCTCGGCGACAATCGGATCAGCGAGCTGGAGCCGCTGTCGACACGCGCGCGCCCGGTGAACCAGGCGACTTGCCGTACGCGGCAGGTTGCCCTGCGTTTACCCGTGAGCTGCGGCGCGTCCAGTGGCCCAGCATGAAGAACTTCAAGCCCGACGTACCGGAGAAGTACGACGGCAAGACGCACCCCTCGGAATTCCTCAGCATTTACACCATCGCGGTGCAGGCTGCCGGGGGGCGCGACGAGAAGATTTTGGCGAACTACTTCCCGCTCGTGCTTAAGCCGAACGTTCGTTCGTGGCTTATGCACTTGCCGGAAGGCTCCATTTCTTCTTGGGCAGATCTTTGCCACCAGTTTGTTGGCGCCTTCACAGGCGGCCACAAAGCCCACGGCCAGGAGAGCGATCTCCACATTCTGGCCCAGAAGGAAGGAGAATCCCTGCGCAAGTACATTCAACGCTTCAGTCGCGTGCAGCACAACATCCCGGACGTCCACCCTGCCGCGGTTATCAGCGCGTTCCACCAGAACGTGCGTAACCGCCGCATGCGTGAGGAGATGGCCATGACCAAGATACGGGATGTCAGCGAGCTCTATGCTCTAGCTGATAAGTGCGCGCGCGCAGAAGAGGGGAGGAGACTCCCCGGGGAGGATGCTGGCGCAGGAGGAAGCGACAGCGGCGACGCCGCCCCGGCAAAGAAGAGCCGGCGGCGGAACAATAGAAGGAAGGACAAGAAGGAAGTGCTTGCCGTCGAGAAGTCCGGCAAGGAGGCTCCCGCCAAGCAAACACAGGCTGGCGGCTCCGGCAGGGAGCCTGCCCCGGTGGCGGCAGCCGACAAGCAGGACGGCTCCGACAAGCAGTACTGCAAGATCCACCGCACCAAGGGCCACGACCTCTCCAACTGCAAACGCGTCGAGTACCTCGTCGAGCAGCAGAAAGCTGAGTACGAGAGGCGCGACAAGGAGAAGGCCCAAGGTGGCGGAGGAGAACCAAGCAAGAAGCGGCCATTCAATGGCCGGGGAGGACGCCGCGGCAAGGCAAAGCAGCGACAAGGTGACCGACCTCCCCGGGGCCGCGACAAAGATGAAGAAGACGACGACGAAGACATGGAGGATGAGGATAACAGCGAGCAGGAGTTCCAGAAAGCCATGGAGGTCCTGTGCGTCGACGGTGGCGCCTGTCTGCACACCTCCCACCGCCAGCTCAAGCAGTGGGTGCGCGAGGTGAATGCAGCAGAGCCGCCCATGGAGTCGAGCATGCTCCTCAAATGGTCCAGCACGCCCATCATTTTTGATCTTGAGGATCACCCTGACCGCACCACTGCGGTCGGGTGCTTGCCGATGCTGGTCTCCCCCACCATCCACAACCTCAAGGTCACTAAAATGTTGGTTGACGGCGGGGCCGGGCTGAACTTGATCTCCTCTGCTGTGATCAAGAAACTCCAAATCACAGATGGCGAGCTCGAAGAGACCGGTTCTTTCCAAGGAATCAACCCGGGAAGGAGCAAGCCCAAGGGGAAGATAACTCTGCCGGTGACCTTTGGCGGGGAGCTCAACTTTAGGACTGAGCGCATCACATTCGACGTCGCTGATATCCCATTGCTATACAATGGGATACTCGGCCGTCCCGCCCTCGCCAAGTTCATGGCAGCTTCCCACTACGCCTACAACGTATTCAAGATGCCGGGGCCGATAAGCGTCATCACTGTCCACGGCGACAAGAAAGATGCGCTTGTCTGCGCCGACAAGATCTACCGGGACGCAGCAGCCGCAGCAGAAAAGGATACACTTGCCGTTGAAGCTCCCGGGGGGAAGAAGACGAAGACCAAGTCCGGCAAGTGCTCTGGGACCCACTCCGGCAACCGCACCTCTTCGGAGTGCTGCGCCGCCGTCGAGGACGTTCCATCGAGCTCCACCGGCAAGTGTAAGAAGGGGATGGCCGCTCCACCGGCAACCAAGAAGGTGTCTGCCAAGGAGGACGGTACTGGTGGTACTTTTACCATCAGTGCCACACTTGACAGCAAATAGGAAAGCACGCTCGTTGCCTTCCTATGGGCGAATGTCGATGTGTTTGCCTGGCAACCATCTGACATCCCCGGTGTTCCCAGGAAGGTAATTGAGCACAAGCTTGCTGTTTGTCCTCATGCGCGGCCCGTCAAGCAGAAAGTGAGGAAGCAAGCCGTGGAGCACCAAGAATTCATTGCTGAAGAAATCAAGAAGCTAGAGGCAGCAGGCCTAGTTAGAGGTGTGATCCATCCGACGTGGTTGGCAAACCCAGTCGTCGTGCGCAAGGCCAATGGGAAGTGGAGACTGTGTATAGACTTCACCGATGTGAATAAAGCATGTCCCAAGGATCCATTCCCTTTGCCGCGCATTGACCAGATCGTTGACTCCACCGCCGGATGTGAGCTACTCTCTTTTCTTGATGCATATTCAGGCTACCACCAGATCTTTATGGCCAAAGAGGATGAAGAGAAGACCGCATTTATCACTCCATGTGGCACCTATTGCTTCATACGCATGCCATTTGGACTGAAGAATCCAGGATCAACATTTGCAAGGGTAGTGCACACTGCTTTCGAGCCACAGATCCACAGAAATGTAGAGGCTTACATGGATGACATCGTGGTGAAGAGTAAGAGCAAGGATACCTTGGTACAAGATTTGGAAGAGACATTTCAGAACCTGCGCAAGATACAGCTCAAGTTGAACCCCGAGAAGTGCGTCTTTGGAGTCCCCTCCGGCAAGCTTCTTGGGTTCTTCGTGTCACAGAGGGGGATTGAAGCTAACCCCGACAAGATTAAAGCCATTGAGCAGATCGAGGCCCCGAAGCGCGTCAAGGATGTCAGAAGGCTTGCAGGTTGTGTGGCTGCCCTCAGTAGGTTCATTTTGAAGTCTGCAGAACGCGCCCTACCTTTCTTCAAAATCCTGAAGAAGGCAGGTCCCATGAAGTGGACTCCGGAAGCAGAGGCAGCGCTGCAAGATTTGAAATGGTACCTATCCTCCACTCCAATACTTGTCGCACCTAGACCACAGGAAAAGTTGCTGCTATACTTAGCGGCAACCAACCAGGTGGTTAGTGCTGCATTAGTAGCGGAGAGGGAGGCCGACGAGGAGTCCACACCACCGGCAAGCGAATCCAGCGACAAGCAGGGGGCTGCTCCGACAAGCTCTGGCCCCGACAAGGACAACTCTGCGCAGGAACAAGAGGAAGTGCGGAAGAAGATGGTGCAGCGCCCGGTGTATTTTGTGAGTTCCCTCTTGCAGGGGGCTAGATCCAGATACTCCGGGGTGCAAAAGTTGCTTTTCGGCCTCCTCATGGCCTCGAGAAAGCTGCGCCATTACTTCCAGGCACATGAGATAACGGTGGTCACTCGCTTTCCGCTGAAGAGGATATTGCACAATCCAGAAGCAACAGGCAGGATCGTTGAGTGGGCACTGGAGCTGTCAAGCTTTGGACTCAAGTTTGAAAGTACCTCAACCATACAGAGCCGAGCTTTGGCAGAATTCATAGCCGAGTGGACCCCGACGCCCGATGAAGAAATTCCAGAAACAAGTGCACCCGTACAAGAAGCGACAAGTGAATGGGTAATGTACTTTGATGGTGCCTTCTCGCTGCAAGGCGCCGGTGCTGGTGTAGTACTCATCGTGCCCACCGGAGAGCACCTCAAGTATGTTATCCAGATGCACTTTCCAAGGGAGCAAGCGACAAACAACACTGCTGAATATGAAGGTCTGCTCGCCGGCCTCAGGATTGCGGCCGAACTTGGGATCAGAAAGCTGATTGTGCGGGGAGATTCTCAGTTGGTGGTCCGACAAGTTAATAAGAGCTACCAGAGCCCTTTGATGGAGGCTTATGTGGATGAAGTGAGGAAGCTTGAAGAGCACTTTGAAGGTCTGCAAATGGAGCACGTCCCGAGAGCTCAGAATGAAATTGCAGACGGCCTTTCAAAGTGTGCTTCGATGAAGTTACCTGTGGAACCAGGGACCTTCTTGCTCAAGCTAACTCAACCATCCGTTGCACCGTCAATTGGGCAGTCCAAGAAGAGAAAGTTGGTCTCCGGCGACTACTTGCCGGCGGATATTCCTGAAACCGCCGCCAAGGTCCCCAAGATCAGCAGTCAGAACGCTGAGGAGCAGTCTGCTCCTGCAGATTCAAGGATCTGTGCAGTTGAAGCAGGTGTTCTCGACAAGCCTCGCCCCGACGAGCTTGCCGGGGGACCATCAGCTCCGGCGGAACCAGAGGTTCTTGTCGTAGAAGTCGAGGTCCCGGCAGCGGCCCTCATGCCTTTAGTCCTTGCCGTTGAGCCTCGGGCTCCGGCATGGGCGCAGCAGATCATCCGTTTTCTGCAAACTGGAGAACTTCCCAACGACCCAGAAGAAATAGAGAAGATAACCAGGCAGTCAAGTATGTACCAGTTCGTAGATAACGAGCTGTACAGAAGAAGGCTTAATGGTGTCAGGTTGAAGTGCATCTCCAGGGAAGATGGACAGAAGCTGTTGGCAGAAATACACGGAGGCATATGCGGCCACCACATTGGCGCAAGGGCGATTGCCGGGAAAGCTTTCCGGCAAGGGTTCTTTTGGCAAGAAGCCCTCCAAGATGCAACTGCACTAGTAACCAAGTGTGAAGCGTGCCAGTTCCATGCAAAACAAATTCATCAGCCAGCTCAAGCTCTCCAAACAATCCCTTTGTCCTGGCCCTTCTCGGTCTGGGGGCTCAATATCCTCGGCCCTTTCCCTCGGGCTGTTGGGGGCTTTGAGTACTTGTACGTCGCAATCGACAAGTTCACAAAGTGGCCAGAAGTGGAACCAGTGAGAAAGGTGACAGCACAGTCAGCGGTCAGGTTCTTCAGGTCGATTGTTTGCCATTTCGGAATCCCTAACCGGATTATCACCGACAACGGTACACAGTTCACTAGTCGCACCTTCATGCAATACGTCCAAGACCTTGGCGCCAAGGTCTGTTTCGCTTCTGTTGCTCACCCGAGGAGCAACGGTCAAGCGGAGAGGGCCAATGCTGAAGTGCTGGGCGGACTCAAGACAAGGACCTTTGACAGGCTGCGCAAGTGCGGAAGAAATTGGATAGAGGAGCTACCGGCGGCTCTTTGGTCAATCAGAACGACACCAAGTCGAGCCACCGGACAGACACCCTTTGCTCTAGTCTATGGAGCAGAGGCAGTTCTCCCCACGGAACTCGTATACGGATCTCCTCGAGTGCTCGCTTATGATGAGCTCGAGCAAGAGCAACTGCGGCAAGATGATGCATTGCTCCTCGAGGAGGAACGTCTCCAGGCTGCTGTACGAGCTGCTCGATACCAGCAAGCCTTGCGTCGCTATCATAGCCGCAAGGTCAAGGCCAGGAGTCTCGAGGAAGGCGACCTTGTTCTTCGGCGTGTTCAGTCCGCCAAGAATTCTAACAAGTTGACGCCAAAGTGGGAAGGCCCTTGTCGGGTGAGACAAGTCACAAGGCCCGGCGCTGTCCGCCTTGAGACCGAAGAAGGCTTACCGGTGAGCAACTCCTGGAACATAGAGCATCTTCGCAAGTTTCACCCATAAGGCGCGGTTGCCGTGATCCGCTCCGGCAACCACCTTTTGTACAAGCTTTGCCGCTGTTGCATGTAACACTTTGTACAAAGCCGGGCGCAGACCCCGTGCATCAGTAAAGTTTTTGTGTTTTGCGCTATTTGCCTTTTACATGCTTTTCTTCGCTATTTGCATGTGTTATTTGGCATCTTGTGCAACATGCACATCCGGTAAGCACTAGCACACCGAAAGGCTATATACTTGTTTCCCTCTTCTTTTTCCTTGCCTCTTAAGCAGAAGGAATGTTCCTCGCGCACAAGTTTGCCGGGGGGGAAGGTGATGGAAGAAGAACCAAGTGCTGTTCAAGAAAGAGAAGCCTTACCGAGAAGCAAGCAATATATGAAAGCTAAGTTATTAGAATTTGAGCTGTTCAAATTTTTAATTTTTTAGTTGTCTTCCTTGAACAATCACACTTTGTATGGAAAACCTGTGCGCGGAGGAACCTACCCGTGGCTAGCCGCACCCTTGTCTTGTTTTCGAGTACGCTCAACGACCTGAGTGAGCTGCGACAAGTGTCGCGCCCTTGGTTCGTTTTCGAGTTCACTCAACAAGCCGAGCGCGTTGCGACTAGCTGCGGCAAGGTTGCTTGCCGGTAAGACCTTGCCCAGCAGGCTGCTCAGAGTCCAGCACTCAGCGCTCGCGGCAAGGGACCCTTGCCGGCAAGCCCCCTGGAGGCGTAGGGTGAAAAACATACAAAGTAGATGACCAAGACAAGGAAGATAGCATTGCACTGGTTGATCAAAATAAGATAAATATCTTACATGGGATAACTTGTCGCAATGATTAATGAGTTCATAACACCCTATGCAGCAAACAAAAAAAAAGATAAATAAAAAGGAGGCCTAATCTACGCGGTCGCCCTCAATCCTGGAGATCTTGTTCACTTTGGCGATGATGTGGGCGACCTGCTCCTTCAGCGCCTCCGTGTTCGCGTCGGCCGGCAAGCTGCGGAGAACATTGGTGAGGTTTATACCAGGATTGCGGTATACAATCTTCGTCAGGACGCGCTCCAAGGTCCCCGCACAGAGCTGGCGCGACTCCTCGGCCAGTTGCGCGGGGAGCTTCTTCCGAAGATCTGCAAGAGCCGGCGCGATCCCTCTGAAGAAGAGGCTGAGCTTGGCGCTGTGAGGGAGGTTTGGATCCGGAGAGTAGATGAGATGCTCAACTTTCAGCGCCAGCAGCTCCTGGTCGATGTTGGATGCAGAGGACACCAAGTCCTCGGTCCATAACTCGACGGTCCGGCGGAAGTTCTCGACCGCAGTGTTGGCGCTCTCCACCATGCCTCGCTCCCTGCGGAGCTCTTCCTTCAACTTGGTTTCCCGGTCCCGGACGGCGTCGAGCGAGTCCTTCAACGTGGAAACCTTCAGTTCCAGATCCTCGATTGAGTCCTTGGCGGCCTTCAGCTCGTCGCCCTGCTTGGAGAGACGCACCTGGAGTTCGGAGTTGGTGTGGGCGTCCTTCTCGCGCTCTGTGTTGAGCGCGGTGACCCTCTCCACGCTCGCCTTCAGTGACTCCTCCAGTTGCGCAACCTTGGCCGCGAGCTCCTCCTTGGCGGTCTCCGCGGCAGCCGCGGCGGCTTTCGCCTCCTTCAGCTCTCCGCCAAGGGCCTGCTCCCGAGCGGCAAGGTCTTCCTCGTGGGAGTCGAGGTTGACCTTCCGTTGGGCGAGCTCTCCGTCTCGCCCGGACAGCTCCTCCCCGGCGAGTCGCTGCTGCTCCTCGGCTTCGGCCTTCTCCAGGAGCCACTCCTAGTACTCCCCGGCGAGCCTCTCGCGCTCCTCCGCCACGTCGCGGAGGGCAGCCTGGTTGGCGGCGCGGAGCTCCGCCGCGCGCTTCTCCATCTCGACGGCGGCCTTGGCGGCAAGGGCTTCCCGAGACGCTAGCTTCGCCTGCCTGGCCCGGTAAAGGGCCAGGAGCTGATGAAGCAGCTTCTCCTCCTCAGGCCCGTCGCTTCCGCCGGGCGCCTCGACGATCTTCAGACCCGCGGAGGCGAGGACCTCTCCATCAAAGGCCTTGCCCTCCGCGGGGACTCGCGAAGAAGAACTCCACGGCACCTGGATGAAGACGCCGTTGGGAGCTTCAAGATAGTAGCCCGACTGCTCCTTTTCGGCGGAGGGGTTGGCGGCCGGTGCAGCACTTGATGCTCCTGCCGCCTCCGGGCCGGCAGTGCGGTCGCCGTCCTCCTCCCCGGCCGCTGCGTCTGCAGTCGGGGCAGTCTCCTCCGCAGCCGGCTCGGCGGCTCCCGCCATATCCTCAGCGACAGGGGCGTCGCCGCCGCCGCCCTGCGCGCCCTCCTCCTCGACGACGACGACTTCCGTCTCCATCTGCTCGGGGGGAGGAGGATCTAGAAGAAGAAGGAAAAGTAAAAGAAGTTCAAGCAAATATCCAAAAAGAGACGAATCCAAGAAGGCAAAGTTACAGAACTTACCTTGACGGACGACGTCAGCGGCAGGTTCCCTCGCCGGGGAGCTCTGCCTTAGCGGAGTGGCCGCCCTCGCCGGGCTACTCGCCCTTGGCGGGGTACTCGCCCTTGGCGGAGTACCCGCCCTTGGCGGAGTGCTCTCCCTTGCCGGAGAGTTCGCCCTTGGCGGGGACGGCGGAGCCTGCGGCTCCTCGGGAGCGACCTCCGGATGCTCCTGCGGTTGTGGCTCCACCTCTGCACAAGACAATCAAGACAAGACAAAAACATCAAGATATTAGCACAAGACAAAATTCTCAAGCGCGCCCGACAAGCGGAAGTATGGAACCCAGACTTACGCTGGGGGCTGCGCTGGGGGCTGCTCCTCGGAGCAGCGCTCGGGTCCGGCAGGCTCGTCTCCGGCACGTCCCCTGTCGCCGCGACTGGCGAGTCGTCCGCGACCTCGACCACGGGCACCTTGGCCTTCTTCGCCATCCGCTGGGCCAGGGTCCTGAGATCAAAACAAAAAGCAAGATCAGCATCAGCAAGAACCAAGACGAAGTTAAAGAAGATGCAAAACCTCAAACTCTTACTCCTGTTCCTCCTCGTCGTCGTCGTCGCTCAGGGCGGAGAAGTCGAACGCCACTTGAGGCGCGTCCGCGCGGGGAGCAGGAGGCGAAGACTCCCTCGGACGCTTGGCGGTCCCCGGGGCTGGGGGCTGCGAGGACCCGGCCCCCGTGGACGCCGAGGCCCGGGGAGCGGGCGGAGCGGCCGCTCCGCCCTGCGAAGACCCTCCTTCGCTTGGCGCTGACGTGCGGGGCGCCTCTGTTGTGGCCTGCGCGCGGGTCGCTCCCGCCGTGGTTGGTGCGCCGGGCGCCCCCGTCGCAGCTTGACTCCCCCGGGAAGCTCGCGCTGCCCGGCGAGTTGGTTGTTGTCGGGGCGCCTGCGCCCTCGTCCCCGTCGTCGCCTTGCGGAGACGTTTCAGCGAAGACCGCTTGGGACTCGCCCGGGGCGGGGAGGTCTCCGATGACGAGGAGACGTCGTCGGCATAGAGCCCCAGAGACCCGTCGGAGTCCTCGGCGGCCTCGGCGTCCTCCTCCTCCTCCTCCTCCCCGGCTGGCTTGCTGGGCCCAGCGCCCTGCGCTGCGGCCGCTTTCCCTCCGGCGCCTCCGCCCCCTCCGGCGCCTCCGCTCCCTGCGGCGCCTCTGTTCCCTCCGGCAGCGCCGCCTCTTGCCGCGGCCTCGGTCAAGATTCCGGGGATCCCGGAGTGCCTCAAAGAAGGGACCCCGGCGAGCTCGTCGGGAGGAAGCTGCAGCAGTCTGCGGATCTCCGCCTCCTTCGCTTGGCAGGACGCATCCGCAGCCTCTGCCTCGTCGGGCGTAAAGCCAAATTCTCCCGCCGCTGCGGCTGCAGCGGCCTCTTCAACCCGAGAAGCTATATACGCTATCTCCTGGTCGGTGGTGTCCCGTGTGAGCCCTTTGATCTCGTCCTTGTCCTTCGCTACCTCCACCAGGTTGTCGAAGAAGCTCAAGATGACGTCTGGCTTGGGCGGAATCCACGTGCGGTCGATGCCATGCGAATCACACGCGGGCATCATGGCGCGAAGGGAATCCCGGGCCGTGCTGTTGCAAAGGGGCACCACTCCCCGGGGAGCTCTGAACCATTCTGGGTGGGCCGGGTCGTGCTTAAATAGTTCCCGGACCATCCCCTTCAGCTCCAGTGATGTGAAATTGAAGTTTAGCCCGGGGCGCAGCCTCATTATGTCCGCCGCGTTGCCGTAATCCCATGCCGGCCTCTTCCTATCCTGTAGAGGGGCAATGCGGCGGCGGAGGAAATCCGCTCCTACTTCTCCGACGGACAACCTTGCTACCCGGAGACGAAGAATTCTGATGAGGGCGACGTTGAGCTTGCCGTCGTCCGAATCCAGCTCGCTCCAGTCCCTGCCGCGCACGATAGGTGTTGTGCGCGGCGCAGTGAAAGGCTGCGGCTCATCTTCGACTACCCAACACCAGTCTGCACGCCACTCCTCCCACTTGCCGCGGAGCTCCCCCGGCAAGTAGGACTCCTTCTTGTTCAAACGGAAGACCCAAGAAATCCCCCCGGAGAGGGGAGCGCCGGCTTCTACTCTAGGGGTGAAGAAGTGCCTAAACAGCGCTACATTTGGATATATCCCAATATAGTTTTCGCACAGATGTGCGAAAACCGCCATCGTGAGGATGGCGTTGGGGGTGAAGTCAAGAAGGTGGAGGCCGTAGGTGTGCATAATATCGCAGAAGAAATCGGAAAAAGGAGGACAAAGGCCGCAATGGAAGAAAGCTGCGAAGAAGAAGTACCCGCCGGGGTAGTTGTCCTTGGCGGCGGCGGGATAGGCTCTGGTCCGAGGGTGCGCCTTGGTCTCCTTAGCCCAGAACAAGTAGTACTTGTTCCAGAGCTCCCGCGCGCTGAGCCTCGGCGAGAAGACGACGTTCCGCTTCCGCAGCAGAGCAAGCCTCGCCGCCTGGTCAGATTTCTCCTTCTTGGCCTTCTCCGCCTTCGCCTTCTCGGTCTTCGGGGCCATGGCGGAGGCGGCGAGGGAAGGGGGGGGGGGCGAAGAGTCCGGCGGCGCCGCAGATGCGGAAGGCGGCAGAGGAGATGTGGAGGCGGAGCGCAAAGGGAATCTCTGGAGATGGAAGAAGAGGCAATGAAGGCGTAGGAGGGGAACCGCTCCTGCTTCCTCTGCTTTTATGGGGAAGTGGGGGACGTTTCGCTCTTTCCATTAAAAGAACGTGGCCACGTCCCATCCCACGACGCCGCAATCGACGCGTGCCGTTACGGGGGGGACGCGGCGGATGCGGAAGTGGATTCGGCGTGCCGTGGGCCGCGCGTGTCCGTGCACTGTTTTGGGCCTGGCCCAACAGCGCTCGGCACCGTGTGTGGCCCAGGCCCGGGGGCTCCTGTCGGTGTACTAAGGTAGGGGTACCTCAGTACCCCAACTTGTGCTCGGACAGTAGCAGCTTCCCGCGGCAGGGCCTACCACGTGCTCGCCGGAGACCTTCCCGCTCCATATAAAACCATTCAAAAAACAAAGTATACAAGACAGAAGATCAAGACCCCGGCAAGTGGAGCTTGCCGGGAAGGCCATCCTAGGCTCAAGGATACCTCACTAGCGCAAGACCCTGGCAAGAGGAGCTTGCCAGGAAGACCAGAAGATTACATTACAGAAGACATGCCTCGGCGCAACTTGCGCCCCGGCAGGGCCCGGGGAGCGACAAGCTCCAGAGCCCGACAAGCTCCCGGGCCCGGCAAGGTCAAGACCCCGGCAAGGTGCTTGCCGGGGAGAGTTGTGCTGCGTGCCTGCGCTCCAGCTCATCGAACCACGCGTCGCCCTGGGGCCATTCCAGGGACGCGTGGCAGATGGCTGTGCAGCCTGGGGGCACGGTGGCGCTCCACGATGGTAAAGCCATTGCCGTGGCAAACGGAGACGCAAGGGCGGGCGCTTTTGGGGTCGACGGCGACGGGCATTAAATGCTCTTGTCCCCCACTGTCAAAGTAGGTAGCGACCACTGTTCACGCACTGTAGCTCCACTGTTCCCGCACTGTTACAACTACCACCACTTTTACATTTTTACCCTTTCTCCTACGTTGACACCTGTCGGTGACCCCTTGCACTATAAAAGGAGGCCCATGCACAACGTAGAGGGGGTTCGAAACCTAGATCGCTCATACGCTCGGTGTAGCTAGTTCTTCAAGCTCCCGAGCTCTCCAACTCAATACAAACTAAGCAGGAGTAGGGTTTTACGCGTCCATCGCGGCCCGAACCTGGGTAAACTGCCCGCGTGTTCACTACGATCTGCTCTTCGTGCTCCCTCCGCCCTCTTACCGCACAAGCAAGGGGCTCCGGTCCCATAGGTGCTCGTGGAGGACAGTTTCCCCCGACACCAAGGCCCAGTGCAAATTGCTGTTTTTTGCCTATTTCAGTGTTTCGCAGAAAAGGAATACCAAACGGAGTCCAAACGGAATGAAACCTTCACGAGGATCGTTTTTGGAACAAACGCAATCCACAAGACTTGGAGTACACGCTTGGGAAGCCACGAGGTGGCCACGAGGCAGGAGGGCGCGCCCCCACTCTCGTGGGCCCCTCGTAGCTCCACCGATGTACCTCTTCCTCCTATATATACTCATATACCCTGAAAAACATCCGAGAGCACCACGAAACCCTATTTCCACCGCCGCAACCTTCTGTACCCGTGAGATCCCATCTTGGGGCCTTTTCCGGAGCTCCACCGGAGGGGGAATCAATCACGAAGGGCTTCTACATCACCTCCATGGACTCTCCGATGAGTTGCGAGTAGTTTACCACAGACCTTCGGGTCCATAGTTATCAGCTAGATGGCTTCTTCTCTCTCTTTGGATCTCAATACAAAGTTCTCCTCGATCTTCTTGGAGATCTATCCAATGTAATACTTTTTGCGGTGTGTTTGTCGTGATCCGATGAATTGTGGGTTTATGATCAAGATTATCTATGAACAATATTTGATTCTTCTCTGAATACTTATATGCATGATTTAATATCTTTGCAAATCTCTTCGAATTATCAGTTTGGTTTGGCCTACTAGATTGATCTTTCTTGCAATGGGATAAGTGCTTAGCTTTGGGTTCAATCTTGCGGTGTCCTTTCCCGGTTACAGCAGGGCCAGCAAGGCACGTATTGTATTGTTGCTTGATACGTCCATTTTGCATCATGCTTTTATGTTGATATTTATTGCACTATGGGATGTCATTACACATTATGTCACAATACTTATGCCTTTTCTCTCTTATTTTACAAGGTTTACATGAAGAGGGAGAATGCCGGCAGCTGGAATTCTGGGCTGGAAAAGGAGCAAACATTGGAGACCTATTCTACACAACTCAAAAAGCTCTGAAACTCCACGAAACATTGCTTCAGAAAATATAAAAAATATCTAGCGAAAGAGATCTGCCAAGGGGGCCACCACCTGTCCCTGAGGGTGGGGGGCGCGCCCCCTGCCTCGTGGGCCAGCCGGTGACCCCCTGATGCCCATCTTCTCCTATATGATGTGTTTTGACTTGGAAAAAATCATTAGGAGGCTTTCGGGACAAGACGCCGCCGTCTCGAGGCGGAACCTTGGCGGAACCGATCTAGGGCTCCGGCGGAGCTGTTCTGCTGGGGATACTTCCCTCCGGGAGGGGGAAATCGTCACCACCGTCAACACCAACAACTCTCCCATCTTGGGGAGGGTTATCTTCATCAACATCTTCACCCGTACCATCTCCTCTCAAACCCTAGTTAATCTCTTTTATCCAATCTTTATACCAAACCCTCAGATTGGTACCTGTAGGTTGCTAGTAGTGTTGATTACTCCTTGTAGTTGATGCTAGTTGGTTTACTTGGTGGAAGGTCATATGTTCAGATCCATTATGCATATTAATACCCCTCTAACCATGAACAATATTTTGCCTTGTGAGTAGTTACTTTTGTTCCCGAGGACATGGGAGAAGTCTTGCTATAAGTAGTCATGTGAATTTGGCATTCGTTCGATATTTTGATGAGATGTATGTTGTCTTTCCTCTAGTGGTGTCATGTGAACGTCGACTACATGACACTTCACCATTGTTTGGGCCTAGAGGAAGGCATTGGTAAGTAATAAGTAGATGATGGGTTGCTAGAGTGACAAAAGCTTAAACACTAGTTTATGCGTCGCTTCGTAAGGGGCTAATTTGGATCCATATGTTTCATGCTATGGTTAGGTTTACCTTAATACTTCTTTTGTAGTTGCGGATGCTTGCAATAGAGGTTAATCATAAGTGGGATGCTTGTCCAAGTAAGGGCAGCACCCAAGCATCGGTCCACCCACATACTAAATTATCAAAGTAACGAACGTGAATCATATGAACGTGATGAAAACTAGCTTGACGATAATTCCCTTGTGTCCTCGGGAGCTTTTTCCTTCATATAAGAGTTTGTCCAGGCTTGTCCTTTGCTACGAAAAGGATTGGGCCATCTTGCTGCACCTTATTTACTTTTACTATTTGGCACTTGCTACCAATTACCTTATCACAAAACTATCTGTTACCGATAATTTCAGTGCTTGCAGAAAATACCTTATTGAAAACTGCCTATCATTTCCTTCTGCTCCTCGTTGGGTTCGACACTCTTACTTATCGAAAGGACTAAGATAGATCCCCTACACTTGTGGGTCATCACTACTCTTTTCTGGCGCCGTTGCCGGGGAGTGAAGCGCCTTTGGTAAGTGGAATTTGGTAAGGAAAAATTTATATATTGTGCTGAAATTTACTGTCACTTGTTACTATGGCTCATAATCCTTTGACGGTCTTGTTTGGGGTATCTTCACCCCGACTAGTAGAGCAAAGAGTTGCTCCTCAACCTACTGAACCTACTGAAAATGTTTGCTTTGAAATTCTTCGGGTATGATAGAGAAACTGCTAGATAATCTCGTTACAGGAGATGGAACACTTCATCCCGATTTACACCTAATCTATGTGGATGAAGTTTGTGGATTATTTAAGCTTGCAGGTATGCCCGAGGATGTTATCAAGAAGAAGTTCTTCCCTTTATCTTTGAAGGAAGATGCATAGACATGGTTTAGGCTGTGCGATGATATTGGATCATGGAACTATAATCGAGTGAAGTTGGAATTTCATCAGAAGTTCTACCCTATGCATCAGGTTCATCGTGATCGTAATTATATATATAATTTTTGGCCTCACGAAGGAGAAAGTATCGCTCAAGCTTGGGGGAGGTTAAGTCAATGTTATATTCATGCCCCAATCATGAGCGCTCAAGAGAAATGATCATTCAAAAATTTTATGCTCGGCTTTCTCTCAATAATCGCTCCATGCTCGATAATTCCTGTACTGGTTCTTTTATGATGAAGACTATTTAATGCAAATGGGATTTATTGGAAAGAATTAAATGCAACTCTGAAGATTGGGATCCCAACGAAGATAAGGATTCAGGTATGACCCCTAAGTTTGATTGTGTTAAAGCTTTTATGGATACCGATGTTTTCCATGAATTTAGCACTAAATATGGACTTGACTCTGAGATAGTAGCTTCTTTCTGTGAATCATTTGCTACTCATGTTGATCTCCCTAAGGAGAAGTGGTTTAAATACCATACTCCCATTGAAGTAAAAGTAGTTGAACCTGTTAAAGTTGAAGAAAATACTATCACTTATAATGTTGATCCTATTATTCCTACTGCTTATTTTGAGAAACCACCTTTCCCCGTTAGAATAAAGGATCATGCTAAAGCTTCAACTATGGTTTGTAAGAGTAATACTAGAACACCTACACCCTCTGAGCAAATTAAAGTTGAACCTAGTGTTGCTATGGTTAAAGATCTCTTGGTTGAAAATTTAGATGGACATGTTATTTACCTCCAAGAGAAAGCTGCTAGAATAGCCAAAGCCGATACTAGGAATAAACATAGACCTATTGTAGGCATGCCTGTTATTTCTGTTAAAATAGGAGAACACTGCTATCATAGTTTATGTGATGTAGGTGCTAGTGCAAGTATAATACCTATTTCCTTATATAAGGAAATTATGCATGATATTGCACCTGCTGAGTTAGAAGGGATTGATGTTACTATTAAGCTTGCTAATAGAGACACTATTTCACCAGTTGGGATTGTTAGAGATGTTGAAGTCTTGTGTGGGAAGGTTAAATACCCTGCTGATTTTCTTATTCTTAGTTCCCCACAAGATGATTTTTGCCCCATTATATTTGGTAGACCCTTCTTGAATACTGTTAATGCTAAGATAGACTGCGTAAAAAATATTGTTACTGTTGGTTTAGGGGATATGTCTCATGATTTTAACTTTGCTAAATTTCGTAGACAACCCCATGATAAAGAATTACCTAGTAAGGATGAAATTATTGGTCTTGCTTCTATTGCTGTGCCTCCTAACGATCCTTTAGAACAATATCTGCTAGACCATGAAAATGATATGTATATGAATGAGAGAAGGGAAATACATGAAATATTCTTTAAGCAGGGACCCGTATTGAAAAACAACTTGCCTGTTGAAATTCTAGGGGATCCTCCTCCACCCAAGGGTGATCCCGTGTTTGAACTTAAACCATTACCTGATAATCTTAAGTATGTTTACCTCAATGAAACGAAGATATATCTTGTTATTATTAGTGCTAACCTTTCAGAGCAGGAAGAAGAGAAACTATTGAAAACTCTGAAGAAGCACCGTGCTGCTATCGGATATACTCTGGATGATCTTAAGGGCATTAGTCCCACTCTATGCCAACACAAGATAAAATTGGAAGAGGATGCTAAACCGGTTATTGATCATCAACGACGGTTAAATCCTAAGATGAAAGAAGTGGTAAGGTAGGAAATACTAAAGCTTCTAGAGGCAGGTATTATCTATCCAGTTGCTGATAGCCAGTGGGTAAGTCCTGTCTATTGTGTCCCTAAGAAGGGAGGTATGACTGTTGTTCCTAATGATAAAGATGAATTGATCCCACCAAGAATTGTTACAGGTTATAGGATGGTAATTGATTTTCACAAATTAAATAAAGCTACTAAGAAAGATCATTACCCTTTGCCTTTTATTGATCAAATGCTAGAAAGGTTACCAAAACACACCCATTTTTGCTTTCTAGATGGTTATTCTGGTTTCTCTCTAATACCTGTGTCAAAAGGGGATCAAGAAAAGACCACTTTTACTTGTCCTTTCGGTACCTTTGCTTATAGACGTATGCCTTTTGGTCTATGTAATGCACCTGCTACCTTTCAAGGATGCATGATGGCTATATTCTCTGATTTTTGTGAAAAGATTGTTGAGGTTTTCATGGATGATTTTTCCGTTTACGGAACTTCTTTTGATGATTGCTTGAGCAACCTTGATCTAGTTTTGCAGAGATGTGCAGACACTAATCTTGTCTTGAGTTGGGAGAAGTGCCACTTTATGGTTAATGAAGGCATTGTCTTGGGACATAAAATTTCTGAAAGAGGTATTGAAGTTGACAAGGCTAAGGTTGATGCTATTGAAAAGATGCCGTGTCCCAAGGACATCAAAGATATACGAAGTTTCCTTGGTCATGCCGGGTTTTATAGGAGGTTCATTAAGGACTTCTCCAAAATCTCCAGGCCTCTGACTAATTTCTTACAAAAAGATGTTCCTTTTGTTTTTGATGATGATTGTTTAGAAGCATCTGAAATACTTAAGAAATCATTGATATATGCACCTATTGTCCAGCCTCTTGACTAGAATTTACCCTTTGAGATTATGTGTGATGCTAGTGATTATGTTGTAGGTGCTATTCTAGGACAAAGAGTTGATAAGAAATTGAATGTTATCCAATATGCTAGTAAAACTCTTGATAGTGCCGAGAGAAATTATGCTACTACTGAGAAGGAATTTTTAGCAGTTGTATTGGCTTTTGATAAGTTTAGACCTTATATTGTTGATTCTAAAGTAACTATTCACACTGATCATGATGCTATCAAATACCTTATGGAAAAGAAAGATGCTAAACCTAGACTTATTAGATGGGTTCTCTTGCTGCAAGAATTTGATTCGCATATTATTGATAGAAAGGGAGCTGAGAACCCCGTTGCAGACAACTTGTCTAGGCTAGAGAATATTCTTGATGACCCACAACCTATTGATGATAGCTTTCCTGATGAACAATTAGCTCTCATAAATACTTCTCGTACTGCTCCATGGTATGATGATTATGCTAATTACTTTATTGCTAAGTTTACACCTCCTAGCTTCACATACCAGCAAAAGAAAAAGTTCTTCTATGATTTCAGACATTACTTTTGGGATGACCCACACCTTTATAAAGAAGGGGTAGATGGTATTATTAGAGGTTGTGTACCTAAGCATGAACAGGAAATGATCCTACGCAAGTGCCACTACAAAGCTTACGGAGGACACCATGCTGGAGATAGAACTGCACATAAGGTATTGCAATCTGGTTTTCATTGGCCTACTCTCTTCAAGGATGCTCGTAAGTTTGTCTTTTCTTGTGATGAATGTCAAAGAATTGGTAATATCGGTAGACGTCAAGAAATGCCTATGAATTATTCACTTGTTATTGAACCATTTGATGTCTGGGGCTTTGATCATATGGGACCGTTTCCTTCCTCTAATGGGTATACACATATTTTAGGTTCTGTTGATTACGTTACTAAGTGGGTAGAAGCTATTCCAACTAGTAGTGCTGATCATAACACCTCTATTAAGATGCTTAAAGAAGTTATTTTTCTGAGGTTTGGAGTCCCTAGATACTTAATGACTGATGGTGGTTCACACTTTATTCATGGTGCTTTCCGTAAAATGCTTGCTAAGTATGATGTTAACCATAGAATTGCATCCCCTTATCACCCATAGTCTAGTGGTCAAGTAGAACTAAGTAACAGAGAGCTGAAATTAATTTTGCAAAAGACAGTCAATAGGTCTAGAAAGAATTGGTCCAAGAAACTTTATGATGCATTATGGGCCTATAGAACTGCATACAAAAATCCTATGGGTATGTCTCCATATAAGATGGTTTATGGAAAAGCATGTCACTTACCTCTCGAGCTAGAACATAAGGCATATTGGGCTATTAAATAGATCAATTATGATTTCAAACTTGCTGATGAGAAAAGGTTATTTGACATTAGCTCTCTTGATGAATGGAGAACCCAAGCTTATGAGAATGCCAAGCTGTTCAAAGAAAAGGTTAAAAGATGTTATGACAAAAGGATACAGAAGCGTGAGTATAACGTAGGTGATTATGTCTTGCTATACAACTCTCGTTTAAGATTTTTTGCAGGAAAACTTCTCTCAAAATGGGAAGGTCCTTTCGTTATCGAGGAGGTCGCTCGTTCCGGTGCCACAAAAATCAACAACTTCAAAGGCACAAATCCGAAGGTAGTGAACGGTCAAAGAATAAAACATTTTATCTCAGGTAACCCTATAAATGTTGAAACCAATGTTATTGAAACCGTAACCCCGGAGGAATACATAAGGGACGCTTTCCGGAATGATTCAGACCTCGAAAAGGAAGAGGTATGTGGTACGGTAAGTGAACCGACTCCAAAATAGTTCTAATGGCAATTTTTCACCGTTTTGGAATATTTAGAAAAATAGAAAAATAAGAGGCAGTCCGGAAAGGACACGAGGCGTCCACGAGGGTTGAGGGCGTGCCCCCTTCCCCTGGGCTTGCCCCCTGCCTTGTGTGCCTCCCAGACTCCAATTTCTTGCATGTTACTCCTTTTGGTCGGTAAAAATTCATTTTATATTCTCCCAAAAGTTTTAACCACCGTATCACGCAAAAATACTCTGTTTTTGTTTCGAGCTGTTTCTGTCGCAGATAAGAGTAAGATGTCTTCTCAGGAGTCAGTTGGAGAGAGTCGGGTGTCTCATCCAACACCTAGCCCAGGAGCAAACAGCGATGCTGACCACTTTGGTCCATCAACGGAGGAAGAGATGGAGGCTGACTTGAAGAGGATATATGTCATGGATGAAGATCAAGAAGTTACTTCTCGGTTTCAAGCTGGATTCACAATGGGGGAACTACGGAGCTCAGCTATTCCAAACTCAGTCATCCCTACCAATGTCAGGTTTCTTTCTTATGAAAATATGAAAAAGAGTGTTACTTGTTCTCCCGCAGCTATGCAACATCCTTGGGTGAAAGGAGCTTTAGCCGTCACTGGCAAGCTCCGCAAGGAAATTATGGACCTTAAGCAGCAAGTTAACAAGCTCGAGGAGGAGAATCATATCCCGAGGGGTATCATTGCCAAGAATATCACATCATCACTTCCGAGGAAGGAGACATAATCATATGGGTATGGGCACTCCCCTTGGCAACTGCCAAGCTTGGGGGAGGTGCCCCGGTATCGGATCACCATCACACTCCTATCTTTACCATTTTCCTAGTTCGATCCTTTTGGTAATATCTTGATCTAGTAGAATAAAGTTAGCATGATCTAGTTGTGAGCTTTTGCTTTATGATCTTTACCCTTGTAATAGATTCCATGAGCTATATAATAAAGATTAGTGTTGAGGCAAGGGCTTGATTTCCTCACTTTGGTCATGAGAGAATAAAAGAAAATATAAAAAGTATCAAAGAGATCATATTGATCTTATGGGAAGTAATGACTTCACATATAAAGAGTATGATGAATAAAAGTTGCTGAGAGTTGACAAACATAGTTTTGGTCATCGTTGCAATTAATAGGAAGTAATAAAGAAAGAGAGGTTTCACATACAAATATACTATCTTGGACATTTTTTATGATGGTGAGCACTCATTAAAATATGACATGCCAAAGAGTTGATGTTGGACAAGGAAGGCAATATAATGGGTTATGTTTTCTTATATCCAAAATAGAGTATATTTTCATGGATCATCCAACATGTTGAGCTTGCCTTTCCCCCTCATGCTAGCCAAAACTCCTTGCACCAAGTAGAGATACTACTTGTGCTTCCGTACATCCTTAAACCCAGTTTTGCCATGAGAGTCCACCTGTCACAACCCTAGATCAGCCCTTGTTGTCTTTGCTTGTAATTAGTTGCACTTGAGTGCATCATGCATCATGACTACTTTCTTTTGAAGGTTGAAATGGGGATTGTTCAAACCCTAGCACCAAATGAACTCAACTAGGTTCAAATAAAAATCTTTTTCAATAAACCCAAAAATGCCTTCATCAATGTTTGATAATTTTGGCAAGGGTTTTGATCCAAACCAAAAATATTGAAAATTTTTAGGGAATTATTTGGGCTTTGAATTAAATCAATAAGTATTTGAATTGGGAACATTTAAATGCTATATATTTTTAAATAGCTCCAAATAATTTGAAACTAGCAGAGGGCCTATGGAATACTTCAGAGTGAGTCCAGAAAAAGTTTCAACATTATCCAAAATGTTTTAGTGCTCTAACTAAAACAAAACAGAAGAAATAAATAGAAAAAGAAAATCAGAAAAGAGAGAGAGGAAGTGCACCTGGGCCAGCTTACCTGGCGCCCAGCTGGCCTAGAACTGTAGTGGCCCAGCCCACCAGGGGCAGCGTTGTCTTCTTCCTCCTGCCAGGAGGAGAAGCAGCTGCGTTCCAGGCGCGCCGCCGAGCCGCGCCAGCTCCACCCTGCCTGCCTGGCTCCTCCTCGACGCGCCTAGACGACGCCACGGAGACACCCAGAACCCCGTAGTCCACTCCCCTCTCCCTCTGGTCGACCCTCCCCTCCTCTGCTCTCTTCCCGAGCGCATCAGAGATCACAACACCGCCACAACTTTAGCCACCGCCTCTCCCTCGTTCCCTCGACGTGCCCCAGAGCTCCGCCATGACCTCTTCTTGTCTCCGTTAAGCTACAGGTCGCCGGGCGCCCTGCCTCGCCGTTAGTGCCGTCGTCTTCAACCTCGGATGCCCGAGATCGCCGGCGCCCGTTCGTCATCTCCGACTCCTCCCCGAGCCCTTTGAGCTGCTCTGCGAGTCCACCGTGAGCCCCTCTTCATTTACCCCCCTCTCCTTTTGCTCGCCTCCTTGCCGCAACACCGTTCCCTGTCGAGCCCGAAAACCACCGCCGCCGGCCAGCTCGCCGTCGTGGCCACAGGCGCTGCGCCTCACAGCCGAGCATGCCACCGTGCTCAGTAGCTCCCCAGCAAGCCAACACCACCTCTATCTCTTCCTCCCGTGCACCATAACACCGTCCCGGCCAACCCCGTGCGAGTGCCGCCGCGGATGTTCTCGTCGCCGTCAGCTCCGGCGACTACCCGACCAACCAGTGGCACCGTTGGATGCGGTGCATCCCCAGGACCACATAGAACCCACCCGCGCGACAAATGGTCGCCGGAACAGAGATTCTGGCATGTCTCGCCGCGCGAAATGGTCGCTGCCGGCCAACCTCCGGCGGGCTGACGTGGCCGCTTAGTTACGGACTAATGACTGTTAGTTAAACTCCCACAGCCACTGACAGTGGGCCCCATTGCGTCGTCAAACCCAGTCAGCTCTAGATTTGACCGGGATTAGTCCCTGTGTCACTGATGTGTGGACCCCACACGTCAGTTTTGACCCTGGCCGCCCAGTTGACCGCTGACATCGCTGTGATGTAATGCTGATGCAATAAAACATTTTCTGGAGTTAGTTTATTTTAAATAACCAGGAAATTCCAGAAAATGTTATAAACTTCAGAAAATCATAGAAAACAATATATAACTCAGAATGAAATAATTTATATATGAAAAATTATCAGAAAAATATGAGGATTCTGTTTATGGCATTTTCATGCATGTTAGAACAACTTATGACTACTGTTTAAGGCATATCAAATGAATGGCATTTGAATTATAACATATGTAGTTGAATTTGAATCTTTGATTCAAACCAACTTCATTTAATCTGGTTGCCAGTTGCATTAGCTCAAACCACATCATATCGCCATCTCATGATCATGCATCATATTGTTGCATCGCATTGATTGTGTTCCTTCTCTGTTGTCGGTATTTGTCCTCTCTCAGTAGACGTGGTTCCGGCGATGATATCGATGACACCGTTGAAGAACTATTACTATCTTCAGAAGTGCCAGGCAAGCAAACCCCTTTGAGCATTCCGATACAATCCCACTCTCTCGCTACTGCTCTCTTTTACTGCATTAGGACAACAACGATTCAACTGCATTTTGCTGCGGTAGTTGAACCCCTTTCCTCTGCATGACCTGTCATTGCCACAGTAAATAGTTGAAACCCACTAGCATGAGTAGGAGTTGTTTGAGCCATGTTGTGCCTACTCATTCATGCTTTCTGGTTATGCCTACTACTGCTTAGAGTTGAGTCAGGTCCGATTCATCGGGGATGAATTGGAATGGTGATGAACATGTCCTCCTATGTGTGAGCTAAGTGTCTGAAAACGATTTGGTAAAGGTAGCGGTGAGATGCCATGTAGGAGTACATGGTGGGTTGTCTCACTGGAGCCGTCCTTAAGAACTGAGTTCTGTGTAAGTTGTCCAATGACTAGCTACTACCACACTTGGGAATGCTGAAGTGCCCCTCTCGACTTATTAATCAACTCGATCTCTGTCCAGGAGTTGCAACTAGTTTCTGGTGTTTCTAGGTAGTGCTAGTAGTCTACCAAGTGGCACCCGGTACAGGTGGGCTTGGGACAGACTAGGTGCGGTGGCACGGCGTACCAAGTGGCACCCGGATGGTAGGCTTGGGAGCCCTGCTCACATCGTTTGGGGCCGTGAGCGACACCTCGGCCGGATCTCCTTGCGGATGGAACCCGAATAGGCGATAAACCTGGACTAGAGTCTTCTGTGGTTAGTCAGGTCGTGGCCGACACCCTTGCTAGGCTTCCGCTTGAAGGTTGCTGTGATACATGATGTGTACATGGCGGTAAGTGGTGAGAGCGTGTGTGAAGAAGTACACCCCTGCAGGGTTAACATGATCTATTCGAATAGCGGGGTCCGCGGTTATCGACTTCTTGGATGCTTACATGGAACATAGCCAACTTGAAGTGGATACTCTAAAATGGTTAAGACAAGTGTGAGTGCTCTGGATGACCTTCTCGTAGGGAGACGGGAGCGGACCCATAGTGGTGTATTGATATAGTGAATATGTGGACTCGTGTGCGCCACCTCAAAAGAGTTACTTGTAGTCGTAGTTCAGGATAGCCACCGAGTCAAAGCTGGCTTGCTGCAATCAAACTCCACCACCCCTTTGTTGATACTGATGCATATGTAGCTAGTTCTGATGTAAGTCTTGCTGAGTACCTTTCTACTCACGTTTGCTTAATTTATGTTTCTACAGAGAGACTTTAGTCTCACTAGTAGTTCCGCGTGGACTTTGACGTTTAGCTTGTTAGCTCAGCTACGATCTTGTGCCCTTGGGAGGGTCTTGTAGATAGTCAGACTTCTCAGCCTTTTTCATTTGTAGTTGTCTGTACTCAGACATGTTATGCTTCCGTTGCCTGTATTCTCGGTATGTTGGGTCATGTGACCCCTGTTTGTAATAAATGCTATGATGGCTCTTCTGGGCCTTTATCTATATGAGTTGTTGAGTTATGTTGTGATGCCATGTTGTACAACACATACTTGCATGTTATGCGTACGTGTAATGTGTATTGCTATGTGTGGGATCGACACCTAGTTGTTTACCCTTGGTAGCCTATCTTACAGGGAAATACCTCCTAGTGCTTCCACTAAGGCTTCATAGCTTGCTACTGCTCCGGAACACTTAGGCTGGCCGGCATGTGTCCTTCTTAATTCCTGTGGTTGTCCCTTAGGGGAAATGTCGCGCGTTGTTCCTTTAAGTCCTTGTAGCTTGCTACGACTTGGGTTCATACATTGATGACCGACACGTTCGTTGCTGGGTCATGTATGCCTGTCTCCGTAATTTAGTGCCACTTTTGGTTTATAACTAGTCATGTCGGCCCGGGTTCTCTGTCATATGGATGCTAGCGACACTATCATATACGTGTGCCAAAATGAGCAAACGGTCTCGGGTCAGGTAAGGTGGCACCCGTGGGGATACCGTGCGTGAGGCCGCAAAGTGATATGATGTGTTACATGCTAGACCTATGTGACTTAGGATCGGGGTCCCGACAACTTTGGTATCAGAGCTTGACTGCCTGTAGGATTACCAAGCCAAACTGGCCGAAGTCGTGTCTAGAAATTCTTTAGTTATATAAGGGAATTGATTGTCGAAGGGAACGTAAGGCTCTTTTTACTCCTTTACCTTATGCCCTTCCGATCTGAGTTACCTTCTTCTTTCGACGGGGTTTAAGAACTAGGATTCTCATTCTGTTTATCAGGATCACGTTAATGGTGGATTCAACTCTTAGTTCAGTTCAAGTATTTTAGTTTGTTAAATTGTTGGTCTCAGAACCTTGACATTATGATGTTGAGTGGTTATGCTACCTTTTTGCATGAATTTCAAAATCTTTTTGAGCATTTACAACCGTTATGCTGTCCGAGTCATCCTAGGTCTCTAAACAATCTGATGCATTTGCAATTCCTCCATGTTCTTAATGTCCTTTTAGGCCAGATTAACCACACTAGTCGGTGTGATGAGGTACTCCGTTGCCTCGACATATAGGTTGGAGCTATTACTATGACCCTAGGTGTCTTAGAGAATCACTGAGTAATCTAGCAATGTTTTATATACCCAGTGTGTCGGGGGAAACTGTCCTCCCACGAGCACCTATGGGACCGGAGCCCCTTCTACGTTGCGGTAAGGGAGCGGAGGGAGCACGGAGAGCAGATCGAGGAGCGCACGCGGGCAGTTTACCCAGGTTCGGGCCGCGCGGACGCGTAAAACCCTACTCCTGCTTAGGTTGTATTGAGTTCTTGAGCTCGGGAGCTTGAAGAGCTACAGTACTAGCTACACCGAGCGAGGGAGTTGTCTAGGTTTCGAACCTTTTCTACGTTGTGTATGGGCCTCCTTTTATAGCTCAAAGGGGTCACCGACAGGTGCCAACGTAGAGGAGGGTAAAAGTGTAATTTTGGTGGTAGTTGCAACTGTGCGTGAACAGTATATGAACAGCGGTCTTCACCTAACTTTGACAGTGGTGGACAAGGGCATTAAATGCCCATCGCCATCGCCCCTAAAAGCGTCCGTCCATGCTTCTCCGTTCGCCACGGCGGTAGCCTCGTCACCGTGGCTTGCCACCGTGTGCCCCAGGCTGCACAGCCGTCCGCCACGCGTCCCTGGAAGGGCCCCAGGGCGATGCGTGGGCAGACGAGCTGGAGCGCGGGCACACAGAGTAGGTTTCCCCGGCAAGCACCTTGCCGGGGTCGTGATCTTGCCGGGCCCGGAAGCTTGTCGCTCTTCGGGTCCTGCCGGGGCGCATGATGCGCCGAGGCATCTCTATAGGTATGTGTTCCTTGGCCTTCCTGGCAAGCTCCTCTTGCCAGGGTCTTGTGCTGAAGTGATAACCTTGAGCCTGGTGCGGCCTTCCCGGCAAGCTCCTCTTGCCGGGGCCTTGATCTTCTGACTTGTATACTTTGTTCTTGAATGGCTTTATAGGGACCAGAAAGGTTCTTGGCGAGCACGTGGTAAGCCCTGCCACGGGAAGCTGCTACTGCCCGTGCACAAGTTGGGGTACTTAGTACACCGACAGGAGCCCCCGGGCCTGGGCCACACACGGTGCCGAGCGCTGTTGGGCCAGGACCAAGACAGTGCACAGGCACGCGCGGCCCACAGCAAGCCGTATCCTCTTCCGTATCCGCCGCATCCCTCCCTAACGGCACGCGCCGATTGCGGCGTTGTGGGAGAGATCGTGGCCTGTTCTTTAATGGGAAATGCGGAACGTCCTCCACTTCCCCCTTAAAAGCAGAGGAAGCAGGGGCAGTTCCCTCCATCGTCTTCATTGCGCCTTGATTCTCCAGAAACCCCCGTCGCCCTCCGCCTCCCAAAGGTCGACAGAGAGCCGAGCCCCTTCCTTCCTCCGCCGTCTCCCGCATCCGCGGCACCGTCGAGCTCCTCGCCTCTTTCCTTGCCACCCCCGCCATGGCTCCGAAGAGCGACAAGGCGAAAGCAGACAAGGCCAAGAAGGAGAAGTCCGAGCAGGCGGCGAAGCTGGCAGCCCTGCGGAAGAAGTGCGTGGTCTTCGCGCCGAGGCTTGGCGCGAGGGAGCTGCGGGACAAATACTATTTGTTCTGGGCGAGGGAGACCAAAGCTCATCCCCGCACCAGAGTCTTCCCTGCCGTCGCCGCTGACATGTTCCCCGGCGGGTACTTTTTCTTTGCCGCGTTCTTCCATTGTGGTCTGTGCCCTCCGTTCTCGGAGTTCTTTTGTGATGTAATGAATACATATGGCCTCCACCTCCTAGATTTCACCCCCAACGCCATCCTTACGATGGCCGTTTTCACACATCTGTGCGAAAACTATGTTGGGGTTCATCCAAATGTAGCCCTTTTCCGCCACTTCTTTATGCCTAGAGTAGAGTCTGGCGCTCCCCTCTCCGGCGGCATCTCCTGGATCTTCAGGCTGAACAAGAAGGACTCGTACCTGAAGGGAGAGCTCCACGGCAAGTGGGAGGAGTGGAGAGCCGATTGGTGCTGGGTGCTGGAAGATAAGCCTGAGCCCTTTACCTCGCCGCGCCAGGTTGCCATAGTGCGCGGCAGGGATTGGAGTGAATTGGCCCCGGAGGACAGCAAGCTTCAGATCGCCCTCATTAGGATCATTCGTCTCCGGGTGGCCAATCTGACTATTGGAGAAGTTGGAGCAGATTTCCTCCGCCGCCGCATCGCCCCTTTACAAGAAAGGAAAAGGTCCGCCTGGGAATTCGGCAATGCGGCAGACATCATGAGGCTGCGCCCTGGATTGAACTACAACTTCACCGCCTTGGAGTTGAAGGGGATGGTCCGGGAGCTCTTCAAGCATGACCCGGCCCACCCGGAGTGGTTCAGACCTTCCCGGGGAGTGGTGCCGCTGTGCAACAGCACTGCCCGCGATTCCCTACGCGCGATGATGCCCGAGTGCGACTCCCATGGCGTCGTCCCCACTTGGCTGGAGCCTCCACCGGAGACCGTGCTGACCTTCTTCGACAATTTGGTCGAGAAGCCCCGCAACACCGAGGAGAACAAGGGCCTCACCCGGGCTACTACTGAACGGGATATAGCTTACATCACCTCCAGGATGGAGGAGGCCGCCGCAGCTGCGGCTGCGGGTGACTTTGGATACACCGTGGAAGAGGCACAGGCCGCGGACGCAGTGAGCCAAGCAGAGGAGGCGGAAATCCTCAAGCTGCTGAAGCTTGCGCCCGAGGAGTTTGCCGGGGAGCCTTCTGTGAAGTTTGCCGGGACGAGCGAGGTTGCCGGGGGGAGTGAGGCCGCCGGGCATGGCACCGAGTCCAGCGGGCCTGCCGAGGAGGAGGAGGACGCCGGGGCTGGAGATTCTGATGAAGACTCTGGTGGATCTCTGAATCTTGACGATGCCTCCTCGTCCTCGGAGAACTCTCCGCCTCCGCCAAGCCCTCCGCAGCAACAGAAGAAGCGCCCCCGCAAGGCAGCTGAGACGGCGAGGCCACAGGCGCCTCGGTAGCAGCCGCCACGCCGTGCGATGCGCGCCACCAAACCGAGCGAAGTCACCAAGGAGGCGCCCCGTGCTCGAGCGCCAAGCGGAGGGGGATCTTCCCGGAGCGGAACGGGTGCTCCTTCTGCTCCTCGGTCCTCGGCGACGACGGGGGCTGGGTCTTCACAGCCCGCAGCCCCGGAGACCGCCAAGCGCCCGAGGGGGCCTTCTCCTCCCGCTCCTCGCGCGGAAGCGCACCAGGCGGAGTTTGAGTTCTCCTCCCTCAGCTCCGACGAAGAGGAAGAGGAGTAAGTACTTGCAATTCTTTTAGTTCCTTTGATTTTGTCTTGATTTTCCTTGCTTGGTTCTGATCTTGCTTTTGTTTTGCTTCATAGGACCTTGACCCAGCGGATGGCGAAGAGGGCCAAGATCCCTGTGGTCACCATTGAGGACGACGAGCCCGTCGCGGCGACAAGCGACGCGCCGGCGATGAGCTTGCCGGATCAGCCTGCTGCTCCGAGGAGCAGCCCCCAGCGTAAGTCTGGTATTCGTTTTTCTGCTTGATGGGCGCGCTCGAGGTAGTTGCATGTACTGATATTTTGTTGTTTTGTGCAGAAGTGGAGCCGCAGCCGCAGGAGCGCCAGGAGGTCGCCCCCGACGAGCCACTTGCTCCACCCTCCCCGCCAAGGATGAACTCCCCGGCAAGGGAGAACGCTCCGCCAAGGACGGGCACTCCGCCAAGGGCGAGTACCCTGCCAAGGGTGAGCAGCCCGACAAGGGTGAGCACCCCGCCAAGGGAGGGCGCAGGCGGCCCTCCGCCAGCCGGGGCCACTACTCCGCCGCCAAGGGAGAATTCCCCGGCGAGGGACCCCGTTGTTGAAGAAGTCCACGAAGGTAAGCCTTGCAACTTTTCTCCTTGGATTTGTCTTTTTGGATATTTCCTTGACTCTTTCTTTTCTTTTTCTTCTGCTAGACCCTCTTGCCCCAGAGCGGATGGAAACGGAGACCACCGGCGAGGAGGGCGTACATGGCGACAGCGGCCACGCCACTACCGCCGAGGAGGTGGCTGGAGCTGACGAGCCGGCCGTCGAGGAGACCGCCCCGACCGCCGACGCCGCGGCTGGGGAGGGGACCGGCGACCATACCGCTGGCCCGGAGGCTGCGGGAGCGCCGGACGCTGCACCGGCAGCCGACCCCTCCGCCTCCGCGGATCGGTCAGGCGTTTACTTGGAGGCCGCCAACGGGGTCTTTATACAAGTCCCGTGGGCGTCCTCGTCTCGAGCACCCGCGGAGGGAGAGCCCTTTGACGGAGAGGTCCTCGCCTCCGCCGGATTGAAGGTTGTCGAAGCGCCCGGCAGCAGCGACGAGCCCGAAGAGGAGAGACTCCTTCGTCGGCTCCTGGCCTTGTATCGGGCCAGGCAGGCGAAGTTGGAGTCTCGGGAGGCTCTGGCCGCCAAGGCAGGAGCTGATCTAGAGAAGCGCACCGCGGAGCTCCGCGCCGCCAACCAGGCGGCCCTCCGCAACTTGGTAGAGGAGCGCGAAGAGCTTGCCAGGGCGCAACAAGCCTTCCTCCTGGAGAAGGCTGAGGTTGATGAGCAGCAGCGGTTGGCCGCCGAGGAGCTGTCTCGGCGGGAAGGAGTACTCAACCAGCGGAAGGTCGACCTCGATGCCCACGAGGACGACCTCGCCGCCCGGGAGCAGGCCATTGGCGAGGCTCTAAAGGAGGCGAGGAGTGCTGCAGCCGCCACAGAGACCGCCAAGAAGGACCTGGAGGCCAAGGTGAAGCAGACGGAGCTGTACTTGAAGGCGAGCGAGGAGAGGGTCACTGCGCTCAACGTGGAGCGGGAGAAGGATGCCCACACCAACTCCGAGCTGCAGGTACGCCTCTCCGAGAAGGACAAAGAGCTCTCTGACGCCAAGAACTCCATCGCTGACTTAGAGCTGAAGGTTTCCACCTTGACTGACTCGCTCGACGCCGCCCGGGACCGCGAGACGAAGCTGAAGGACGAACTCCACAAGGAAAGGGCCTTGGTGGATAGCGCCGCCGTCTCGGCGAACAACTTCAGCCGGGCAGTGGAGCAGTGGACTGATGAGCTGGTCACCTCCGCTGCCAAAATTGACATGGAGATGATGGCGCTGAGGGCGGAGCATCTCGTGTACTCCCCGGACGAGAGTATCCCCCACAGCGCCAAGCTGAGTCTATTCTTCAGGGGGATTGCGCCGGCGCTTGCGCGACTGCGGGAGAAGATCCCCGTGCAGCTGGCCGACGAGGCGCGTCGGCTCTGCATGGGCACCATGGAGCGGGTCTTGTCGAAGATCGTCTACCGCAACCCCGGCATCAACCTCGTCAACGTCCTCCGCACCTTGTCGCCCGAAGCTGATCAGGAGGCATTGAAGGCGCAGGTTGCCCACATCGTCGCCAAGGTGGGCAAGATCACGAGGCGTGAAGGCGACCGCGTAGATTAGATCCCTTTCTTTCTGCTTCCTTTGCCGCTGCAAGGCATGTTATGGGCAAGAATCTATTAGTATTGCGGCAAGTTACCTTTGTAATATACAATCTTATTTTGAGCTATCAATGCAGTGTTATCTCCCTTGCTTTGGTCCCTTCACTTTGTATGCATTCCACCCTACGCTTTCAGGGAACTTGCCAGCAAAAGGACCCTTGCCGCGAGCACTGAGTGCTGGACTCGTAGCAGCCTGCTGGCAAAGGCCTCGCCGGCAAGAAACCTTGCCGTAGCTAGTCGCAGCACACTTAGCTTGCTAAGCGAACTCGAAAACGAAATAAGGGCGCGACACTTGTCGCAGCTCACTTAAGTCGTTGAGCGTGCTCGAAACAAAGTAAGGGTGCGGCTAGCCACGTGTAGGTTCCTCCGCGCACAGGTTTTCCATACAAAGTGTGGTTGTTCAAGGAAGACAACTAAAAAATTTGAAAGATTTGAATTACTCAAACTTTGGTAACTTAGCTTTCATAGATTATATGTTCCCCGACAAGGCTTCTCTTTCTTGAACAGCACTTGGTTCATGCCTCCATCTCCTTCCCCCCCGGCAAACTTGTGTGCGAGGAATACTCCTTCTGCTTAAGAGGGAAAGAAGAAGAGGAGGAAAAACAAGTATAGGGCCTTACGGCTTACTAGTGCTTACCGGGGATGTGCGTTGCACAAGGTGTCGGATGATGCATGCAAATAACAAAGAAAAGCATGGAAATGACAAATAGTGCGAAGCACAAAAGCTTTACTGATGCACGAGATCTGCGCCCGGCCTTGTACAAAGGTTTACATGCAACAGCGGCAAGACTTGTACAAAAGGTGGTTGCCGGAGCGGATCACGGCAACCGCGCCTTATGGGTGAAACTTGCGAAGATGCTCTATGTTCCAGGAGTTGCTCACCGGTAAGCCTTCTTCGGTCTCAAGGCGGACAGCGCCGGGCCTTGTGACTTGTCTCACCCGATAAGGGCCTTCCCACTTCGTCGTCAACTTGTTGGAATTCTTGGCGGACGGAACACGCCGAAGAACAAGGTCGCCTTCCTCGAGACTCCTGGCCCTGACCTTGCGGCTATGATAGCGACGCAAGGCTTGCTGGTATCGAGCAGCTCGTACAGCAGCCTGGAGACGTTCCTCCTCGAGGAGCAATGCATCATCTTGACGCACTTGCTCTTGCTCGAGCTCATCATAAGCGAGCACTCGAGGAGATCCGTATACGAGTTCCGTGGGGATAACTGCCTCTGCTCCATAGACTAGAGCAAAGGGTGTCTGTCCGGTGGCTCGATTTGGTGTCGTCCTGATCGACCAAAGAGCCGCCGGCAACTCCTCTATCCAGTTTCTTCCGCACTTGTGCAGCCTGTCAAAGGTCCTTGTTTTGAGTCCGCGCAAGACTTCAGCATTGGCCCTCTCCGCTTGACCATTGCTCCTCGGGTGAGCAACAGAAGCGAAGCAGACCTTGGCGCCAAGGTCTTGGACGTACTGCATGAAGGTGCGACTTGTAAACTGTGTGCCGTTGTCGGTGATGATCCTGTTAGGGATCCCGAAACGGCAAACAATTGATCTGAAGAACCTGACTGCTGACTGTGCTGTCACCTTTCTCACTGGTTCCACTTCTGGCCACTTTGTGAACTTGTCGATTGCAACGTACAAGTACTCAAAGCCCCCGACTGCGCGGGGAAAAGGGCCGAGGATGTCGAGCCCCCAGACCGAGAAGGGCCAGGACAAAGGGATCGTCTGGAGAGCTTGAGCTGGCTGGTGAATTTGCTTGGCATGGAACTGGCACGCTTCACACTTGGTTTCTTGTGCAGTTGCATCTTGGAGGGCTTCTGGCCAGAAGAACTCTTGCCGGAACGCCTTCCCGGCAAGTGCCCTTGCGCCAATGTGGTGGCCACATACGCCTCCATGTATCTCTGCCAACAGCTTCTGTCCATCTTCCCTAGAAATGCACTTCAACCTGACACCATTGAGTCTTCTTCTGTACAGTTCGTTGTCGACGAACTGGTACATACTTGACTGCCTGGTAATCCTCTCTATCTCTTCTGGCTCATCGGGAAGTTCTCCGGTTTGAAGAAAACGGACTATTTGCTGTGCCCATGCTGTAGCCTGGGGCTCAACAGCGAGAACTAAAGGCATCAGCGCTGCTGTGGGAACCTCAGCTTCTACGGCAAGAACCTGCGGCTCTGCCGGAGCTGATGGCCCCCCGGCAAGCCTGCCGGGGCAAGGCTTGTCAGGAACGCCTGCTTCAACTGTACAGACCCTTGGATCTGCAGGAGCAAACTGTTCCTCAGCATCTTGGCTGTTGATCCTGGGGACCTTGGCGGCGGCTTCGGGAAGATCCGCCGGCAAGTAGTCGCCGGAGACCAACTTTCTCTTCTTGCTTTGCCCAACTGATGGTGTAACGGATGGCTGAGTTAACTTGAGCACGAAGGTCCCTGGTTCAACAGGTAACTTCATGACAGCACACTTTGAGAGGCCATCTGCAATGTCGTTCTGAGCTCTTGGGACGTGCTCCATTTGCAGATCTTCAAAGTGTTCTTCAAGCTTCCTCACTTCATCAACATAAGCTTCCATCAAAGGGCTCTGGTAACTCTTATTCACTTGTCGGACCACCAGTTGTGAATCTCCCCGCACAATCAACTTCTTGATCCCAAGTTCGGCCGCAATTCTGAGGCCGGCAAGCAAACCTTCATACTCAGCAGTATTGTTTGTCGCTTGCTCCTTGGGAAAGTGCATCTGGACAACATACTTGAGGTGCTCTCCGGTGGGCGCTATGAGTACTACGCCGGCACCGGCGCCTTGCAGCGAGAAAGCACCATCGAACTACATTATCCACTCTCTGTTTGCTTCTTGGACGGGGACGTTTGTCTCTGGGACTTCTTCATCTGGTGTTGGGGTCCATTCTGCTATGAATTCTGCCAAAGCTCTGCTCTGTATGGTTGAAGTACTCTCAAATTTGAGACCAAAACTTGACAGCTCCAGTTCCCACTCGACGATCCTGCCTGTTGCTTCGGGATTTTGCAATATCCTCTTCAACGGAAAGCGAGTGACCACCGTTATCTCGTGTGCTTGGAAGTAATGGCGCAGCTTTCTTGAGGCCATGAGGAGGCTGAACAGCAACTTCTGCACCCCAGAGTACCTTGATCTAGCCCCCTGCAAGAGGGAACTTACAAAATACACTGGGCGCTGCACCATCTTCCTTCGCACTTCTCCTTGTTCCAGCGCAGACTTGTCCTTGTCGGGGGCAGAGCTTGTCGGGGAAGCCCGCTGCTTGTCGCTGGATTCGCTTGCCGGGGATGTGGGTTCCTCGTCCGCCTCCCTCTCCGCTACTAACGCAGCACTAACCACTTGATTGGTTGCTGCTAGGTACAGCAGCAACTTCTCTTGTGGTCTAGGTGCGACAAGTATCGGAGTGGAGGACATGTATCCTTTCAAGTCTTGCAGCGCTGCCTCCGCTTCCGGAGTCCATTTCATAGGACCTGCCTTCTTCAAAATTTTGAAGAAAGGCAGGGCGCGCTCTGCAGACTTTGAAATGAACCTGCTTAGGGCAGCCACACAACCAGCAAGTCTTCTTACGTCCTTGACGCGCTTCGGGGCTTCAATCTGCTCGATGGCTTTTATCTTGTCGGGATTGGCTTCAATCCCCCTCTGGGACACAAAGAACCCGAGAAGCTTGCCGGAGGGGACTCCGAAGACGCACTTCTCGGGGTTTAGCTTGAGTTGGATCTTGCGCAGATTCTCAAAGGTTTCCTCTAAGTCCTGTATCAGGGTATCTTTGCTTTTGCTCTTGACCACTATATCATCCATGTACGCTTCTACATTTCTGTGGATCAATGGCTCAAAAGCAGTGTGCACCACCCTCGCAAATGTCGAGCCTGCATTCTTCAATCCAAAGGGCATGCGTATGAAGCAAAATGTGCCGCATGGAGTAATGAATGCAGTCTTCTCTTCATCTTCCTCGGCCATGAATATCTGGTGGTAACCTGAGTATGCATCAAGGAAGGAAAGCAACTCACATCCAGCCGTGGAGTCAACAATCTGGTCAATACGCGGCAAGGGAAATGGATCCTTGGGACACGCTTTATTCACATCAGTGAAGTCTATACAAAGTCTCCACTTCCCATTGGCCTTGCGCACGACGACTGGATTTGCTAACCATGTAGGATGGATCACGCCTCTAACCAGGCCTGCTGCTTCCAACTTCTTTATCTCCTCGGCGATGAATTCTTGGCGCTCCACGGCTTGCTTCCTGACCTTCTGCTTGACGGGCCGCGCATGAGGGCAAACAGCAAGCTTGTGCTCAATTACCTTCCTGGGAACGCCGGGGATGTCAGATGGTTGCCATGCAAACACATCGACATTCGCCCGCAGGAAGGCAACGAGCGCGCTTTCCTATTTGGGGTCGAGTGTAGCACTGATGGTGAAGGTACCACCAGTGTCGTCCTCCTTGGTGGACACCTTCTTGGTTGCCGGTGGAGCTGCCATTCCTTTCTTGTACTTGCCGGTGGAGCTCGATGGCGCGTCCTCGACGGCAGCGCATCACTCCGAGGAGGTGCGTTTGCCGGAGTGGGCTCCAGAGCTCTTGCCGGACTTGGTCTTGTTCTTCCCCCGGGAGCTTCAGCGGCAAGTGTGTTGCTTTCTGCCACGGCTGCTGCATCCTGGTAGATCTTGTCGGCGCAGATAAGCGCGTCCTTCTTGTCGCCAGGGACAGAGATGACGCTTATCGGCCCCGGCATCTTGAGTACGTTGTATGCATAGTGGGATGCTGCCATGAACTTGGCGAGCGCAGGACGGCCAAGTATCCCATTGTATGGCAATGGGATATCGGCAACGTCAAAGGTTATCCTCTCCGTCCTGAAGTTGAGCTCCCCGCCAAAGGTCACTGGCAGCGTAATCTTCCCCTTCGGTTTGCTCCTTCCCGGGTTGATCCCTTGGAACGACCTGGTTTCTTCGAGCTCGCCATCTGGGATCTGTAGCTTCTTGATCACAGCTGAGGAGATCAAGTTCAGGCCGGCCCCGCCGTCAACCAACATCTTGGTGACCTTGAGGTTGCGGATAGTTGGTGAGACCAACATCGGCAAGCACCCGACCGCGGTTGTGCTGTCAGGGTGATCCTCAAGGTCGAAGATGATGGGCGTGCCGGACCACTTCAGCAGCCTGCGTGACTCGATGGGTGGCTCAGCTGCATTCACTTCTCGCACCCACTGCTTGAGCTGGCGGTGGGAAGTGTGCAGAGAGGCACCTCCGTCGACACACAGAACCTCTGTGGCCTTCTGGAACTCCTGCTCGCTGTTGTCTCCTTCTTCCATGTCATCATCGTCGTCTTCATCCTCATCCTTGTCGCGGCCCCGGGGAGGTCTGTCACCTTGCCGCTGCTTGGCCTTGCCGCGGCGTCCTCCCCGGCCATTGAACGGCCGCTTCTTGCTGGGCTCTCCTCCGCTTCCTTGGGCCTTCTCCTTGTCGCGACGCTCGTATTCAGCCTTCTGCTTCTCTACGAGGTACTCGACTCTCTTGCAGTTCTGAAGATCGTGGCCCTTGGTGCGGTGGATCTTGCAGTACTGCTTGTCGGAGCCGTCCTGCTTGTCGGCTGCCGCTACAGGGGTGGGCTCCTTGCCGGAACCGCCAGCCTGTGCCTTCTTGGCGGGAGCCTCCTTGCCGGACTGCTCGACAACCAGCACCTCCTTGCTCTTCTTCTTTCTGTTGTTCCGCCGCCGGCTTTTCCTTGCCGGGGCGGCATCCTTGCTGTCGCTTCCTCCTGCGCCAGTATCCTCTCCGGGGAGTCTCCTCCCCTCTTCCGCGCGCGCGCACTTGTCAGCTAGAGCGTAGAGCTCGCTGACATACCGGATCTTGGTCATGGCCATCTCCTCCCTCATCCGGCGGTTACACACGTTCTGGTGAAACACGCTGATAACCGCGGCAGGGTGGACGTCGGGAATGTTGTGCTGGACGCGGCTGAATCTTTGGATATATTTGCGCAGGGACTCTCCCTCCTTCTGGGCTAAGATGTGGAGATCGCGCTCCTGGCCGTGGGGTTTGTGGCCGCCCGTGAAGGCGCCAACAAACTGGTGGCACAGATCCGCCCATGAAGAGATGGAGTTCTCCGGCAAGTGCATAAGCCAAGACCGAACGTTTGGCTTAAGCACAAGCGGGAAATAGTTGGCTAGGATCTTCTCGTCGTGTCCCCCGGCAGCCTGCACCGCAATGGTGTAGATGCTGAGGAACTCTGAGGGGTGTGTCTTGCCGTCGTACTTCTCGGGTACGTCGGGCTTGAAATTCTTCATGCTGGGCCACTGGACTTGCCGTAGCTCACGGGTGAACGCAGGGCAACCTGCCGCGTACGGCAAGTCACCTGGTTCACCGGGCGCGTGCGCGTCGACAGCGGTCCCAGCGCGCTGATCTGACTGTCTTCGGGCTTCCCGTCGACGCTCGATGCGAGTCCGAGCGTCCTCTTATCGCCTGTCGTCTAAGACTTGGCGCTGATCGCGGTGAGCCCGCGGATCTGACGACGCCGTAGAGTCGTCGTCGACGTTGATCCGGCGGGGTGGCGATTTCTGCTTCCGCGGCGGGGAGTGTACGGTGGTTGCACCCCCGGCGGTCTTGTCGCCATCGGCCTTCGTCTGGTCGACTTGCCGCGGCCGCGATGTTGCCGGCTGCTGCGGCGTGTCGTTGTTGGCGAAGGCGATGAGGCTCTGGATCGTCGCCCTCCAGTCTTCGGCTTTATCTGCCGCTGGAGGGAAGTCGAGGAGCAGCTGTGCTCTTGCTAGAGCTTCTGCTGGAGAGGAGGGGAGCGGCGGCGAGCGGTGCGAGGAGCGAGATATGCTCGGACTTCTAACAGGGTTAGAAGGAGCAGTTTCTCGCCCCGGCGACCGCGCCTTGCTCGTACCAGCGCGCTGGCCCTGAGCATCCTGCGATCCTCCGGCTTGGCCACGCCCCAGCAAGCGTATGGTACCTCCTGTACCACGCCGCTGCGGGTCTTGCACCTCCTGGGAGGGACGTGAGGCGTGTACTGACGCCGAGGCTTTGGAGTTCGCCCGGTCGTCCGTCTTGTCCTTGGACTTGGTGGCGCCGTGAGTCTCCTCGCCGGCGACCACCCTTCCGCCGGCGTCTCCTCCACCAACCGTTGGTTCTGGTGGCGGTGGGATCGACGCAGACGGGCCTCCGACCTCCGAAGCCTTCTTCTTTGGAGGCATGTTGATGCTGCTGATGAGGTTGATGAAGCTGGTGAAGTTGCTGAAGGTTGCGCCCGCGTGAGCGCCGGATCAGGTTCGCACAACCTCGACGCCCCCTACCTGGCGCGCCAAAGATGTCGGGGGAAACTGTCCTCCCACGAGCACCTATGGGACCGAAGCCCCTTCTATGTTGCGGTAAGGGAGCGGAGGGAGCACAGAGAGCAGATCGAGGAGCGCACGCGGGCAGTTTACCCAGGTTCGGGCCGCGCGGACGCGTAAAACCCTACTCCTGCTTAGGTTGTATTGAGTTCTTGAGCTCGGGAGCTTGAAGAGCTACAGTACTAGCTACACCGAGCGAGGGAGTTGTCTAGGTTTCGAACCTTTTCTATGTTGTGCATGGGCCTCCTTTTATAGCTCAAAGGGGTCACCGACAGGTGTCAACGTAGAGGAGGGTAAAAGTGTAATTTTGGTGGTAGTTGCAACAGTGCATGAACAGTATATGAACAGCGGTCTTCACCTAACTTTGACAGTGGGGGACAAGGGCATTAAATGCCCGTCGCCATCGCCCCCAAAAGCGTCCGTCCATGCTTCTCCGTTCGCCACGGCGGTAGCCTCGTCACCGTGGCTTGCCATCGTGTGCCCCAGGCTGCACAGCCGTCCGCCACGCGTCCCTGGAAGGGCCCCAGGGCGACGCGTGGGCAGACGAGCTGGAGCGCGGGCACACAGAGTAGGTTTCCCCGGCAAGCACCTTGCCGGGGTCGTGATCTTGCCGGGCCCAGAAGCTTGTCGCTCTCCGGGTCCTGCCGGGGCGCATGATGCGCCGAGGCATCTCTAGAGGTATGTGTTCCTTGGCCTTCCTGGCAAGCTCCTCTTGCCAGGGTCTTGTGCTAAAGTGATAACCTTGAGCCTGGTGCGGCCTTCCCGGCAAGCTCCTCTTGCCGGGGCCTTGATCTTCTGACTTGTATACTTTGTTCTTGAATGGCTTTATAGGGACCAGAAAGGTTCTTGGCGAGCACGTGGTAAGCCCTGCCACGGGAAGCTGCTACTGCCCGTGCACAAGTTGGGGTACTTAGTACACCGACACAGTGTGATGAATTGTGGCCGTCATTCTCGAAAGCATCCTGTGATGATATTTAATTAGTAGGCATTCTATTCCTGGGTTCTTGAACCCAAGATTCACTCCACTTACCTCCTATTGATAGTGTTTTGCTCGTTCCTTTAGGATATTAGTAACCTTTGCGATAGTCTTCGAGCTCCGTGGTTATCGTTCTTCCAATACCATGAGCCATCATGGCAGAGGTTCTTCTGAACCAAAAGATCACAATCATGGTGCTCTTGATGAGTTCTCCATTCTATAGTGTGACTCTGCCAATTCTACCTTTCTGCATGGGTTATCCGAAAGAAATATGTTGAACTAGTTCGACATGCTAATCTATGCATCCACAACTCAGAAAGATATATGTTCCTTTGAGTTGTCCCTTTTAGTTGTATTATGACCCCCCTTCTATCAGTTGATAGTCAGGAGTAGTTGTGCATTCGTGTTGATCGATGCCTTTTACTCTTGTGGTCCGTCAAGCCATTCTATTCGGAATGACTAGGAGAAACAAACTCCAGTGCCTCTTCCATATCTAGGAGTGGGTCAAAGCCGATGTATTCCGCAGATCAAAATGCCAACCCAGCTTTGCTCTGTTGTACCTTGGAGTATTATCACCTTTGTGCCAAGAATGTCATGGGAATTGCACCACCTCCCGTGGACTCTTGATACAGTGATACTTCTCACCATCATCGTTCATTCCTTGGCCTCCGTGTTTTCGTAACCGGAATACTGACAAGTGAATCGTGATGTGTGAAATCAATACTCCTAGCAACTCCGTTGCTTGGTACTTAATGGACGATAATCTCATTCTTAGTGTGCTAGTTACCGAATCATCATTCTAAGATTGATCGTGCTACCTAGCCCATTTTCCTGGTGCACCCCTTGATCAATGAGTTAGGATTCTATCAATCCCTTGCTTAGTTGATCATATCGTCTTGCCCTGAAAAGCAAGATTTTTCTCGAGCTTAGTAACATATCGGTAGTTCGTGATTTTCCAAATATCTTCTCGGAAGTATTACTAGGTTGTTGATGACCCACAAGTGTAGGGGATCTATCGTAGTCCTTTCAATAAGTAAGAGCATCGAACCCAACGAGGAGCAGAAGGAAATGAGAGGCAGTTTTCGGTAAGGTATTTTCTGCAAGCACTGAAATTATAGGTAACAGATAGTTTTGTGATAAGATAATTGGTAGCAAGTGACAAAAGGTGAAAGTAAATAAGGTGCAGCAAGGTGGCCCAATCCTTTTTGTAGCAAAGGACAAGCCTGGACAAAATCTTATGTAAGGTAAAGCGCTCCCGAGGACACATGGGAATTATCGTCAAGCTAGTTTTCATCACGATCGTCTGATTTGCGTTCAGTACTTTGATAATTTGGTATGTGGGTGGACCGGTGCTTGGGTGCTGCCCTTACTTGGACAAGACTCCCACTTATGATTAACCTCTAATGCAAGCATCCACAACTACAAAAGAAGTATTAAGGTAAACCTAACCATAGCCTGAAACATATGGATCCAAATCAGCCCCTTACGAAGCAACACATAAACTAGGGTTTAAGCTTCTGTCACTCAAGCAACCCATCATCTACTTATTACTTCCCAATGCCTTCCTCTAGGCCCAAATAATGGTGAAGTTTCATGTAGTCGATGTTCACATGACACCACTAGAGGAGAGACAACATACATCTCATCAAAATATCGAACGAAGACCAAACTCACATGACTACTAATAGCAAGACTTCTCCCATGTCCTCAGGAACAAAAGTAACTACTCACGAGACATAATATTTTTCATGATCAGAGGGGTATTAATATGCATAATGGATCTGAACATATGATCTTCCACCAAATATACCGACTAGCATCAACTACGAGGAGTAATCGACACTACTGGCAACCTACGGGTACCAATCTGAGGTTTGGGGTACAAAGATTGGATACAAGAGATGAACTAGGTTTTGAGAGGAGATGGTGCTGGTGAAGATGTTGATGAAGATAGCCCTCCCCAAGATGGGAGAGTTGTTGGTGATGACGGCGGTGACGATTTCCCCCTCCCGGAGGGAAGTATCCCCGGCAGAACAGCTCTGCTAGAGCCCTAGATTGGTTTCCGCCTCGGTTCCGCCTCGAGACGGCGACGTCTGGTCCCGAAAGCCTCCTTATGATTTTTCCAGGTCAAAACACCTCATATAGGAGAAGATGGGCATCGGTTGCCTGCCGGCTGGCCCACGAGGTAGGGGGGCGCCCCCCCACCCTCGAGGACAGCCGGTGGCCCCTCTCGTGGGTTTCTTTCGCTAGATATTTTGTATATTTTCTGAAATGATGTTCTGCAGAGTTTCAGGATTTCTGGAGTTATGCAGAAAAGCTTTCCAGAGTTTGCTCCTTTTCCAGCCCAGAATTCTAGCTGCCGGCATTCTCCCTCTTCATGTAAACCTTTTAAAATAAGAGAGAAAAGGCATAAGTGTTGTGACAAAACATATAAGAACAACCCATAATGCAATAAATATCAACATATAAGCATGATGCAAAATGGACGTATCAACTCCCCCAAGCTTAGACCTCGCTTGTCCTCAAGCGAAAGCCGATATCGAAAAATATGTCCACATGTTTAGAGATAGAGGTGTCGATAAAAACAAAATACGGACATGAGGGCATCATGATCATTTTCATAACAGCAACTTATATAAATATAGTCATATGATCCTTATGCTAAAGTAACAATTCATCCACAATATCAAGTACGAATCATAAACTTAATTGGAAACTAACAAACTTTGATCTCGGTCATTGAAGCAATTGCAATTTATCATAACATCGGAAAGAGTCAATATAAGAGCTTTTCAGCAAGCCTACATACTCAACCATCATATAGTCTTTCACAATTGCTCACACTCACGCAATAGTTATGTTTATGGAGTTTTAATCGGACATAGAGAAAGATAGGGGCTTATGGTGTTGCCTCCCAACCTTTTACCTCAAGCGTAATGCCAACAGTAATAGATTATGAAAACTTACATTCAAGTGGGTATATATGTCATGATCTTTCCAACACAATGTGCTTGCCAAAGGATAAAATGTAAAAGGAAAGGTGGATTCACCTTGACACTTATAAGACAGGAATAATAGATAGGCCCTTCGCAGAGGGAAGCAGAGGTTGTCATGTGTTTTTATGGTTGGATGCACAAAGTCTTAGCATAGAAGAACTTTGCTTTATATTGCCACTTGTGATAAGGACCTTTATTATGCAGTCTATGGCTTTTATTACTTCCATATCACAAGATCGTATAAAGCTAATTTCTCCCACACTAATAAATCATACATATTTTAGCGAGTTTGCACATGACAACTTACTTGGAAAGATCTTTCTTAGTCTATAGGTAGGTATGGTGGACTCTTATGGCAAAACTCGGTTTATGGATGTATGGAAACACAAGTAGTATCTCTACTTAGTGCGAGGAGCTATGGCTAGCATGAGGGGGAAAGGCAAGCTCAACATGTTGGATGATCCATGACAATATACTTTATTTCGGATATAAGAAGACATAACCCATTATGTTGTCTTCCTTGTCCAACATCAACTCTTTAGCATATCATACTTTAATGAGTGCTCACAATAATAAAAGATGTCCAAGATAGTGTATTTGTATGTGAAGCCTCTATTCTTTTATTACTTCCTATTAATTGCAACGATGACCAAAACTATGCTTGTTACCTCCCAACAACTTTTATTTATCATACTCTTGTATGTGAAGTCATTACTTCCCATAAGATCGATATGATCTCTTTGATACTCTTTATGTTTTCTTTTTCATTATCATGACCCAAGTGAGGAAATCAAGCCCTTGACTCAACACTAATCTTTATTATATAACTCACGGACTCAATTACAAAGGATAAAACTCACAAAGAAAAAGCTCACAACTAGATCATGCTAACTTTATTATAATAGATCAAAATACTACCAAAAGGATCAAACTAAGTAAAATGGTAAAGATAAGAGTGATGGTCATACGATACCGGGGTCACTCCCCCAAGCTTGGTAGTTGCCAAGGGGAGTGCCCATACCCAAGTGATTATGTCTCCTTCTTCGGGGGTGGTGATGATGGAGTGAGATTTTCATATATCGAGCGTAGGAGATTTTCCAGCTTGCGGATAATACCTTTGAGAGCAGCAATGTAATCATTCAACAAAATATTTTCACTTGTGAGATGCTTGTTACGAATTTGAGCTAATTCGATAATCCTGAAAGCTTCTAGCTCAGTTGAGGTAAAGAGGTTAGGAAGGGGTTTGGAGATGTTTTCTTCTCCTGCTGCCGGAGCCGGATCTTCCACCTCCATCTTGATCTTCTTCTCCTTGTGAATCTCCTCGGGTCCTTCCCTCTTCAGATCTATCTTCATTAGCCAAGTATTGTTGCCTTCGTTGTTGGAGGAGGGAGACGACATGATGCCTGGCTTCGCCAACCCTAGCAGAAAACAGCTCAAAACAAGAACAGAGGATTTTTGCGTGATACAGAGGTCAAAACCTTCAGGAGTATATATAATGAATTTTTACCGACTAAAAGGAGTAACCCACAAGAAAACGGAGTCTTGGGGACACACGGGGTGCCCACGAGGCAGGGGAGCGTGCCCTGGGAAGGGGGGCGTGCCCTCCACCCTCGTGGATGCCTTGTGTCTCTTCCGGACTGCGGTTTATTTTTCTATTTTTCTAAATATTCCAAAACGGAGAAAAATTGCCTTTAGAACTGTTTTGGAATCGGTTTACTTACCGTGTCACGTACCTCTTCCTTTTCGGAGGCTGCATCATTCTGGAAAGTGTCCCTTATGTATTCCTCCGGGGTTATGGTTTCAATAATATTGGTTTCAACATTTATAGGATTACCTGAGATATAATGTTTGATTCTTTGACCATTCACCACCTTCGGATTTGTGCCTTCGAAGTTGTTGATTTTATGGCACCGGAACGATAGACCTCCTCGATAACGTAAGGTCCTTCCCACTTGGAGAGAAGTTTTCCTGCAAAAAATCTTAAACGGGAATTGAATAGCAAGACATAATTCCCTACGTTAATTTCACGTTCTTGTATCCTTTTGTCATGCCATCTTTTAACCTTTTCTTTAAATAACTTGGCATTCTCATAGGCCTAGGTTCTCCATTCATCGAGACAACTAATATCAAACAACCTCTTCTCACCGGCAAGTCCGAAATCGTAGTTGAGATCTTTAATAGCCCAATATGCCTTATGTTCTAGCTCAAGAGGTAAATGACAAGCTTTTCCATATACCATATTATATGGAGACATACCCATATGATTTTTGTATGTAGTTCTATAAGCCCATAATGCATCATCTAGTTTCTTGGACCAATTCTTCCTGGACCTATTAACTGTCTTTTGCAAGATTAATTTCAACTCCCTATTACTTAGTTCAACTTGACCATTAGTGTGTGGGTGATAAGGTGATGCAATTCTATGGTTGACATCATACTTAGCAAGCATCTTACGGAAAGCACCATGAATAAAGTGCGAACCACCATCAGTCACTAGATATCTAGGGACTCCAAACCTCGGAAATATAACTTCTTTAACATCTTAATAGAGGTGTTATGATCAGCACTACTAGTTGGAATAGCTTCTACCCACTTAGTAACGTAATCAATAGCAACTAAAATATGTGTGTACCCATTAGAGGCAAGAAAAGGTCCCTTATAATCAAAGCCCCAAACATCAAATGGTTCAATAACAAGTGAATGATTCATAGGCATTTCCTGAAGTCTACTAATATTACCAATTCTTTGACATTCATCACAAGATAAGACAAACTTATGGGCATCCTTGAAGAGAGTAGGCCAATAAAAACCGGATTGCAATACCTTGTGTGCAGTTCTATCTCCCGCATGGTGTCCTCCATAAGCTTCGGAGTGGCACTTGCGTTAGATCTGTTCCTGTTCATGCTCAGGTACACAACGTCTAATGATACCATCTACTCCTTCTTTATAAAGATGTGGGTCATCCCAGAAGTAATGTCTCAAATCATAGAAGAAATTTTTCTTTTGCTGATATGTGAAGCTAGGAGGTATAAACTTAGCAACAATATAATTAGCATAATCAGCATACCATGGAATAGTACGGGAAGTATTTATGACAACTAATTGTTCATCAGGAAAGCTATCATCAATAGGTTGTGGGTCATCAAGTATATTCTCTAACCTAGACAAGTTATCTGCTACAGGGTTCTCAGCTCCTTTTCTATCAATAATATGCAAGATAAATTCTTGCAGCAAGAGAACCCATCTAATAAGTCTAGGCTTAGCATCTTTCTTTTCCATAAGGTATTTGATAGCAGCATGATCAGTGTGAATGGTTACCTTAGAATCAACGATGTAGGGTCTAAACTTATCACAAGCAAATACGACTGCTAAAAATTCTTTCTCAGTGGTAGCGTAATTTCTTTGGGCACTATCTAGAGTTTTACTAGCATACTGGATAACATTCAATTTCTTATCAACTCTTTGCCCTAAAACAGCTCCTACAACATAATCACTAGCATCGCACATAATCTCAAAGGGTAAATTCCAGTCAGGAGGCTGGACAATAGGTGCAGAGATCAATGCTTTCTTAACTATTTCAAATGCTTATAGACAATCATCATCAAAGACAAAAGGAATATCTTTTTGTAAGAGATTAGTCAGAGGCCTGGAGATTTTGGAGAAGTCCTTTATGAACCTCCTATAAAACCCGGCATGTGATGTCCTTTGGGCATGGCATCTTTTCAATAGCATCAACTTTAGCTTTGTCGACTTCAATACCTCTTTCAGAAATTTTATTTCCCAATACAATGCTTTCATTAACCATAAAGTGGCACTTCTCCCAATTAAAGACAAGGTTAGTGTCTTCACATCTCTGCAAAACTCGATCAAGGTTGCTTAAGCAATCATCAAAAGAAGTTCCGTAAACCGAGAAATCATCCATGAAAACCTCAACAATCTTTTCACAAAAATCAGAGAATATAGCCATCATGCATCTTTGAAAGGTAGCAGGTGAATTACATAAACCAAAAGGCATACATCTATAAGCAAAGGTACCAAAAGGACAAGTAAAAGTGGTATTTTCTTGATCCCCTTTTGACACAGGTATTTGATAGAAACCAGAATAACCATCTAGAAAGCAGAAATGAGTATGTTTGGATAACATTTCTAGCATTTGATCAATAAATGGCAAGGGGTAATGATCTTTCTTAGTAGCTTTATTTAACTTACGGAAATCAATTACCATCCTATAACCTGTAACTATTCTTTGCGGGATCAATTCATCTTTATCATTAGGAACGACAGTCATACCTCCTTTCTCAGGAACACAATGGACATGACTTACCCACTGGCTATCAGCAACTGGATAGATAATACCTGCCTCTAGAAGCTTTAGTATTTCCTTCCTTACCACTTCTTTCATCTTAGGGTTTAACCGCCGCTGATGCTCAACAACCGGTGTATCATTTTCTTCCAATTTTATCTTGTGTTGGCATATAGTGGGACTAATGCCCTTAAGATCATCCAGAGTGTATCCAATAGTAGCACGATGCTTCTTCAGAGTTTTCAATAATTTTTCTTCTTCCTACTTTGAAATGTTAGCACTAATAATAACAGGATATATCTTCTTTTCATCAAGATAAACATACTTAAGATTGTCAGGCAAAGGTTTAAGTTCAAACACGGGATCACCCTTGGGTGGAGGAGGATCCCCTAGGATTTCAACAGGCAAGTTTTTTTTCAATACGGGTCCGTGTGTAAGGAATATTTCATCTATTTCCCTTCTCTCATTCATATGCATATCATTTTCGTGGTCTAGCAGGTATTGTTCTAAAGGATCATTAGGTGGCACGACAATAGAAGCAAGACCAATAATTTCATCTTTACTAGGTGGTGCCTCTTCAAGGGGTTGTCTATGAAATTTAGCAAAGTTAAAATCATGAGACATATCCCCTAATCCAACAGTAACAATATCTTTCACGCAGTCTATCTTGGCATTAACAGTATTCAAAATGGGTCTACCAAATATAATGGGACATAATGCATCTTGTGGGGAACTAAGAACAAGAAAACCAGAAGGGTATTTAACCTTCCCACACAAGACTTCAATATCTCTAACAATCCCAACTGGTGAAATAGTGTCTCTATTGGCGCTTAATAGTAACATCAATCCCTTCTAACTCAACGGGTGCAATATCATGCATAATTTCGTTATACAAATCAAGAGGGATAATACTCGCACTAGCACGTACGTCACATAAACCATGGTAACAATGATCTCCTATCTTAACAGAGATAACATGCAAGCCTACAATAGGTTTATGTTTATTCCTAGCATTGGGTTTGGCTATTCTAGCAGACTCTTCTTGGAGGTAAATAACATGTCCATCTAAATATTCTACCAAGAGATCTTTAACCATAGCAACACTAGGTTCAACTTTAATTTGCTCAGAGGGTGTAGGTGTTCTAGTATTACTCTTACGAACTACAGTTGAAGCTTGAGCATGATCCTTTATCCTAACAGGGAAAGGTGGTTTCTCAATATAAGCGGTAGGAATAACATGATCAACATTGTAAGTGATAGTCTTTTCTTCAACTTTAATAGGTTCAACTACTTTTACTTCAATAGGGGGATGGTATTTAAACCACTTCTCCTTCGGGAGATCAACATGAGTAGCAAAAGATTCACACAAAGAAGCTACTATCTTAGAGTCAAGTCCATATTTAGTGCTAAACTCACGAAAAACATCGGTATCCATAAAAGCTTTAACACAATCAAACTTAGGGGTCATACCTGACTACTTACCTTCGTCGAGATCCCAATCTTTAGAGTTTCGTTTAATTCTTTCCATAAATCCCATTTGAAGTCAATAGTCTTCATCATATAAGAGCCAGAACAAGAAGTATCGAGCATGGAGCGATTATTATGAGAAAGCCGAGCATAAAAATTTTGAATGGTCATTTCTCTTGAGAGCTCATGATGGGGGCATGAATATAACATTGACTTAAGCCTCCCCCAAGCTTGAGCGATGCTTTCTCCTTCGCGAGGACAGAAATTATAAATATAATTACGATCACGATGAACCTGGTGCATAGGGTAGAACTTTTGATGAAATTCCAACTTCAGACGATTATAGTTCCATGATCCCATATCATCACATAGACTAAACCATGTCAATGCATCTCCCTTCAAAGATAAAGAGAAGACCTTCTTCTTGATAACATCCTCGGGCATAGCTGCAAGCTTAAACAACCCACAAACTTCATCCACATAGATTAGGTGTAAATCGGGATGCAGTGTTCCGTCTCCTGTAAAGGGATTTTCAAGCAATTTCTCTATCATACCGAAGGAATCTCAAAGCAAACACTTTCAATAGGTGCAGTAGGTTGAGGAGCAACTCTTTGCTCTTCTGGCCGGGGTGAAGATAACCCGAACAAGCCTCTCAAAGGATTTTGAGCCATAGTAACAAGTGCCAATAAATTTCAGCACACTATATAAATTTTTCCTTACCAAATTCCACTTACCAAAGGCGATTCACTCCCCGGCAACGGTGCCAGAAAATAGTCTTGATGACCCACAAGTGTAGGGGATCTATCATAGTCCTTTCGATAAGTAAGAGCATCGAATCGAACGAGGAGCAGAAGGAAATGATAGGCAGTTTTCGGTAAGGTATTTTCTGCAAGCACTGAAATTATAGGTAACATATAGTTTTGTGATAAGATAATTGGTAGCAAGTGACAAAAGATGAAAGTAAATAAGGTGCAACAAGGTGGCCCAAGACAAACTCTTATGTAAGGTAAAGCGCTCCCGAGGACACATGGGAATTATCGTCAAGCTAGTTTTCATCACGATCGTCGGATTCACGTTCGGTACTTTGATAATTTGGTATGTGGGTGGACCGATGCTTGGGTGCTGCCCTTACTTGGACAACCCTCCCACTTATGATTAACCTCTAATGCAAGCATCCACAACTACAAAATAAGTATTAAGGTAAACCTAACCATAGCCTGAAACATATGGATCCAAATCAGCCCCTTACGAAGCAACACATAAACTAGGGTTTAAGCTTCTGTCACTCTAGCAACCCATCATCTAATTATTACTTCCTAATGCCTTCCTATAGGCCCAAATAATGGTTAAGTGTCATGTAGTAGACGTTCACATGACACCACTAGAAGAGAGACAACATACATCTCATCAAAATATCGAACGAAGACCAAACTCACATAACTACTAATAGCAAGACTTCTCCCATGTCCTCAGGAACAAAGTAACTATTCATGAGACATAATATTGTTCATGATCAGATGGGTATTAATATGCATAATGGATCTGAACATATGATCTTCCACCAAATAAACCAACTAGCATCAACTACAAGGAGTAATCGACACTACTAGCAACCCACAGGTACCAATTTGAGGTTTGGGTACGAAGATTGGATACAAGAGATGAACTAGGGTTTGAGAGGAGATGGTGCTGGTGAAGATGTTGATGAAAATAGCCCTCCCCAAGATGGGAGAGTTGTTGGTGATGACGGCAGTGACAATTTCCCCCTCCCAGAGAGAAGTATCCCTGGCAGAACAGCTCTTCCGGAGCCCTAGATTGGTTTCCGCCTCGGTTCCGCCTCAATACGGCGGCGTCTGGTCCCGAAAGCCTCCTTATGATTTTTTCTAGGTCAAAACACCTCATATAGGAGAATATGGGCATCGGGGGCCTACCGGCTGGCCCACAAGGTAGGGGGGCGCGCCCTCGGAAGGGGGCGCGCCCCCACCCTCGAGGACAGCCGGTGGCCCCTCTCGCGGGTTTCTTTTGCCAGATATTTTTTATATTTCCCGAAACGATGTTCTGCTAAGTTTCAGGGCTTTTGGAGTTTTGCGGAATAGCTTTCCAGAGTTTGCTCCTTTTCCAGCCCAGAATTCCAGCTGCCAACATTCTCCCTCTTCATGGAAACTTTGTAAAATAAAAGAGAAAAGGCATAAGTGTTGTGACAAAACATATAAGAACATCCCATAATGCAATAAATATCAACATATAAGCATGATGCAAAATGGATGTATTAGTTGTTCCCTGACCGTTATGTTGAGCTCATGATCAAGTTGGTTTACTTATAAACCACCCCTTCTCCAAGAATCTGTGTTGGATATCCTGAGCTAGCTAGTTAAGCTAAACAACAACTTGGAGAGTTGGATGATGAAAGCTTGATCTAACGTAGTTCATTTTGAAGGGATGTCTTTGGTGTGTGTGTGTGTGTTGAAGAATGATGGTATTTTCATCAATTGATCTTCGTGTTCAGTTGCTGGACCTATCGTCTTATCTTAACTTGATTTGAGTATAGGCTATCGTCAAATCAAATCAGAACCAACAATGTACGTAACGTTGTCTTACTCGTGGTTGATCCCTCGAGCATACACCATTACATCCTTGATCTGACCAATGCTATTACCTTGTTCACATTGTCATGGAATTCCATCTATATGGAAACCTGGATAAATTATTGTTGAGCCCATCGACGACATCCTTATCTTCTCCATGATTTTGTTGGACATTAAGCTAGTGTTGGAAACTTTGTAAGCGTTGCCTTCATGTTTTGTTCATGAAGCATACGTTGGATGAAAGAAGCGACATTCTCTGATTCATGTACATTTGGTGAAAGTTGCCGCCGTGAGTTCGAGAAAGATTGGTTTTGGGTTCCCATGGAATCATCCCAAGTCAGTCATGCATGTGCGAAGTATTCTATGGTTTGATAGGCTCGCTACCTCCATTCCATATGTATTCCCTAGCAACCAAGCCACTGATTGACTTGTTCAAGGAGAAGAAGTTCCTTCTTAAGAGCTAATCCGGACTTATGTAAGGACTTTGATATCCTCGATGATGGTTCCCATTTGAACTCGGTAGTGTTTTATCATAAGACTACTATGTGGTCATGCTTGTCTCGGACATCGTGTTCACATGTGTGTAGCAGAACCAGCTCATGTTTTGGAGCTTGCTATCATAGTTCATTTCCAGAGAATCTCGCAACCCCATCTCATCGATTTGTCTTGCAAACTTTCTTTTCCAGACATGACGTCTGAAATATCCTATTACCAACCAGATCTGAATCTCAGGCAGATATGATAGTTGACAAATTCCCAACATTGCATTTTGTTCCCAGCTTGCACTGCCATTGTGCCAGTTTACCATGGGTTGTCCTCTCGATAATTACTGCTTAGGATTATCTTCAAAAGTGGACATACCATGGGTCCCATCCATCTCCGATGATAAGAAAAATCATCCATTACGTTGTCTTCAACAAGGTAGTCCACATCGTCCATCCTAGGCCAAGTATGCCATTCTTCCGAACTCCTTCAAACGATCGTTTGTGGCTTGCCTTAGGCTGGTATAGAAAGTTTCAATGATCTATGTATCAAAAGTAATTCTTTTTGCCACTTCAGGGAATAACCCTATGAGTCACCTTCTCTAAGGTGCCCCGTTGGTGACATTACTCACCATCTTCCTTAAGTGTGGAATTATTGCCTACCAAATTGAACCTTCGCATCTGTTTCTTCCATCCCTTTTGGTGTGTGTTTTGTGTCTCAGCTCAAGAGATGTTTCAAACATCTCACTCCATGAGTTGATCTTGAGTTGCTCGATCCTTGAGAAGATCGATTCTGGTAGAGTTTCTTCAGTGTTCACTGTGTTGGACAAAGATTTTGAAAGCAGGGACGTGAAGATCAACATGATGCAAGCAATCAACATTCTCATGAAGTTCAATCTGGATCGTGAAGATTGTGTTAGCTTCGTGTCCCCTCTGTCTTCTTGCCTCACCTCTTGAATCTCGGGACGAGATTCCTGTTTAGTGGGGGTGAGTTGTCACAACCCTAGATCAACCCTTGTTGTCTTTGCTTGTAATTAGTTGCACTTGAGTGTATCATGCATCATGACTACTTTCTTTTGAAGGTTGAAATGGGGATTGTTCAAACCCTAGCACCAAATGAACTCAACTAGGTTCAAATAAAAATCTTTTTCAATGAACCTAAAAATGCCTTCATCAATGTTTGATAATTTTGGCAAGGGTTTTGATCGAAACCAAAAATATTGAACATTTTTAGGGAATTATTTGGGCTTTGAATTAAATCAATAAGTATTTGAATTGGGGCCATTTAAATGCTATATATTTTTAAATAGCTCCAAATAATTTGAAACTTGCAGAGGGACTTTGGAATACTTCAAAGTGAGTCCACAAAAAGTTTCAACATTATCCAAAATGTTTTAGTGCTCTAACTAAAACAAAATAGAAGAAAGAAATAGAAAAAGAAAAACAGAAAAGAGAGAGAGGAAGCGCACCTGGGCCAGCTTACCTGGCGCCCAGTTGGCCCAGCACTGTAGCGGCCCAGCCCACCAGGGGCAGCGCTATCTTCTTCCTCCTGCCAGGAGGAGAAGCAGCTACGTGCCAGGCGCGCAGCCGAGCCGCGCCAGCTCCACTCTGCCTGCCTGGCTCCTCCTCGACGCACCTAGACATAGCCACGGAGATGCCCAGAATCCCCTCATCCACTCCCCTCTCCCTCTGGTCGACCCTCCCCTCCTCTGCTCTCTTCCCGAGCACACCGGAGATCACAGCACCGCCGCAACCGTAGCCACCGCCTCTCCCTCGTTCCCTCGACGTGCCCGAGAGCTCCGACACGACCTCTTCTTCGTCTCCATCAAGCTACACATCGCCGGGTGTCCTGCCTTGCCGTCACTACCGTCGTCTTCAACCTCGGATGCCCGAGATCGCCGGCGCCCGTTCGTCATCTCCGACTCCTCCCCGAGCCCTTTGAGCTGCTCTGCGAGTCCGACGTGAGCCCCTCTTCCTTTACCCCCTCTCCTTTTGCTCGCCCCCTTGCCGCAACACCGTTCCCTGTCGAGGCCGAAAACCACCACCGCCGGCCAGCTCGCGGCCATGGCCACAGGCGCTGCGCCTCGCAGCCGAGCATGCCACTGTGGTCAGTAGCACCCCAACAAGCCAACGCCACCTCTAGCTCTTCCTCCCGTGCACAACAACACCGTCCCGGTCAACCCCCGTGCGAGCACCGCCACGGATGTGCTCTTCGCCGTCAGCTCCGGCGACTACCCGACCAACAATTGGCATCGTTGGATGCGGTGCATCCCCAGGACTACGTAGAACCCACCTGCGCGACAAATGGTCGCCGAAACAGAGATTCTGGCTTGTCTCCGCCGTGCGAAATGGTTGCCGCCGGCCAACCTCCGGCGGGTTAACGTGGCCGCTTAGTTAGGGACTAATGGCTGTTAGTTAAACTCCCACAACCACTGACAGTGGGCCCTATTGCATGGTCAAACCTAGTCAGCTCTAGATTTGACCGGGATTAGTCCCTGTGTCACTGACGTGTGGACCCTACACGTTAGGTTTGACCCTGGCCGCCCAGTTATCCGCTGACGTCGCTGTGACGTAATGCTGATGCAATAAAACATTTCCTGGATGTAGTTCATTTTAAATGACCAGGAAATTCCAGAAAATGTTATAAACTTCAGAAAATCATAGAAAATAATCTATAACTCAGAATGAAATAATTTATATATGAAAAATTATCAGAAAAATATGAGGATTCTGTTTATGGCATTTTCATGCATGTTAGAACAACTTATGCCTACTATTTAAGGCAAATCAAATGAATGGCATTTGAATTTTTACATATGGAGTTGAATTTGAATCTTTGATTCAAACCAACTTCATTTAATCTGGTTGCCAGTTGCATTAGCTCAAACCATAGCATATTGCCATGTCATGATCATGCATCATATTGTTACATGACATTGATTGTGTTCCTTCTCTGTTGCCGGTATTTGTCCCCTCTCAGTAGACGTGCTTCCGGCGATGAGATCGATGACACCGATGAAGAACTATTACTATCTTCAGAAGTGCCAGGAAAGAAAACCCCTTTGAGCATTCTGATACAATCCCACTCTCTCGCTACTGCTCTCTTTTACCGCATTAGGACAACAACGATTCAACTGCTTTTTGCTGCGGTAGTTGAACCCCTTTCCTCTGCATGACCTGTCATTGCCATAGTAAATAGTTGAAACCCACTAGCATGAGTAGGAGTTGTTTGAGCCATGTTGTGCCTACTCATTCATGCTTTCTGGTCATGCCTGCTACTGCTTAGAGTTGAATCAGGTCTGATTCATCGGGGATGAATTGGAATGGTGATGAACATGTCCTACTGTGTGTGAGCTAAGTGTGTGAACACGATTTGGTAAAGGTAGCGGTGACATGCCATGTAGGAGTACATGGTGGGTTGTCTCACTGGAGCCGTCCTTAAGAACTGAGTTCTGTGTAAGTTGTCCAATGACTAGCTGCTACCACACATTGGAATGCTTAAGTGCCCCTCTCGACTTATTAATCAACCCGATCTCTGTCCAGGAGTTGCAACTAGTTTCTGGTGTTTGTAGGTAGTGCTAGTAGTCTACCAAGTGGCACCCGATACAGGTGGGCTTGGGACAGACTAGGTGCAGTGGCACGGTGTACGAAGTGGCACAGGATGGTGGGCTTGGGAACCCTGCTCACATTGTTTGGGTCATGAGCGACACCCCGACCGGATCTCCTTGCGGATGGAACCCGAATAGGCGATAAACCTGGACTAGATTCTTGTGTGGTTAGTCAGGTCATGACCGACACCCTCGCCAGGCTTCCACTTGAAGGTTGCCGAGATACACGACGTGTACATCGCGGTAAGTGGTGAGAGCGTGTGTGAAGAAGTACACCCCTGCAGGGTTAACATGATCTATTCGAATAGCTGGGTCTGCGGTTATTGACTTCTTGGATGCTTACGTGGTACATAGCCAACTTGAAGTGGATACTCTAAAATGCTCAAGACAAGTGTGAGTGCTATGGATGGCCTTCTCGTAGGGAGACGGGAGTGGATCCATAGTGGTGTATTGATATGGTGAATAGGTGGACTCGTGTGCGCCACCTCAAAAGAGTTACTTGCAGTCGTAGTTCAGGATAGCCACCGAGTCAAAGCCGGCTTGCTACAGTCAAACTCCACCACCCCTTTGTTGATACTGATGCATATGTAGCTAGTTCTGATGTAAGTCTTGCTGAGTACCTTTGTACTCACATTTGCTTAATTTATGTTTTTGCAGAGAGACTTCAGTCTCACTAGTAGTTCCGCGTGGACTTCGATGTTTAGCTTGTTACCTCAGCTATGATCTTGTGCCCTTGGGAGGGTCTTGTAGATAGTCAGGCTTCCCAGCCTTTTTCATTTGTAGTTATCTGTACTCAGACATGTTATGCTTCCGTTGCCTGTATGCTCTGTATGTTGGGTCATGTGACCCCTGTTTGTAATAAATGCTAAGATGGCACTTCTGGGCCTTTATCTATATGAGTTGTTGAGTTATGTTGTGATGCCATGTTGTACAACACATACTTGCATGTTATGCGTACGTGTAATGTGTATTGCTATGTGTGGGATCCGACACCTAGTTGTTTACCCTTGGTAGCCTATCTTACAGGGAAATGCCTCCTAGTGCTTCCACTGAGCCTTGGTAGCTTGCTACTACTCCGGAACACTTAGGCTGGCCGAAATGTGTCCTTTTTCGTTCCTGTGGTTGTCCCTTAGGGGAAATGTCACGCGTTGTTCCTTTAAGTCCTTGTAGCTTGCTACGACTTGGGTTCATACGTTGATAACCGACACGTTCGTTGCTGGGTCATCTATGCATGTCTCTGTAATTTAGCGCCACTTTTGGTTTATAACTAGTCATGTCGGCCCGGGTTCTCTGTCATATGGATGCTAGCGACACTATCATATACGTGTGCCAAAATGAGCAAACGGTCCCGGGCCAGGTAAGGTGGCACCCGTGGGGATACCGTGCGTGAGGCCGCAAAGTGATATGATGTGTTACATGTTAGACCTGTGTGACTTAGGATCGGGGTCCCGACACCACCATACCTACATATGGATTGAGTAAGACCCTTCAAGTAAGTTGTCATTGTTGCAAACTCTCTAAAATATGTACGATTTATTAGTGTGGAGGAAATAAGCTTTATACGATCTTGTGATATGGAAGTAATAAAAGCGACATACTGCATAATAAAGGTCCTTATCACAAGTGACAATATAAAGTGATGTTCTTTTGCGCTAAGACTTTGTGCATCCAACCAAAAAAGCACATGACAACCTCTGCTTCCCTCTGCGAAGGGCCTATATATTATTCTTGCCTTATAAGAGTCAAGGTGAAAATCACCTTTCGTTTTTATTTTATTTTTCCTTTGGTAAACACATTGTGTTGGAAAGATCCTGATATATATACCCACGTGGATGTAAGTTATCATGGTCTATTACTGTTGACATTACCCTTGAGGTAAAAGGTTGGGAGGCAATACCATAAGCCCCTGTCTTTCTCTGTGTCTGATTAAAACTCCATACCCATAAGTATTGCGTGAGTTTGAGCAATTGTGAAAGACTATATGATAGTTGAGTATGTGGACTTGCTGAAAAGCTCTTATAATGACTCTTTCCGATGTTATAATAAATTGCAATTGCTTCAATGACTGAGATCATAGTTTGTTGGTTTTCAATGAAGTTTTCGATTCATACTTGACATTTTGAATGAATTGTTACTTTAGCATAAGAATCATATGACAATATATGTGTGTTGCTGTTATAAGAATGATCATGATGTCCTCATGTCCGTATTTTATTTTTGTCGACACCTCTATCTCTAAACATGTGGACATATTTTTCGATATCGGCTTTCGCTTGAGGACAAGCGAGGTCTAAGCTTGGGGGAGTTGATACGTCCATTTTGCATCATGCTTTTATGTTGATATTTATTGCACTATGGGCTGTTATTACACGTTATGTCACAATACTTATGCCTTTTCTCTCTTATTTTACAAGGTTTACATGAAGAGGGAGAATGCCGACAGCTGGAATTCTGGGCTGGAAAAGGAGCAAACATTGGAGACCTATTCTGCACAACTCAAAACGCTCCAAAACTCCACGAAACATCATTTCAGAAAATATTAAAAATATCTGGCGAAAGAGATCTGACAGGGGGCCACCACCTGTCCACGAGGGTGGGGGGCGTGCCCCCTCCCTTGGGCACGCCCCTACCTCGTGGGCCAGCCGGTGACCCCCCGATGCCCATCTTCTCCTATATGAGGTGTTTTGACCTAGAAAAAATCATAAGGAGGCTTTCGGGACCATACACCGCCGTCTCGAGGCGGAACCTTGGTGGAACCAATCTAGGGCTATGTGGCCAGTTAGGCTCCTGAGTCACGATGCTCAGGAGTCCCCCTTAACGTGCAAACAATACCTAGATAGGAAGCGCTAAGCAGGGCTTTGGTGTTCTACGTCGGCAGGGCCCGGCCCGCGCGTACCTCAGCCTCCGCTGGCCTTGACCGGAAACCAGGACAAGACCAGGGAGTGAGGGGCTACGGGTCCAGTTAGGCCCTTGGGCCACGATGCCCAAGGGTCCCCCTTGACGTACGAACAACCCTGAGGGAGGTGAGTACTAGACTTAGGCCTTGATGTTTTGTGTCGGCAGGGCCGGGCCGACGCGTACCTAAGCCGCCACTGGCCTTGACCAGAAACCAAGACAAGACCAGGGAGTGAGGGGCTACGGGTCCAGTTCGGCCCATGGGTCACGATGCCCAAGGGTCCCCCTTGACGTGCGAACAGACCCCATACATGTCCTCTTTGGGCCTGAGCCCGAGAGGGTTGCGTGTCGACCAAGCCCCGGGGACCTGGTGGGGCGTGCGCCAGTCGTGACCTGGACGCAGCCCCCGTTCCCAGCCCCCTCACGCTATAATACCGAAGGGAGCGCAACGCGGTGGGGCTGGCCACTGAGCCGAGGGGCTCCCTGAGGTTAATGCTACCGTAAGGCCGCCCCCAGTTGTTTATCACCAGCGCGGAGCGTAGTGCTGCCGCTCTTGCGTGGACATAGCCGCTCCTCGACCGTGTTGTCAGCCAGCACGGAGCATGGTGCTTCCACTGAACCGTGGGAGGGGACTCCCTACTGCGGAGAGCCCCCAGGCGTATACAGCCCAGCCCGTACACGTGACTGGCACGGTGGGGCTTAGATGAGGTGTATCTGGGTACCCGTGAGCCAGCGCGGGACTACGAGGCTCTACCTCAAGGCGGGTTGCGCCTGGTCTTGGGTAGAAGCGCTCGAGATGATCCTGCAAGGTGGTTAGACAACCCGCGCTGGGTGAATCCCTGAAAGTCGCCCTATGAGAACGCCGGACACCAACGACCCCAGGAGGTGATGTGAGCGGGGCCGGCCTGTCAGACAGAGCTCAGCCGTTGGATTTATCGACGCTCCAGGGACGGACCCAAGCACAGACGCTGTGCCTAGCATTCTCACATGAACATCCTAAGGGAAGCCATCCGGCGCACGGCTCCCGGAGTGACAAGACATGGTACCGTGCACCCCAACTCAGCTGCTGACATCCGGTTCGAGCTTGGGCGAGGCTCCAAGGGCCACAAGAGGCGACGTACACGAGGCCGTCCCGTGAGCCAGAGCTCAGCCGCTTGGATTTGGTGACGCTACAGGGACGGACCCGAGCACAGGCGCCGTGCCAACCCCAAGCCATAAGAATAATGCAAGAAAGTTTGCGGGGGAGCAGGATGTTCAAGGCATGAGATGGGTGGTCAAACAGATGGCTCGAATGCACGCGACTAGGATGGTAGCTCTAGCTTTGGTAAAATGCAAGGGAGATACACGCCACCAGGGTAAACCTGCGCAGCCTAGGGTTAGCGCGGCCTAAGGGGCGCCCCAAAAGGTGACTTGAGATGCGAAAAGATGCACGCCGCAGGGATAGACCCGTGCGGCCTGGGAATAATGCTGCCCGAGGGGCGCTCCCAGTTGAACATAAATTGAAAGATGTCACCTCGCATAGTTGCTGAAGTAGTGTCGGTGGAGCAGAGGGTGCTCGACGAAGGCGCTGCTCCTCGCGTGCCGTCTGGGCCCGGCCCCTCGCGAGGCTCCGGGCCTCCCCAGATCTCGCGGAGGGCCAAGTCCAACTCCGCCAGGATCTCCTTGTGCCTGGCCTCGCGAGTCGCCAGGACTTCCCGCATGTGGCGCTGGTGCAAGGTCGCCTGGTTTGGCAGGCCGAAGGTCATGCGCACGTAGCTGTGAGGGGGAACCTGACATTGGCCCACCTGGGAAGGCCAGTAGAGGTCCTGAGATGCGATCCTGTTGAGTGCCGGGAAGTTGACGCAGAAGCGCAACCCGTCTCCTGAGCCTGGGCCGACAACTGCCCTCGGAGGAGCCGGGCGGCGCTCGCTTCGCCTTGCATGGCTCTTGGCTCCTGTAGGTCTTCGATGGTCTAGGTGATGAACTCCTGAGCGCTTGGTGCCTCGCGCCTTGAGGCCTCTGGAGGGAAGTGTGCAGCGAAGCACTCTTCCACATGGTGCCCGAGCACCTCCCTCGTGACGTTGGCTAGGTCTAAGGCCCTCCAGAGGAGAGCCCCTGAGCCCAGCCTAAGAGGGGTGCTGGGCGCGCCTTCCTATGCGAGAGGGGGAGGAGGCATGTGGTGCTGCCTCCCTATGCTGTGCCCTCATGAGGCTTCAGAGCCAGCTGGTGCTTCTTCTTCTTGGGAACGACCTCCGGTGGGTAGATGATGCTGTCACTGTCCAGATCCTCAATCGCCGCCGCCTGGTAAGCGCGCTCGAGCGAGCACACTGCATCCTTTTCCTCACAGGCGATGGTGATGACGCCGTCGCTTCCAGGCATCTTGAGAACGTTATAGCCGTGGTGAGTTACTGCCATGAACTTGGCTAGGGCCGGATACCCGAGGATGGAATTGTAAGGGAGATGGATGTGGGCGACAACAAAGTCGATGATCTTGGTGTGGTAGTTGTCAAGCTTGCCAAAGGTTACAGGTAGGCGAACTTGCCCCACAGGAGTGGTGGAGCCATCAGTAACTCCGGAGAAGGGCTTGGTAGGCAGCAACTGTTCGTACGGTACTTGGAGGCTGTCGAATGTCTCGATGGAAAGGACATTAAGCCCTGCGCCACCGTCGATGAGGGTCTTCGTAACTTGGACGTTGCTGATGACGGGAGAGCAAAGCACCGGGAGGGCGCCAGCTGTAGCTACGCGTTTGAGCTGGTCTTCAGATTTGAAGGTGATGGGGCACCTGGACCACCTGAGCGGACGGGTGGCCTCGAGATTGGGGAGAGCCGCATTTACTTCAGAGGCGAACTGCTTGAAGAGGCGCTGAGAAGCTGGGGCCTGTGCTCCGCCCAATATGCAAGCGATGGCATGCGGCTCCTGGAAGCCCCCAGCCCCCTCGTCCTAGTCGTCGTTCCTCCTTGGAGGCGGCAGAGGTGGTAGGCCGGTCCTGCCCTGAGGACGATCCTCTCGGGGATGATCCCTCCAAGCGTCCTCGTGGGGCTGGCCGCGCCAACGGTCCTCCCGAGGCTGATCACGCCACTCCTGACGGGGTCCACGGTTGTCCCAGCGTCCTCCGGTCCGACCTCCCCCGCGGCCGTAGCCATGACTCCTGCGCTCGGGGCATTGGATGATGCATCCTTCGCGGAGAGCCCTGAGCTCTTGACAGTCATGGGTGTTGTGGTTGTGCACGTTGTGGAAGGCGCAAAATGCCCAGTCGTTCTTGGGTGGCTCCCGATAGCCGCGGCTGCGCTTCATCTCTGGTTCAGCTGCAAGCATTACCGCTCCCTTGCGCTTTACGTCCTTGCTCTTGGCCCTCTTGTCTTCGGTTTCAGCTGCTGGGAGCTCGACGAGCGAGAGGCGGTCCTCCTCTACCCTGGCGCACTTGGTTGCGAGGTTGAACAGCTCCAAGGACGTGCACAGATCTTCATGGATGGAGAGCTCTTCTTTCATCTTGACGTCGCGGACACCATCTGAGAATGCCGAAATGATGGCCTCGTCCGTGACCTTGGGGATCTTGACGCGGACACTGTTGAAGCACTGGATAAACTTTTGTAGGGTTTCTCCTGGTTGTTGCTTGATATGCCGCAGGTCGCCCGTGGCCGGGGGATGATCTCGAGTGCCTTGGAAGTTGCCGATGAACCGGTCGCGCATCTCGCTCCAAGTGGAGATCGATCCCACGGGAAGGTTCAAGAGCCATGAGCGTGCGCCATCCTTGAGGGCCATGGGGAACCAGTTCGCCATGATCTTCTCGTTTTTGCCGGACGCCTCGATGCTGAGCTCGTAGAGCTGCAGGAACTCCGCAGGGTCGGGGGTGCCATCGTAGCATGGAGGCAGGTCGGGCTTGAACTTCCCAGGCCAGTTGACGTTGCGCAGCTTGGGAGCGAGGGCCTTGCAACCTGCTGTCGATACTGGTGCTTGCTGGGGTAGTGGGACTTGGTCTTGGTCTTCGCACGCCGCCGCGGCGGGGGGCGCGCGGTCTCGACCCTGTGGTGGGGGGAGCGCGGGTGCTCCGCCACGGGGCCGCTGGATCTCCTGGCAGCTTCCTTCCTTGGGTCTTGGACGATGCCATGATGCTCGGGTATCAGTGGAACTTCTTGGGCCTCGTCGTCTTCGTGGGGAGGCGGACGAGGCAGGGAAAGGGACGGTGCCGGAGAGCCCCCAGCGGCGCTGACGAGCTCGGCGATGCGGTCGAACCAATCTTCGTAGAAGTCGTTGACGGGGCGGTAGCGCAGGAGCTCTCGCGCCATGAGCAACGCAGCCTGCGCATCCGCGGGTCCGGGCGAGCATGGGACGAAGAGATCGCCAGAGTTAGCGACGGGGTAGCGCTGTGTCCATCACGCTGCACGAATGGATGTAGAGACGATGCCTGCTATTCTTGCCGCGCCGGACCGTTGGCGGCGTTGGCAGTGGGCGATGGAGAACGACGGGGTGGTCCACCGGTAGGAGCGGTCTGAGCGACGCGGGCGGCAAGGGCAACCCGCCGCTCAGCACGGGCTCTGCTAGCGTCGGCCATGGACTGCTGGAATGACAGAGCACTGAATGACGGAAGGGAAGTTTCAACGCACCCCTACCTGGCGTGCCAAATGTCGGATTTAGGGTTTCGGCAAAACCCTTAAGGTTCTAACTCTGGGGTGCGCACAAAGATCTCTCCTTCCGCCCTAGCCCTTCTACTCGACAGTTCTAGGCCTAGCTCGTCAGATCCAATAAACAAGAGACACAAGATTTATACTGGTTCGGACCACCGTTGTGGTGTAACTCCCTAATCCAGTGTGTGTGGTGGATTGCCTTGTAGGCAGTGGAAGAACTTGTACGTGGATGAACTGCCTCCTGGGAAGGGGTGTTCTTGAGCTCGGGTGAGCTTGAGGTGTGTGGCTTTCTATCTAATTAACTTGAGATGAGATGAACTCTGTCCCTGATGAGATGATCCCAATGGTGGTGGCTAGTCCTATTTATAGTGGCCAGGGTTCTCTCTCCAAAATATTGAGCGGCAAGGAATCCCACAACGGCCAAATTTGAAGGGGAACAACTAGTACAAGCTATCCTGACAAAAGGTGGTCTTCGCTGCTAAAGGCTCTGGTAGTGATGTCGCCGTGGGCTCCACAATGACCTCCGTCCTGCCGTCCTACTGGTCTTTGTCTTGTTGCACTGATATGGAAACCTTTGCCTGACCCCTCGGGACTCCGTGCATGCACCTGATCCTTTAGCACCGAAGAGGAAACTGGCGCTCTGCGTCTGCTGGCGCCCGCCTGGCTTTAGTCGTCACTTCTCACGTCATGAGGACCTCGTGAGGTGCCCCTTGCCTTGATATCTCTGATCCTCATGAGCCGGCCTGGCGAGGCTGCCCCAGGGGATGTCCTGTGTCGTCTGCCTCGCGACGCTTGGCCCCTCGTGAGGGTCTTGAGTGTTGTTGAAGAAGTTGGGTCGCACTAGGCCACCTTGCGAGCCACGCTCTGGGCCGCATGCAGGCAAGTCTGGGTAACCCCGTTCCCGGAACGCCGACAATTTCGGTCATCATGGCTTATGTGACAACACCCTCATGAGGAGGGGTACTCGCATAGGAATCTCCGCCTCTTGGGAGGTCGCTTGCGGAGCCGCCCCCAGGAGGCCTTGGCGCACCTTGCCTCGCGAGGGTAAGGGCCCCTCACGAGGGATCTCCTTGAGCAGCCTTGAAACTGGGCCTTGCCAGGCCGTCGAGTGAGCCGCGTCATGGGCCGCAGGCAGGCAGGTATGGGCACCCCCGTTCCCAAAACGCCGACAACCTACTGATCCATTAGAATTATATTTGCTAGACCATGAAAATGATATGAGCATGGATTAAAGAAATGAAGTAGATAAAATGTTCTTTGATCAACAACCTATCCTGAAACACAATTTTCCTATTGAAACTCTTGGAGGTCCTCCTCCACCTAAAGGTGATCTTGTGTTTGAATTAAAACAATCACCCGATACATTGAAATATGCTTATGTTGATGAAAATAAGATATATCCTGTTATTATTAGTGCAAACCTTTCAGAGCATGAAAAAAAGAGACTATTAAAAACTCCAAGAAAGCGTCATGCTGGTACTGGATATACTCTTGATGATCTTAAGGACATTAGTCCTACTCTGTGTCAGCAAAAAATTAATATGGAACCTGATGCTGAACTAGTTGTCGATCATGAACAACGATTAAATCCTAAGATGAAGGTGGTGGTAAGATCTGAAATACTAAAACTTCTAGAAGTAGGTATAATCTATCCCATAGCTGATAGTAGATGGATAAGTCATGTTCATTGTGTTCCTAGGAAGGGAGGTATTACCGTAGTTCCTATTGATAAAAACGAGCTTATCCCACAAAGAATTGTAACTGGTTATAGGATGGTAATTGATTTAGAAAATTAAACAAAGCCACTAGAAAAGATCATTACCCCTTGCCTTTTATAGAACAAATGTCAGAAAGATTATCAAAGCACACACACTTTTGCTTCCTTGATGGATATTCTGGTTTTTCTCAAATACCCGTGTTAACCAAAGATCAAGAGAAAACCACTTTTACTTGCCCTTTTGGAACATATGCTTATTGAAGTATGCCTTTCAGTTTATGCAATGCACCTGCTACCTTTCAAAGATGTATGACTGCTATATTATCTGATTTTTGTGAAAATATTATTGAGGTTTTCATGGATGATTGCTCTACTTATGGGACTTCTTTTGATGATTGCTTAAGAACCTTGATCGAGTTTTATAGAGATGTGAAGAAAATAATCTTGTCTTGAATTGGGAGAAGTTTTATGGTGAATGAAGGTATTGTCTTGGGACATAAAATCTCCAAAAGAGGTATTGAAGTAGACAAAGCTAAGGTTGATGCAATTGAGAAAATGCCATGCCGTAAAGATATTAAAGGTATAAGAAGTTTCCTTGGTCATGTTGGTTTCTATAGGTGGTTCATTAAAGACTTCTCTTAAATTTTTAGACCTCTTACTAATTTCTTGCAAAAAGAAGTTCCATTCATTTTTGATGATGATTGTGTATAAGACTTTGAAACACTTAAGAAAGCCTTAACCTCTGCAGCTATTGTTCAACCACCTGATTGGAACTTGCCTTTTGAAATTATGTGTGATGCTAGTGATTATGTTGTTGGTGCTGTTCTAGGACAAAGAGTTGATAAGAAATTAAATGTTATCCATTATCCTAGTAAAACTCTAGACAATGCTCAAAGAAATTATGCTACTACTGAGAAAGAATTTCTAGCAGTTGTGTTTGCATGTGATAAATTCAGATCTTAAATTGTCGATTCAAAAGTAATTGTTCACACAGATCATGCTGCTAATAAACACCTTACGAAAAAGAAAGATGCTAAACCTAGACTCATTAGGTGGGTTCTATTGCTACAAGAATTTTACTTGCATACCACTAATAGGAGAGGAGTTGAGAATCCCGTAGTTGATAACTTGTCTAGGTTGGAAAACATTCATGATGGCCCACTACCTATTGATGATAGCTTTCCTGATGGACAACTAGCTGTTATAAATGCTACTCGCAATACTCCTTGGTATGCAGACTATGCTAATTATATTGTTGCTAAATTTATACCACCTAGTTTCACTTATCAACGAAAGAAAAAGTTTTTCTTTGATTTAAGACATTACTTCTTGGATGACCCACATCTTTATAAAGAAGGAGTACTATATGGTATTATTAGATGTTGTCTACCTAAGCATGAACAAGTACAAATCCTACGGAAGTGTCATTCCGAAGCTTATGGAGGACACCATGCTGGAGATAGAACTGCACACAAGGTATTACAATCTGGTTTTTATTGGCCTACTCTCTTAAAGGATGCTCGTAAGTTTGTCTTATCTAGTGATGAATGCCGAAGGATTGGTAACATTGGTAGGCGTCAAGAAATGCCTATGAATTATTCACTTGTTATTGAACCATTTGATGTGTGGGGATTTGATTACATGGGACCTTTTCCTTCCTCTAATGGGTAGACACATATTCTAGTTGCTGTGGATTACATTAGTAAGTTGGTAGAAGCTATTCCAACTAGCAGTGTTGATCATAACACTTCTATTAAAATGCTTAAAGAAGTTATTTTCCCGAGGTTTGGAGTCCCTATATATTTAATGACCAATGGTGGTTCACATTTTATACATGGTGCATTTTGTAAATTGCTTGCTAAATATGATGTCATAGAATTGCATCTCCTTATCACCCTCAATCTAGTGGCCAAGTTGAATTGAGCAATAGAGAAATAAAGTTAATTTTGCAAAAAACCGTCAATAGATCTAGAAAGAAGTGGTCCAAGAAACTTGATGATGCATTGTGGGCATATAGAACCGCTTATAAAAATCCTATGGGTATGTCTCCTTATAAAATGATTTATGGAAATGCATGTCATTTACCTCTTGAGTTAGAACATAAAGCATATTGGGCAATTAAAGAGCTTAACTATGATTTCAAACTTGCTGGTGAGAAGAAGTTATTTGATATTAGCTTGCTAGATGAACGGAGAACCCAAGCTTACGAAAATGCCAAAATTGTTTAAAGAAAAAGTTAGAAGATGGCATGATAAAAGAATCCAAAGGGGGAATTCATAGTGGGTGAGTATGTTCTTTTATACAATTCACCTTTTAGATTTTTTGCAGGAAAACTTCTCTTTTAATGGGAAGGACCGTATATCATCGAGGAAGTTTATCGCTTTAGAGCTATTAAGATTAATAATGCCGAAGGCACTAATCCGAAGGTGGTCAATGAACAAAAAATTAAGCTCTATATCTCAGGTACACCCTATTAATGTTGAAACTAATATTATTCAAACTATGACACAGAGGAATACATAAAAGATACCTTTCAGAACACACCAAACCCTGAAAAGGAAGAGGTACATGACTCTAAAAATCCATAATAATACTTTCTGTCAGTTTTGGAATATTAGAGAATAATTAAAAAAAAGAAATAGCTGAGGGGACCCATGAGGTGCGCATGAGGCACCAGGGCGTGCCTTGGTGCATTGTGGGCCCCTCGTGAGCCTACCCGGCTGCGTTTTCTTTCGGAATTCTTGTTTTGCAAGATAAAATTTCTTTATATATACTCTCAGTCATTTTGACCACCGTATCACAGAAATATCCTCTATCTTTGTTTCGTGGTGTTTTCAGTCAGATCCTCCAAGCGAGGCATCATGTCTTCTCCCTCCTCCAACAATGTAGAAGATGATGCTTGGTTGCTGTAGATGGAACTAGGAGAGAGGGGACCGAGGAGGTAGCCAAGGAAGACAACTGCAAGGAGGAGAAGGTCGATGAAGCTGCCGGTAAACATGCCCAAGAAGGAGGACAAACCATGCCTTGGAGGAGACTGCAGAGGAGGGAGATATCCTTCAACCCTTTTATGATCATCTCTCCCCATCTGAGATTGAAGCCCTAAGGACTTTTGAAACAATTAGTGTTCAAAACACATATCTCACTCGTGAAGTTATTTTGTTGGAGGAGCAGAACACCGCCCTTTGGAGTATCAGACGTAGATTGGAGTATCTATTGAGGCTGAAGGACAAGCTCGCTGCTTCATCATCACCAACATCACCAACAAAAGAAACTTGAGTACACGTGTATGGGCACTCCCCTTGGCTTGTGCCAAGCTTGGGGGAGATGCCCCGGTACCGTATCACCACCACTTTTATTATCTTTACCTGTTTTAGTTTGATCCTTCGCTATTTCGTGATTTAATTGAATAAAAGTTTAGTATGATCTATTTTCAAGTGCTAGTTTCCTGATATATCTTTCTATGTAATCGAGTGATAGTTATATAATGAAGAGTAGTTTGAGTTTTGCTTGTTTACTTTTATGTTTAAATCTTAGCATTGATTTTTTAGAAAAATCATATGCCAATCATATGGAAAGTAATGACATCACATAAAGAAAAGTATAAGTGATAAAATTTATTTAAAGTTGACAAACATAACATTGGTCAATGATTTAATTCATGAAAGAATTAATAAGGGAAGAGAAGATTCACATGCAAATATACTATCTTGGACATCTTTTATAATTGTGAGCCCCCATCAAGTATTTTATGTCGAATTTTTAACATTGGACAAGGAAGACAATGTAATGCTTTATGTTTTCTTATATTCACATAGAAGTTATATTGTCGTAGATCCTCCAACATGTGGTGCTTTCCCAATATCTTTGCTGGCCAAAAATCCGCACCAAGTAGAGATACTACTTGTGCATCCAAGAACTTTAAGCATAGTTTCATGTTATGAGAGTCCACTATACCTACCTATGGATTGAATAAGATCCTTCAAGTAAGTTTTTATCGGTGCATAAAGCAATTTTAATTGCTGCTAAATATGTATGATCTTTTATTGTAAGGGAAAATAAGCTTTGTACGATCTTGTGATGGTAAAGAAATAAAAGCGACAGACTGCAAAATAAAGGCTGCTATCAAAAGGTGCAATATAAAGTGATGTTCCTTTACATTAAGAGTTTGAACATCTAAAAATAAAAAGCACATGACCACATCTACTTCCCTCTACGAAGGGCCTATATTTTACTTTTGATGTTTTTAATTTTCATGCAAGAGTCAATAGTGTACCCCTCTATGCCTTTTTATTTTTCTCTTTTGCAAGCATCATGTGGTGGGTAAAGATCTAGGCATATATATCTAGTTGGATATGAGTGATCATGAGTTATTATTGTTGACATCACCCTTGAGGTCAATAAGTTGGGAGGCGAAACTATAAGCCCCTATCTTTCTATGTGTCTAGCTGAACCTTTTTGATCCATATATATGTCTTGAGTGTTAGCAATCATAGAAGACTAAATGATGGTTGAGTATGTGGACTTGCTAAAAAGCTCCAACATGAGACCCGTCCTGAAAATATGATGAATTTCAATTGCATTGTTGACTGAGAACATAGTTTGTTAGTTTCCAAGAAAGTTTATGCCTTATACTTTGTTGTTGTGATGAATTGTTACTTTCTTATGAGAAGTTTCATGACAATAAATATTGCTACTATAATAATGGCCATAATGCTTGTATGTCTATTTTTATCGACACCTCTCTCTCTCTCTCTCTCTCTCTCTCTCTCTCTCTCAACATGTGTCGATATCGGCTTTCGCTTGAGGACAAGCAAGTTCTAAGCTTGGGGGAGTTGATACGTCATTTTTACATCATATTTTCCTACTATTATTTATAGTGTTTTAATCAATATAACACTTTGTGGAGATATTGTAATGCCTTTTCTCTCTTAATATGCAAAATTTACATGAACATGGAGATTGCCGGCAGCTGGAGTTCTGGACCTGAAAAAGCTATGTCAAAGAAACCTATTCTGCACATCTCTAAATGAGATGAAATTTTACGGATGTTTATTTTGGAATAAATAAAAAATATTGGTGGAAAGAAGTACCCGAGGGGGCCACTCAGGTGCCCATGAGGCACCAGGGCACGCCCACTGTGCCCTGGTGGCTTGTGGGGCCCCTGGCCATCCTCTGACGCCCATCTTCTAGCATATAAGCCCATTTGCCCCAGAAAAAATTAAGGAGAGAACTTTCGGGACAAAACGTCGCGATCTCGAGGTGGAACCTGGGCAGGCGCACTTTTGCTCTCGGGCGGAGCGATTCCGCCGGGGATACTTCCCTCCGGGAGGGGGAAATCGAAGCCATCATCATCACCAACAACCCTCTCATCGTGGGAGAACCAATCTTCATCGACATCTTCACCAGCACCATCTCATCTCAAACCCTAGTTCATCTCTTGTATTTAGTCTTTGTATGAAAACCTTAGATTGGTACCTGTGGGTCGCTACTAATGTTGATACATCTTATTGTTGATGCTAGTTGCTTTATTTGGTGGAAGATTATATGTTTGGATCCATTCTACTATTCAATACCCTTTTGATCTTAAACATGAATTGTGGGTAGTTACTTTTGTTCTTGAGGACATGGGAGAAGTCTTATCATAAGTAATCATGTGAATTTGGTATTCGTTCGATATTTTGATGATATGTATGTTGTTGATTCTCTTAGTGGTGTCATATGAACGTAGACTACATGACATTTCACCATCTTTGGGCCTAAGAGAATGCATTGTGGAGTAATAATTAGATGGTGGGTTGTTAGAGTGACAGAATCTTAAACCTTAGTTTATGTGTTATTCCATAAGGGGCTGATTTGGATCCATACATTTCATGCTATGTTTAGATTTATCTTAATTCTTCTTTCATAGTTGCGGATGCTTGCGAGAGAGGGTAATCATAAGTGGCAGGGTTGTTCAAGTATAAGCACCGGTCCAGCCACATATGAAATTATCGAAGTAACAAATGCAAATCAAATAAGCATGATGAAAGTGACTAGATGAAATTCCCGTGTGTCCTCAAGAATGCTTTACTTACTATAAGAGTTTGTTCTGGCATGTCCTTTGCTACAAAAAGGATTGGGCTATTTTGCTGCACACTTGTTACCATTACTAGTTATTGCTCGTTACAAATTATTTTGCTATCAAACTATCTGTTACCTATAATTTCACAGACAATACCTTGCCGAAAACCGCTTGTCATTTTCTTCCGCTCCTCGCTGGTTTCGACAGTCTTACTTATCGAAAGGACTACGATTGATCCCCTATACTTGTGGGTCATATATGCAATGAGCAAGTTCTTTCTCGAGGAAACATTCGTAAGCATAAATATTTGTCTTTTCGTAGGATTCAAATTCAGTGAGAAGTTTTTACGGAGTAATGGATTTTTTTTGTTTCCGTTGCTCTAGTTTTTGCCATTTTCCTTATGCCACTCTAGCTCTTAACATTTCACTTTTCCCACTCTAAGCTTTTGATGATACATCTCAATTTCCATTTCGTGGCAAAAATATTTTTTTGAGAGTGACAGTTGTGATACATCGGAGTGGCAATTGTGATGTATTGTCAAAACCTAAGAATAGCAAAAGTGAAATGTTAAAATTTTCTTTTGCCACGGATGGAAGTTATGATACATTGTGAAATGCTAACAGTGGCAAAAGTGAAATGTCAAATTTTAGAGTGGCATAAAGAAAATGGGCAAAAACTAGAGTGGCAAACAAAAAGTTCTCGTTTAAAAATCATATACAAACATATTATTTCCTGTGCATTTAGAAGAAATAAAATATTTTTCTAAGACCTAGTAGGAACATTAGTTGTACGTTCAACCCAATCTTTATGTATTCCACCTTCAATTTGGGTGTGTCGTCTTATTCCAATTTCCCAAGAGTTAACATTTCATATGTGAGTAGAAACTTAGCCAAAGTGAATCGGTTGAAGAAGTGGATGATGTGTAAATACACTACTTAGATTTAGTTCCCAACATATTGAATACATAAGTCATTTATGGTTCAAAAATCTCAGATTACAAGTGGACGCAGGTTCGCAAAACTGCATATCAGCGATGGTGCCGCTTTGAGCTTGGGTGAGAGGGCAAACCATCATTTTTCCGTTGGTGGCTGCTATGGTGGTGCTAGAGCTAGGTGACGGGTGTTGGTGTGAAGCTTAGAGGATTCTTCATTCTAGATTGTAATTTTTTTTCTTGGCTGATGTTTCTTTAAGGCCAGCATTTTACTGTTTGTTCAAATTTGCAAGGTTGGTGTTTACGAGGCTAGTAATATGAACTTCATGATATGAAATGATACATGTATTACCATGTAAAAAAGTGGATATGGGATTCCCACAGTGTCGCAAAATTCACCCTGCAAAACATAATAAGAGAACGCAATATTTATGGGGGATTAATGGGTCGTATGCTTGGCCCACATCCAACCTATCAATCTCGTTTATCCAGTGTGACGAAGGAACGTAAGATATTTTTTTTCTTATTCTATTCTTTTTCTAAATACATCCAAGGTGCATGCAACCATGTTTTACAAAGCTTATTCACACAAGCTTCCTTAGCTAAGATATGCACCACATTGTTCGTTGACCACCGTACCTGAAGCACCTTGTGCCCCACTATAGAGCTAATCAGCTCCTTAATCATGTCTATAAGTGGACCATAGATTGCTCAATCAACCTCCTTTGCATGCAATGACCTAGGCACACTTTTATTATCCCTTTTCGAGATGATCTTCTAGAGTGAAAAACCCACTCATACCATTCTAAATGATTTCAAGTTCCAATTTTGTCCTAATTGAACTTCTCTCCATTTGACAAAGTTAACAAAAACTATGTTGATTTCTACAATATCAAATATAAATGGTACGGAAATATATTATATGTTGAATATAATATAGTGTGGTAGATGTTGATATATTTTCAATAGAACTGATTAACTTGACTCGGGACAAAGCTAGAACTTCAAATAGTTTGAAACAGAGAGGCTAATTTTCAAGGAGAAGCAAAGCCCAAGGGTTGCATGACACAGACAGCTGCAACGTGAGTCTATAGATCTTTATCGTAATATGATGGGCTATATCGAAGTGTATTGAATAAAAGTAATACAAATACTTTTATAAATATATACACTTTTAAGCTGGTTTTGTATTTATGTATCAATTATTTTGAGATTTTCTCAAGTCGTATTGTTGCAAACTTGAAATAAAGATTCACCTCTTGAACACCCACACCCACATGGGTGTATCACATGCTTGACTTGACAATGGGACAAACATGTCCACATAAGTGCATGTTGTTGTGATAAAATAGAAGTTGGATCACTGTAGAAAACACGCAATGACAATGTTGGTGATATAGTTTGGTGGGAGCCTATATCTTCGGGAGTCTTTGCTCGGGTACAATTTTCTCAGTATTAACTCTAGTTATGTAACCTATAATAAAACTCTATAAGGTATCGGATAACGTCTCTGACCAGCCACAACATGTCACTCACATGATATTTCGTGTGTGTTTATGCCTACCTAATTTCACCAATCTATTTTGGTTAGCGGCAATACAAGTTAACTAGTGCGTTAGGCTTAGGTTATAAGTCCTTTATGAAATCCAAAGTAAAATATAAACATGTGCGCGTGCCCACAAACACACACACACAATGCCTCCGGAAGACTTTTGAATGGCCCTCAAAGCTCAAGCTTATTGGTATTTGGAAGATACATGTCTATTTTCTATTCTTATGTTCCACTATTTATAAATAACGGTCATAATTCACGATGTTATCTCCAAAAATCATGAACCTTGATCCAAAGAGTCCAATATGCACCTTTTACAAGTGGTGGTTAGGTGGCATATGTACTCATTCATGTGTGTTAGGTAAGTAATGCAACACGGGAAAGTCTTGAGCCTCTGGTAATCTTGACGAGGTCATCCCAACTATTGATATACTAACGAGCATTGACAGACTAACCACAAGGAACAACACTAAACAAATACTTGATCACGTGAACGCTAACCTCAGTATATCTTATAGCCTAAAAACACGTGTGCTTTCACTTTGTTTATTGTTGGTTGAACTCGGGTGCAATGCATAACAAAATGGTTTTATACCAAGTACACATAGTTGTACATTCCAAGAAGAAACAAAGCTTAGTGCCAAACAAATATAATTGAAGAAACCATGTTTAGGCCCCGATGAAACAATGTTTGGTGAGGAAATCAACTATTTACGCCTTAGAGGAGAATTGGAGAAGCCACTCATAAATTTCACAACTCATCATTCTTTATCATTTTCCTAGCAAAGAACTGATAGAAATTTGATCCATATACATAGGGAGAGACTCATCATGTGACCAGGGAGTTCTTTCTAATTATTCTCGTGTTTCATCATAGTGTTGCACTTAATCCATGCTCCACAACTTGAGAATGATTGTGTTGGTTAGTTTCTTATGATTTCCTTGCGGGTTGCACCTAATTTGTGCTACATGTGTGTCTTAGTTCCTAGATTGTGGATTGGTATTGTCTCGGATTCTAGTCTATGGTTGGCATCCTCTTTGTCAAGTCATAAAGCCCAAGTTACGTTGGTTGATCATAGCTAGTTACTCTAATGTTTTTCAATCATGTGATGTGAAAATCATGCCACTCCTCAAGCACTTGTTACCACTGTCGGTGCCCATCATCTAGCATTAGCAACTGTTTACACAGTTGTATCTGTTTGTGTTGTTTCTTGTAATACAATCTTAAGTTATGCACCCTATAGTTTACAGAGATATAACTTGTAGGTAGTCGGGTCTGTAGAACCCAATGAAACAAGGAAATTCTTCACTAACTTAGAACTAAGAAGTATTTATTTATAGAAGGTAAACCCACTACCATGGATATGGCGCCATCAAACTTTTTTTCTATCTATGTCTATGCTAGTTTAGGTTTATTCCTTTTATACTTCTTTTCTCAGTCCTCTAGTCCAAAGCCTAAAACCCAAAAATCCAAGCCTTTTTAGTATCAAAATCATTTTGTTTTACATTCCTCTTTATTGTTTATGTTTGGTGTCTGCACCAGATATTTTCGTAGTAGTTGTTGCTCTTCTTTTAGTTTGTGGTCTTAGACTTGTTGTTGTTTGAGAAAATATTTTTTTATTAATGACGGGTTTTTATCATTAAGGCCACTAGTTCTGTCCCACTACCCAGTTTTGCCATGAGAAATTACAACTTCTCATAAATGACATCATTCTGTGATATGCTTGCTCAAAAACAATATTAGACACCTTAAAATCGTCATCGTTCCATTAGATGTTTGCTAAAATTCCATTAGACATCGTTACCGTTAGTTCAAACCTGTTGACCATGTTATATGACTAAAATACCCATTAACCCACATGTCAGCTCTCTATATCACAATGATAAGTGTTGAACCCACTTGTTAGAAGGAAAGCAAGTGAATAAGTTTAGAGGAAAATAAGAACGTTGTTGGGTACCAAGTCGGACCCACACTATTTCGTAGTGAGATAGAGGCAAATGTGAAATGTGGATCCATGCATTTTTGGTCATATAACATAGTATATGGGTTTTGAGCTGACAGTAATGGTGTCTACTGGCATTTTTGAGCTTGCCTCTAACGAAGCAATGACATTTCTGAACGGTTGAAACTCCTAGTGGCAAAATATAGCAGTGGGAAAACAACTAGTGGCATAAAAGATAAAAACCTAACTAAAGATAAACAAAGAAGAGGAAAAGGTGCGGAAAGGTTAGCAATCCTTTTTCGGTTGGTGAATTATTTTGAGAAGTGTAATTACAAGTAGTGCATATAAAACTAGATGTAGATATCCATGCTTTATAATGAGTCACATCAATCTGATTTCAGTACTAGCCACCCCCTATTATAGCCCACAAAGTCCAAAAAATCCTTCAACACTTCATTTTCTATTCACTAGAATTTGGGTCAGTAGGGCATGAAATATGGGACACTCCATAAATATATATACTTTAGCTTAGTATGATTTATCATGCATTAGCATGGAAGGTTTCAACTCAAGAGCATGCGGTGATAATCATGTGAAAGATAATGCCGTGATAACAAGTTAAACATGTCCAAAACATATCTATACCTTTTGAAGTTTATATGCATATTTTTTTTATCATTTTATGCAATATTTTATAATATGTGCAACCTAATAATTCATATTTTTATGTCGGCCATTCCCAAACTGTAGAAAAATATGGAAAAAGTCATGCATGTACTTAGTTCCTGAATCACAAACGCATAGAAAAAGGAAGGAGATGGGTGGCCAACATCCTGAAGCTTCCCCTTGGAGGGTTACTTGGCAATAACATTACAAAACCCGCCATATTTCTTAAAAAATATTTAGGATTTACAAATTTCCATAAATTATTAAAACAACGCAAGAGGTCGGGTTTGAACATCCAAAAGAGCCCCCAGAAGTCTACATCCTGGGGTGGGTGGGGGGTCCCATCCTGCACCAAGAATAGCCACAAAGATCATAGGGGAACACCTCTCCTTACCAAAGGAGATGGCTAAGTTGGAAGGAGGAAAGTGTCCCTTACCCCACCCTTGACACCAGAATGCCTTGATTACGCACCAATTAGAGTGAGAACATTAGTGAGTTGTGTGACTCCACCAATCACGAGGTCGATATGATTCCCCGCGTGATCAAAGAGACGAGTTATACAACAAATGAAATGATAGTGGATTATTTAATTGCTAAAATCCCCCCAAGCATTCTTTGCAATATGCGGAGATGTAAAAACCATACCTAGTTGCGCTTAACAATGGGAAGATGAGATCAAAGAAACAATCATGGGGCACATGGGTGTCATTACACATAGATCATGTGTGCATAGTAATTTTCATGGGGCATGCATTTTTTCTTTCTGTTTTTGGTGCACCTACGGGTATGCAATTGTCAAGCCATATATTTTCATTGACCCTTGGAATACCACAAATAATTCAATAAGTTTAACAATTGCACATGAGCATTCAAATTTCCATTTGCCTCCTCATCTGATTTTGTCTTGGTGTTATTATTTCGTAGACCAAAAGGAGTCAAGGCATCTTCCATTTTTGGCCTTCTTTCCAAATTGTCCGAAATCCCCCACTTTGGTGTCAAATTAAGGGAAGAAGTGTATGCACGCGCACGCGCGCGCGCGTGTGTGTGTGTGTGGGGGGGGGGGGGTTAGGTCTTCCGCCATGTCATGCAGACATGTGGGGACCATCTCACTCCTCTCACCTCCCCACTCTCGACACTATCCCTCATCTATCCATTATGCTGCCGAACCCTTTCCTCTCAACCTACTGATGCCACGCAAACCCTCCTCTCCCCAACCGCATCAACACTGCCACCACCAACGGACCATAGGATGACGCAGGAGGAGCTAATGTGAAGTCATGGTGTGAGACTTCTTCGTGTAGTGGACAGTAACGTGCCATCCATCCACCATGTCCCGGACTTCATCCACAAGGCGAGGTCTCTGCTAAGCTCCTGAAATCGTGGATCAACATCATGTCATGTCCCATCGCCGCCAAGCACAGCATCTCACCGCCTCCTTCCCGCGTCACCTGGATCTCTCCCGTGATAGATTTAGCTCATCCACATCGTCTCTTGAGACATCAATTTTGTTGGTAGATTGAGGTCGCATGGTGTCTGGCTCCCAGAGTGTCTTCTCAGTAGATGGATCAGGCTCACATGATGGGTTCGACTTGCATGATGTCATCTTTGGTGGCACATCGAATTCCCGTGATGGATCAAGCTCGCGCCTCACGCTGCCTTCCTCTGACCGCATGAGTTGGATGGTGTGGACTGGGACGCCCTCAAGCTTTCCTTTGACAACAATGAGAGGGGATTCACCACTCCATGACCTCGTTGTAGTTTGATGCCCATCGCAACCACAACATCAACACAAGGTTGATGCAATAGTGACTTGAGACTTCCAAACGTTATGTCGCCTGAGCCTAAGCCATTACAACCAAACCGCGGTGCCACCTGGACGACGAGACAACTGGACCTGGTCTTCCTCCTCCGACAATGATGTCGGTGGATACCCAAGTGTTTTTGTCATCCACCTCAATTTCTTTCGTCTGTTAGCACCTGTTAAACTGGATTAGTGATACATCTCCAATGTATCTATAATTTTTATTATTCCATGCTGTTATATTATCATTCTGGGTTGTTTTACAATCATTTTCTAGCACTTTTATATCATTTTTTGAACTAACCTATTGACATAGTGCCCAGTGCGAGTTGTTGTTTTCTGCCTGTTTTTTTACTTCGCAAACTATGAATATCAAACGGAGTCCAAATGCAACAAAACTTTTTGGAGATTTTTGGACCAGAAGACATCCAGAGGGCAAAAAAATTGCACGAGGGGAGGTTCGTGGGGCCCACGGTCCACCTGGGAGCGACAGGAGGCCTAGGCGTGCCCTGTTGGACAGTGGGGCCCACGGGTTTCCTATCCACCGCCTCATGGCTCTATATATTCTCAGATATTCCAGAAAACCTAAAGGAGTCGGAGAAAAATTGTTCTAGCCGTTGCAAGTTCCAGAACCACGAGATCCAATCTAGAGCCCTTTTCCGGCACTCCACCGGAGAGGAACACAATCACTGAGGGGTTCATCATCCTCATTGGTGCCTCTCCGATGATGCATGAGTAGTTTACCACAGACCTATGGGTCTGTATGCAGTAGTTAGATGGTTTCTTCTCTCTTTTTGATCTTCAATACAATGTTCTCTCCGGAGATCTATTTGATGTAACTCCTTTGCGGTGTGTTTGTTGGGATCCGATGAATTGGTAGTTTACGATCAGATCTATTCGCAATTATATCCATACATGATTATTATAGCCTCGTATTTCTTCTTCGATATTTCGGTTTTGTTTGGCCAACTTGATTGATTTATCTTGCAATGTGAAGAGGTGCTTTGTGATGGGTTCGATCTTGCGGTGCTCAATCTCAGTGACATAAGGAGACATCACACGCACATATCGTTGCCATCAAGGATAAAATGATGGGATCTATTCCAACATGAATAGATCTTGTCTACATCATGTCATCGTTCTTAAGGCATTACTCCATTTATTTTTGGAACTTAATACACTAGATGCATGCTGGATAGCGGTTGATGTGTGGAGTAATAATAGTAGATGGAGGCACGAGTCAGACTACTAATCTTGGACATGATGCCTATATACATGATCATTGTCTTGGATATCATCATAACTATTCGCTTTTCTATCAATTGCCCAATAGTAATTTGTTTACCCACCATGTGCTATTTTCTCGAGAGAAGCCACTAGTGAAACTGATGGCTTCTCGCCCCTCGTTGGTTACCCCAAGTGGAAGGTTTGAGATGTAGCGTAGCGGCAAATTTCCCTTGGCAAAGATACCAAGGATCGAATCCCGTGAGACTTCGAGGGTCGACATGAAGGTGTCAATAGCACCAGAAACTTTTGCTTGACAGGACCTGCACACAGATACAAATAACTTTGCTCCCAACGAGTACAGAGAGGTTGTCAATCCCTCCGGCCTTGTCGTTTACAAAGGATCAAATGCAACAGATAATAGTGATAGGTATGACTGCAACTAGGAAATAAGAACAGTAAGTAAATAGCGGATGTGATCAGTGATGGTAATATGGACCGGAGTCCCATGATGTTCACTAGTGATGTCTCTCTCCCAAAAGACGATAAAACAGCTAAGCGAGGTAAACAAATTACAGCTGGGCAATTGACAGGACTATGTGCGCAAACCAACGCTAACTATGCTGCAAGAAAGGTAGAGGCTCTAAGCATGGGCGGTATGCCAAGGCAAGTAGACCGAAATCCATCTGCATCTACTACTAATCATCCACCTTGAGATATCTATCCAGAACATCTCGCTGGTATTAAGTTGCGAGTCCCACCCATAGTGTAAACTCAAAGCAACAGACAACTGCATTAAAAGAACTTTGCGTAACGTAAACAATCCTTGCACCCGCAAGTACAAGCACCGTTGTTTTCCCCCTTGTGGCAACAACACATCCCCTAGACTCATGTTTCTGTCACTCAAACTAGTCATCGAGGGGCATGAACCCATAATCAAGCATAACGTTCCCTCTTGGAGTTACTACCTACTACTCGGCCAAAGCAATAAATAGCAACGGAGAACATGCAAGAATTACTCAAGAACATAAATATAAAAGAGGTGAATCAAATATATTACTCACACACAATCTGAACATAATCTCATAATCCATCGGATCCCAGCAAACTCAGCATAGCAACAGCATAAAGTTTACATATGTGCCTCGATCATGTTGGGCAGCTCACGAGGTCTAATCGATGAAGAACAAAGAGGGGAGGAGAACATCACATAGCTACTGGTCATGGACCCATGGTCCAAGAGGGACTACTCAAAACTCATCCGAGAAGCGTCCATGGTGGTGGAGAAGCTCCTGGTGGTGGTTCTCCCCTCCGACAGGGTGCCAGGAAGAGTTCTCGTGGTGCTCCCGATCTTGGAAGCGCGGCGGCGGCGGAACAGAGATGAGATCGCGAAAAAGGGTTCCGTCCTCGAGGGTTTCGGGACGCGATGTAAATATATGCCAAAGGGGGTCACCAGAGGCGGAGAGGGGGGCCCAGGCGCCCCCCGGCGCGGCCAGAAGGGGGGCCGCGTGGGCAGGCTGCCTGGGCTGCGCCTGGCTCCCCTCTAGCCCCACTTCTGGCGTGTGGAAGCTTCTGGAGCACTGATTTTTTATATATTTTCCCAGAATTTTTCTGGCAATTTAAGTAATGGGAAAACCTGAAATACAAAAACAGCAGAAAACAAAAACTGGCACTGGGGTGCACTGAGTTAATAGGTTAGTCCAAATATGATCAAAAGTATATGGAAGTGCATAAATATCATAGCAATATCACACAAAATAAGCATAGAGCAAGCAGAAATTATAGATACGCTTTGGACATATCAACATCCCCAAGCTTAATTCCTGCTCGTCCTCGAGTAGGTAAATGATAACAACCATAATTTCTATGGTGACATGCTATAAACCATATAAGAACTTTTAAGTAAAGCAATCAAGGCATGTAATCAAATTCAAGTCATAACAAGCAAGAGTCTACATTAATATTGTAACAAGTAACATAAGAACATAAAGGTGCAAGAGCTCTCGCTATCCGTGACTCGAATGTCTCCAAATGGTGTTTGTGTGCAAGAAAGGGGATAGGGATATATGAGAGAGTAAAACATAGTTTTTGTATTGTTGAGAACTTAATCTACTAAAGTTTCACACTTGGTCTTCTTTGGAATCTTATCTTGACTCATCCCCAGACCGTCAGCCAGGTACAAGTCAAAATTATCCACTCCCTTTCGATATTTTGAGCACTCATGCAATGGATGAGCGTAAGCAAGAAAGTCGACACTTAGGATGGCAAAGAGAGAAATGATAGAGGGGGAAGACAAAAAAGGTGTGAAAGGCTCACATCAATGAGGACAATCATCGGCGAGAGAAAGCCAAATGATAGATATGATGTGAGGAGTAGGGATTGCCATGCAACGGATGCACATATGAGCTAAGGTAAGCTCTCCAATGGAACTAGTGGGGGTGCATCCAACTTGCTTGCTCAAGAAGACCTAGAGCTCTTTTGAGGAGGCTCATCATTGGAATACACAAGCCAAGTTCTATAGTGTAAAGGTCCCCACATAGCTATATGCATGAATGATAATCTCTATGGAGTACAAGGTATAAGATGGAGTACGAGTGTGGATCTCTCAAAAGAAATAGTAGTGTGCCCCCTTCTCTCTTTTTATTTCTTTTTCTCTTTTTTCTTTTTTCTTTTATTTTTTTGTGGCCTCAATGGCTCTTTCTATTTATCTCTCATTTGTCCTCTTTGGGATCTTTTTATTTTGTCCTCTTTGGGATCTTTTGATTTGCCCTCTTTGGGATCTTTTCCTCACTTTAGGGGCAACACTCTATGTATTACAAGAAGTATAGAAGATCTTTCACACTTTACAAAAGTACTCAACATAGAGAAAATGAAACTATCATGATGTATGCAAATGTATGCCTCTGCCAGTGTAGCAGGATATGCAATGATACTAGCGCGTCATGTAGCAATGATTAGGGCAAGGCCCAACTAGCATGCGGCTCATCGATCAAGCAAAAAACATGTATGACATGAAGATCAAGTCATGAGAGGATGGATGTTGCATGGCAATGTATCTCGAAAAGGCTATGGAAATGCCTTAATAGGTAGGTATGGTGGCTGTTTTGAGGAAGGATATAATGAGGCTTATGATGACAGAGCGTATCGTGCCAAGGATTTGGATGCACCGGCGAAGTATGCGCCAACTCTTGAGGTGAGAAAGGGCAATGCACGGTACCGAAGAGGCTAGAAAAATATGGTTAGGTGGAAGTGTCAACCTTCGAATACTCACATTAGTCCGAAGAACTCATGCACTTATTATCGGTAACTCTCAATCTAATTAGGAGGTTCACAAAGAGACAAGTACCCCGAGGAGGTGTGTATGGGGGTTTGGTTACCCTTGCGCATCCTCGACCCATGGTACGTGAGTGTACTCTAATATTCGATCCCTCCAAAGATTAGTGATCCATTTAGTAGCTAAAGTTCTCAACTATTTTGTAGGTTTTCGAAAATAAACACGGATTGCCCAAAATACGACATCTATCACTAATAGGCTAAAGCTCTTGACACCAAAAGTTCAGACATTACTCATGGCAATACCTCAAAACTATTGCAAGTTACTACTAAAATTAAATAGCAACCTCATTTACCTACTTTAAGTTGAGACACACAACTCAGTGCAACAGACAAACTCTCTTAACAAGATAAACATGAAAACTCAAGACAGTTCAGCAACCAACTAAACAAAAGCTCTTTAAAAAGAAAAACATGAAAACTAAGAGCTAAACATGACAGTAGCTATGGAAAGACAAAGAACACACACAACAAAGGTAAGCATGAAAATCCTATGTTGTGTTCTAGGTTGAAGTGGAGCGTGTTTCTCTCCCACACAAAGAAAGCTGGGTTCTAACTCGTAATGAACAGCAAGCAAAGCTAAAGAAAACTAAAAAGGAAACTAAAAGCAAGACGCTCCAAGCATAGCACATAACGCATGAAGTGATTAAAATATAGTGGAACGAAAGACGAACTGATAATTGTTGATGGAGAAGGCGATGCACGGGGGCATCCCCAGGCTTAGACGCTTGAGTCTTCTTAAATATTTCTTGGGGGTGCACGGGGGCATCCCCAAGCTTGAGCGTTTGACCCTCCTGAATCTTTTTATCATCTTCCCTCGCACACTTGAAAACTCCCTTCATACATAACTCATCATAATCTGATTAGCGAGGTTAGTACCCATAATAAAATAACTTTTCCCTGCTGGAAATAAAGATAATCTTGAAGAGCTACTGTTTCTCAAGATTGCCAAAAGGTTTTTGCAAAGAAAAAACAAGCTCAAGGTTTGCAAAACGAAGAAAAGGCAAAACATGACAGAATCTATGAAAAACAGACCAGCAGGTAGTAAATAATTTGTTCGGGGCACGTCTGCAACTCAAATCAAAAAACTCAGAACAGACGCCCGAAAGCCAATTGTATAGAGCACGCTGTCGAAAAAATTCAGACCAAAAAGATGATCTGGTGATTTCATACGAATTTTTCTGTCCCAGGACAGAATCTGTTTCCTGGACAGCACGTCACAACTTTTGAACTTTCTTGCAATCAGAGGCTAAACTTGGCACAAAGCTGAAAAGAAAAGATACAATGATGATGCTACTGTAGTAACAAACATCAAGACACAATTAAAGCAAAATAAAACTTTATTCGTTGTGGGCTGCCTCCCAAAACCGCGTTCTTTTATGCCTTTAAGCTAGGCATAATGCAAAGAGATCAAGTTGTACCAATTGAACCATCATCAAGATCATCAAAAAGCTCTTCAATAGTACAACTAGTCTTAAGAGGACTTTCAAATAAAGGCCTAATAGAGATACTTCTAGGGTGAAGACCAAAAGGTAAAAAGTCAATGGAAGATTCATTTATAAATTTATCAAGGAGAGGTGTTTCTTCCAAAGTCTTCACAGTTTCAACCCCTTTGGCAATAGATGGATTACTTTTGGAACGAGGAGCCTTTGGAACGTAAACGAACTTAGGCTCCTTCTTTGCCGGAGTTTCTACCTTTTTGGTTTTGATTGAGGAGAAAGTAGTTCCTAAAGTGTCAAAGATTTCCTCAATCTTGTCTATCCTAGAAGAATCCAAGTCATGGAATTTGATGGTCTCCAAAGTTTTGAGAATTTTATGCATGGAGCTATCAAGCCTCTCAAATGCCCTTGGATCTTACGATCCAACTCATTTATCTTATTAATGTTTGGCATCTCTAGCTCTATCTTTTCAAGTTTTTTCATAATGTGAGCTAGGGTAATGTCCTCTTGAATGCTGACAACAGGGGGATTTCCAACAAGATTTTCCATAATACTAAGAGATTCCCAAACTGGGGCTTCTAGGAAATTTCCATTGATAGCAGAATCTAGAATAAACCTATTCCAAGAAGTAATTCCAACATAAAAATTTCTAAGCAGGATAGTATTAGATTGCTTCTTGGTGGCTCTTTTTTGAGAATCATTAATTCTATACCAAGCATCTTTTAGACTCTCACCACCTCTTTGTTTAAAGGTGAGCACTTCTGCCTCACCAAAGGCAAAAGGACCAGACATAATGCCAACTAAAAGCGAGATAACTATTTTTGTGATTTTTGGTAAGGGAAACTAAAGCAAAAACTGAAAGGTAAACTAACAAGACTAAAAAGCAAAGATAAAAGATAGCGTGCAACTCCCCTATCTTGAAGAGTGGAGTCCCCGGCAACGGCGCCAGAAACTTTGCTTGATGGCTTCTCGCCCCTCGTTGGTTACCCCAAGTGGAAGGTTTGAGATGTAGCGTAGTGGCAAATTTCCCTTGGCAAAGATACCAAGGATCGAATCCCGTGAGACTCCGAGGGTCGACAAGAAGGTGTCAATAGCGCCAGAAACTTTTGCTTGACAGGACCTGCACACAGATACAAATAACTTTGCTCCCAACGAGTACAGAGAGGTTGTCAATCCCTCCGGCCTTGTCGTTTACAAAGGATCAAACGCAAGAGATAATAGTGATAGGTATGACTGCAACTAGGAAATAAGAACAGTAAGTAAATAGCGGATGTGATCAGTGATGGTAATATGGACCGGAGTCCCATGATGTTCACTAGTGATGTCTCTCTCCCAAAAGACGATAAAACAGCTAAGCGAGGTAAACAAATTACAGCTAGGCAATTGACAGGATTATGTGCGCAAACCAACGCTAACTATGCTGCAAGAAAGGTAGAGGCTCTAAGCATGGGTGGTACGCCAAGGCAAGTAGACCGAAATCCATCTGCATCTACTACTAATCATCCACCTTGAGATATCTATCCAGAACATCTCGCTGGTATTAAGTTGCGAGTCCCACCCATAGTGTAAACTCAAAGCAACAGACAACTGCATTAAAAGAATTTTGCGTAAAGTAAACAATCCTTGCACCCGCAAGTACAAGCACCGTTGTTTTCCCCCTTGTGGCAACAGCACATCCCCTAGACTCATGTTTCTGTCACTCAAACTAGTCATCGAGGGGCATGAACCCACAATCAAGCATAACGTTCCCTCTTGGAGTTACTACCTACTACTCGGCCAAAGCAATAAATAGCAACGGAGAACATGCAAGAATTACTCAAGAACATAAATATAAAAGAGGTGAATCAAATATATTACTCACACACAATCTGAACATAATCTCATAATCCATCGGATCCCAGCAAACTCAGCATAGCAACAGCATAAAGATTACATATGTGCCTCGATCATGTAGGGCAGCTCACGAGGTCTAATCGATGAAGAACAAAGAGGGGAGGAGAACATCACATAGCTACTGGTCATGGACCCATGGTCCAAGAGGGACTACTCACAACTCATCCGGGAAGCGTCCATGGTGGTGGAGAAGCTCCCGGTGGTGGTTCTCCCCTCCGGCAGGGTGCCGGGAAGAGTTCTCCTGGTGCTCCCGATCTTGGAAGCGCGGCGGCGGCGGAACAAAGATGAGATCGCGAAAAAGGGTACCGTCCTCGAGGGTTTCGGGGCGTGATGTAAATATATGCCAAAGGGGGTCACCAGAGGCGGAGAGGGGGGCCCAAGCGCCTCCCCGGCGCGGCTAGGAGGGGGCCGCGTGGGCAGGCCGTCTGGGCTGCCCCTGGCTCCCCTCTGGCCCCACTTCTGGCGCGTGGAAGCTTCTGGAGCGCTGATTTTTTATATATTTTTCCCGGAATTTTTCTGGCAATTTAAGTAATGGGAAAACCTGAAATACAAAAACAGCAGAAAACAGAAACTGGCACTGGGGTCACTGAGTTAATAGGTTAGTCCAAATATGATCAAAAGTGTATGGAAGTGCATAAATATCATAGCAATATCACACAAAAGAAGCATGGAGCAAGAAGAAATTATAGATACGTTTTGGACGTATCAGAAACCTACGGCCCCAAGTCTATTTCTCATCATATACTTGCAGATCTATATTGCTATTCGTGTTTTCCACTATTTTCCTATTTCATATTTAGATCTATATTATCAAAAACCAAAAAAATACCTTGCTGTGTTTTATTTTATTTTATCTTGTTTGCATCTATCAACTATCTTTTATCATACTACCTTACCCAGAGAGAGGTTGACAACCCCTCTACGCGTTGGGTTGCAAGGATTTGTTGTTTGTGTAGGTGCCGCTTACATAATTTGCTTGGTTCTCCTATTGCATTGATACCTTGGTTTCATAACTGAGGGAAATACTTCCCGCCATTGTGCTGCATCACCCCCTCCTCTTCGGGGAATTTACTGACGCGGTTCTCAAGTAGCAGGAAGAATTTTTGGCACCGTTACCGAGGAGGATCAAGTCAGATCTATCAGATTCCCACACATAATATTTCATCTCCTTGCAATTTACATTATTTGCCATTTGCCTCTCATTTTGAGCTCCCCACTTCTATTTTTTTCAGAAAAACACAACAATATTTGCAGTTTTAATTGCCTTCTTTCCGTTTGCCTTTTTTGTGTCAGATGTATTGTTCTTTTGTGTTCTTGTTTGCATAGTCACGATGTCTGAAGAAAACACCACGTTCTATGATTTTTCCAATACTTATAACAATGATTTTATTAGCATGCTGATTGCTCCTCCCGCCGCTAGTGCAGAATCTTATGATATTAATGCCGCTGTTGTTGAATCTTGTTATGAAAGAGAAATTTTCCGGTACTCATAGTGAGGATGTCGCGTCCCATCTAAACACTTTCGTAGAATTGTGTGAGATGCAAAATAAGAAAGATGTGGACAATGATATTGTGAAGTTGAAATTATTTCCGTTCTCTTTGCTTGATCATGCTGAAATTTGGTTTTCATCTTTGCCGCGTAATAGTATTGATTCTTGGGACAAGTGCAAATATGTGTTTATCATGAAGTATTTTCCTCCCGCAAAAAATATTTCTATTAGAAATCAAATCATGAATTTTAAGCAACTTGAGCATGGACATGTTGCCCAATCTTTGGAAATGACGAAATTTATCATAAGAAATTTCCCAACTCATGGTTTAATTTTTTGGATGATTATACAATTTTTTAATGCATGACTTAATTTTGTTTCAAGAAATCTTTTGGATTCATTTTATGGAAATTACTTTGGGTGAAGCTACTAAATTGCTTGATTACATTATGGCTAATTATTCACATTGGCATACCGGAAGAGCTCCTACTAGTAAAAAAGTTAATTCGGTTGAAGAAATTAGCACTTTGAATGATAAAGTTGATGCTCTTATGAAGTTAGTTGCTAATAAAAATGTTCCTATTGATCATAATTATGTGCCTTTGTCTACCTTTATTGAGAAAAATAATGATCCCATAGATGTGAATTTTGTCTCGTGAAACAACTTCAACAATAATGCTTATAGGGGTAATTTTAATCCTAGGCCGTTTCCTCGAAATTCCTCTAGTAGTTATGGCAATTCCTATGGTAATAATAATAATAATAATAATATGATGCCCTTTGATCTTGAGAATAATATTAAAGAATTTATCAATGAACAAAAAGTTTTCAACACTATGACACAAGAGAAGTTGAATAAGATTGATGATATAGCTAGAAGCATTGATAGAATTTCGCATGATGTAGAAAATCTCAAGATTAAAATGTTTCCACCCAAAGTTGACATCAATGAATCAATTAAAGCTTTATTTGTCTCTATAGATGAAAGTAAGAAAAGAACCACTATGCTTAGAGCTAAAAGAGAAGGGATAATTACTTTGGTGCCCTTAGTTCTGCCCCCCGCGGCAGGTTTGCCCCTAGTTTCCGAAAACCATCGTTCTTGCCCGAACCAGTTTGGCAATCTTATGCTTTTGCCCTTTCGTCATGGTTCCGTCCAGTCAGCGCCATTTGACCACCACCACTGCTAGTTTTTGGACATGGCTTGCCCCCGGTCGACCTAACCAAGTCATTCCAACTCTCACTCTATCGTTCCCCATTCTCACTCTGTTTCCCTCGTCAGAAACCCTAGTCACTATTGGCGGCTCACCACTAGGTCCATAAACCATTCCTCGCACCACATCCATTTCCAGGCGATGGGGGATGATGGAGAAACCCTAGGTGTCGGCCGCTGCAAGAAGGGCACCGCATCTTCACGGGAGGGCAGCACATCGCAAAGCAAGGGCCATGGCTATGGTGGCGGCGTCGTCCATGGTGGCAAGAGCACCACATCGGCCCAGGGGAGCATTGAAGGCGGCTGTGGTGGTAGTCATGGCAGCGAGGGCACCACATCTGCACTCAGATCCCGGCGGGGTAAGTTTCAGTCTCAGATCTGCTCATGCTTAATATCTTTGGATGGATTCAGAGAAGTTTTAGGCTAGCTTTGGTTCAATTGCTCATGGGAGATGGTATGCTCATTATTGTTGGTTGGATCCAGAGGTTGCATTATTTCTGTCTGTTAGAATGGAGACGACAGTTATAGTTTCTGCTGGTACGAAAGGAAAGGAAACCAGATTCACATTTCCATTAGCTGTGTATAGTAGTAGTAGGTCATTTAATGACTTTAGGGCTGCTATTTGTGCCAAGTATCCATAGGGATTGTTTGATGCTGTTGAAATGAGATATTGGGATAGTTTATAGGAGTGTTGGAACCCTCTAAAGTGTGATGATGAGTTAGGTGTGATGTTTGCAAGTAATGCAGAGACAAGGTCATGCAATCTGGAAATAATAGTAATTCAGGGAAAGAGAGGGCAAAGGTGTGAAAAAACTGCTGGAAGGACAAGGGGTAGAAGAAGGGGTAGGCCATCTGCATCTAGGACAGCTGCTGCTAGTACTCCTAGTGCTCCTAGAACTAGTGCAACAAGTGCAAGTACCACTCCAACTGGTCAATGTGGCACTAATAGACTAGAGGATCAGCCTGATCCAGTTGTGGAGTAGGCACTGCCTGATGCACCTATTTTATCTGATGAGGAGGATGAGAAACTTTATCCAGGTTATGTCCAACACAACAATGATGAACGTACAACACATGCAGAGTACATTCCTGCAGAATTTTCAGATACTGATGGTGATGACAGGCAAGAGGATAATGACATGGGAGATTTTGAGGATGCAGATGATGATAGGCCTATAATGATGTATGATAGAGATAATCTATCTGTTGAGGAAGGTGTGGTCTTTCCTAATGCAGTTGATTGCAAGAATGTAGTTGGAACATTCACAATCAAGTCTGAATCTGAGTACATTACACTTAAGAGTGACCCATCTAGGTTTACTGTGAAATGTGCCTATGAGAGGTGTAAGTGGAGGCTGCATGCATCTTTGATGAGGAGGAGCACTCTGTTTCATGTACTAGCTACTTTTTAGTAATGTTTTTCTGAATAAAATGTTCCTATTTGTTTTACTAATATTATTTTGACTGACTATTTGTTTTATTTTCAGATGAAAGTGAACCCCAACCCTCAATCATGTCCTAGTGTGAATAGATCTCAGAGATTGAGAGATGTAAAAAGAAGTTGGATTGCAGATGCTTCTATGCCTTGGATCAGAAAAAATCCAGGAATTGGAACAAAGGAAATTCAGGGTAGGTTGTTAGAGAAGTATGGTCTTGAGGTTCCATACAACAGATGCTACTATGGTAAGGAGATGGCACTTGACAAGATCTATGGTAAGTACAGTGATAGTTTCGAGTTACTTTATGCATTCAAAGCTGAAGTAGAGAGGGCACCAACAAGAAGTATTGTTGACATTGACAAGCACACAGTGGAGTACAAGTTAAAAGGAAAAAATTTCTATAAGGAGTGTTTTAGAAGGGTTTTTGTATGCTTCAAAGCTTGTCAGAAAGGGTTCTTGGAGGGGTGCAGGCCATACTTGGCTGTAGATGCAACTGCATTGCATGGTAGGTTTAGGGGCCAAATTTTAGCAACATGTGCTCTAGATGCTCATTACTGGTTATTTCCTGTTGCATATGGTGTTCTTGAGGTGGAGTCAACTGAGAGTTGCAGCTGATTTTTCAAAAACCTAAAGGAAGAAATAGCACACCCTGAAGGTTTAGTCATACATACTGATGCTTGCAAAGGACTGGAGACTGCTGTTGATGATATTTACCTCGGAGTGGAGCACAGAGAGTGCATGAAGCATGTTGCCCAAAATTTCAGAAAGAAATTCAAAGGGAAATTTTATGATGACAATCTATGGCCTTGCTCACTAATTTACAACATCAAGAAGAACAACTTTCATCTGAACTAGCTGAAGAGCAGACCAAAAGTAAAGGAATATCTTGAGCAGCACCACACAAAAATCTGGGCTAGAGCAGGTTTCACTGAGTTGAGCAAAGTTGACTATGTTAACAACAATATTGCTGAATGATTTAACTCCCGAATCAAGAAATACAAGGGCCTACACCTAGTGGACCTGCTGGACAAGATTAGGCAAACATTATGGAGAAATTTGACTTAAGAAAAAGAATTTGCATTGACCATTTCATTGGCCACTACATCTTACCAAAAGTAATGAAGACATTAATGGATAATACTAAAGGTTTGCAGATGACCATTGTTAGGAGAAGCTCAACATAAGCTAAGGTAACTGCAACAGATAGACAGAAGAGAGAATGGAGGTACCCAGTGAACCTGGAAAAATGGACTTGCAGTTGGAGATAGTGGCAGGTCACTGGTAAGCCATGCATCCATGCCCTATTCTTTATCACTACTCTAAGAGGTGATGCTAGTGCAATTGACAAGTATGTCCATAAGTACTACTCTATTGAGATGTTCAAAGCTACATATGCTGAAAACCTACCAGCTTTGGAAGGGAAGCAGTAGTGGGACATTGTAGATCTTGGATTCAGATTATGTGCTTCTGTTCAGAAGCAAGCACCAGGCATGCCAAGAAAGCAGAGGATTAGAGCTAGCAGTGAAGGAAAGGGCCTTGGGCCTAGGAAGAAGAAGTGCAAGAGGTGTGGAAGATATGGACACCAAGCCAAGGGCTACACACAATCTTTAGATCGAGCATTTCGAGAAGAAGAACATCGGGGTGCTGAAAATGCAGATGATCATCCTACATCTAATGAGCCAGCAGAAGCAAAAGTGCAAGATGAGGATGATGATGAGTTTGAGCCAATATCTGATGTTGTCCAGCAGCAAATGCCACCACCAAAGGAACCATCACATGAAGCATCTACACAAGCAAGTGTAGTACGGTATGTCCAGTTCCCAAATCCATTTATCTTAATGCATACCTTACAAACTGTGACATGTTTGCAGTTGTTTTAGCCCTAGGAAAAACTATAAAAGAGCAGCAAATAGAGGAGCTTCTCCCAATTGTGTGAAAGGGAAGAGAGGTGGAGGGGTGCAGCCAGCAAGTACATTCTGCTCGGCTACTGGAAGAAGTGTTAACAACAAGATTATTTCTCCAGCAAAGAAAGCACCAGTACCATCTGAAACTCCACCCACTGCCCCTAACGCAGCTAAGAACACTAGAAGCAAGGCAAGGGAAGCTCCAAACCCAGCCAAGACCACCAGGAGCAAAAAATTAAAGTTTTAGATGTTTATGTATTGTGCTCTATTTGTTTTGATGTTGTTATGAACTAGATGATCTGTGTGCACTTGACTATGTGAACTTCTGAGTGCTTTATGCACTAGCTATTATGCACTTGCTGTTTCTATGCTTAATGTTTGTTATGCACTTTTCTGTGTGCAGCTTGTTGTTATCTCCTTTGTGCATCACTATTTTGTTGTTCAACTTCCTGTCATTCATTACATATGTTTGTTTCATCACATAAGATTTATCGTCAATGACATCGACGACAAATCTTCATCTACCATCCACATTTGGTCTCATCACATAAGATTTGTCGTCGACGACATATCTTCATCTACCATCCACATTTGGTCTCATCTACCATACCAGTACAACTTCAACCAGGGTTACATCATATAAAGTGACAACAATTCAACTTCAACTACAAAGTTACATCAAACAAAGTAGGGTTCCATCAACATCTTCACTTCAAATACATCGATAAACTAAATCTACCATACCAGTAAAACAAACATAACAATTCTAGCTAATAGCAATGCCCACACCAGCAACATCTCATCTCTCTCTCTCTAAGTTTCTTATTCAAAGCCCTGTTCTTCCTTGCCAGCTCTATGTTTTCCTTTTTTAGATGGTGACATTTGATCCAACTGTCTTCAACATCTGCATGCAAGTCTTCAAAAGCAAGGGCAACACGCAATGGAGGAGCTAGGTCAACCCAAACCACCTATTCACACTCTTCTGGTAACTAATCGCAAGTCAGAGTAATCAACATTATAGAGTAGAAATCAACAAAAACTAAATCTATCTCAAATTCAAAAAAACTTACATCTAATGGACAACCTAAAAAACAGCGGCCACTACTAGCTCCTCCCCATGATATACAGCAGGCAGGGACAAGGCCATGGCCAGGGTAGTGATGCTTCGACAAAAACTCCAAGCCGGAATAGGGCTCGTCGGGAAGATAAAACTTTGAGGAATGTTGCACAATCCCGACCCCATTGACCTAAAAAAAGGTAAAATTTCCCCCAATTGTCACAAACCCTAGAAATCCCTAGATTGAAGCGGGATGGGGGTGGAGGAGCACGATATGACACCGCGTTACTTACCTCTCCGGTCGCCGGTGACAAGTTGGACGAGCCTGAGCTCGCCATGTGCTCCCCTCCTTTCTCTCCTGCTTCCCGCTTTCCCCTCTAAACTTGTCGCGCCTTTGCTCCCTCTGTTTTTCACGCGAGCTGGCTGAGGACGAAGGGGTACTGTGGGTTAGCATCAAGAGGGGTAAAAATGTCCAAAACTAGCGTCGGTAGCGGTCAAACGGCGCTGACTAGATGGAACCGTGCCGGAAGGGCAAAAGCATAAGAAAACCAAATTGAGTTGGGCAAGAACGAGTGTTTTCTAAAACTAGGGGCAAACCTGTCGAGTGTGACACAACTAAGGGTATAAAATCAATTTCCCCAAAAGAGAATTTTTAGAAAAAGCGTTTCCCGATTGCTTTCGCAACAATGATGAAGAAGTAAAAATGATCGGTATTTATTCTATTAATTCCTTGTTTAGTAATGTTAAAATTGATGATGAGGGAATTGAAGAAGAGTAAACTTAGTTAGAAGGTGTTCCCATGATTTGGAGGGTGAAAATCTAGTTGATAAAAGTGAAAAAGGTGGGTTTGAAGAGGTAAAAACTTTAACTAGGATGTGCCTACTCTTTTGGATTACAAAGACTTTAATTATGATAGTTGCTCCTTGATTGAGTGTATTTATTTACTGCAATCTATGATTAATTCACTCAATGCTTATGAATAAAACAAAGCTTTTACTAAACATATTGTCGAAGCAGTAATGAAATCTTTGGAAGAAAAGCTAGAGTTGGAGATTTCAATTCCAAGAAAATTATATGATGGATGGGAACCTACTATTAAGATGAAGATAAAAATTATGAGTGCAATGCTTTGTGTGATTTGGGTGCTAGTGTTTCCACAATTCCAAAATCTCTATGTGATGTGCTTGGTCTTACCAATTTGGAAGAATGTTCTCTTAATTCGCACTTGGCGGATTCTAATATTAAAAAGCCTTTGGGAAGAATTAATGATGTTCTTATTCTTACAAATAGAAATTATGTGCCCATAGACTTTATTGTTCTTGATATTCATTGTAATCCGTCTTGTTCAGTTATTCTTGGTAGACCGTTTTTATGCACTATAGGTGTCGTGATTGATATGAAAGAAGGGAATACCAAGTTTCAATTTCCACGGGTATGGAACACTTCCCTAGAACTAATATTAAATTACCATATGAATCAATCATGATGGCAACCTATGGATCCACCCACAAAGATGACAACACGTAAGAATCTATACATTATGCCTAGCTAGGGGCATTAAACAATAGCGCTTGTTGGGAGGCAACCCAATAGTTATCTTTTTACTTTTTGCTTTTTATTCTGTTTTTAATAAATACACATTACTACCTTTGTAATGATTGTATTTTTGGTGTTTTCATTAGTGTTTGTGCCAAGGAAAGCCTTTGGGTTGATTTGGGTGAGAGTTGATTTGATTCGATGCATCAACATAAAATTTTGTGTACAGTGGAAGAATTGTTGTCATTTGCTGTAGCATGAATAATTGCTGATTTTTTTACACATAACTGATATACAAATTTCCCAGTTGTTATAATTTGTCCGAATTTTTAGAGTTACAAAAGTATGACAAAAAATTACGTCTTTACAGACTGTTCTATTTTTGACAGATTCTGTTTTCGTTGCATTATGCGCTTATTTTGATGTATCTATGATTTGTATCGGGGGGTGTCGTGGAATTAACACGGCAGATGTCCGGTTTAACGGACTTGATGATGGAACCATCGCACGGGTTAGCTTGAAGGGGTTAAAAGCACACAAAGGACACAGAGGGTTTATACTAGTTCGGCCCCTTCGATGAAGGTAAAAGCCTACGTCTAGTTTGGTTTGGTATTGCTTGGGCGTCGATGAACAGGGAGCGGATTGCTTGCTTGTGTCTCGACGGGTTGTTTCTTGCTTGTCCCTGAACCGTCGTCGGGTCTTCCCTTTATATAGAGGCGACGCCTGGTCCCGTTTTACAGAGTCCTAGGGCCGGCTCATACTTGTGTCCGCCTCGGTCTCTGTTCTTTCCTTCTTATCTCTCAAGTTACATCATCGGGCGGTTTACAAACCATAGCTCTATACATGGGCCTAAGATCTCATGGGCCGTAGCCTTTACTAAATATTACAACCACACAAACATATTATAATAATCTGGTTTACGCTAGCCGGTTCATACCTGCTAGTAATATCCCTGACATTAGGCCCCAGAATGATTTGAACTTGTTCACATCAATCTCCCCTGTCTTGTATAATTTTCCTTCTTGTGTCTTCTCATTTTTGTAAACCGGCCCTGACGTCATCCTCGAGAATCACTTAATCTGACTGTGACATTACTTCCGCATTTAACGCCGCGAGCTGTCCATCGGCTTTGTTTAAGGGTTGTCCCGAAAATCGAGGCGACAGAGGATCTTTATCCAATCCTTTGCCTCCTCGAATCCCGCACCTGTCGTTTCGGATCTGCCCTTCTATAAATACCGCTGCCCCATTCTTTATCTTCCTCCGTTCGTTCTTCTTCCTCCATCGCCCGAGCTCAAGACTCCATTGTCGCCCGAGCTCGAACCGCCGCCGTCGACCGCCGAATCCAAGTCCTCACCGGCCGCTGCATCGACCTGAGCTTGACCAGAGAAAACTCCGCCGCCACTTCTCAGGTACTCCATCTTCTTCCTCACTGTAGATCCATAACCTCTAGGGTTCTTTCTCGCATCTCCGCCATTAGAACCTCAGTGAAAGCTTCACCTTGTTCATCTTAGGCACCAAGTTCTCAGTAATAACCTTTAAATCTTTCCCTTCAAAATTTACCTCTATTCCGCTGCGGTATGCTTTAGATCTTCGTCATTCATATTCAACCTGTAGATTTATCCGCTCTGTATAGGACCCTTGTAGTTCTTCCCGTATACCCTTGCATTTCTTTTTCTTTTTCTTGTGTGCTCAGATCTGTTCCACCTTAGTTGTCTGTGAAAACCTGTTTCTTCTCCTTCGTAGAACTGTTAAGTATGCTCCGGTTTAAACTGTCATATGCTGCTTCTGTAAAAACTGAATGATAAACGTGACGGTTTAGCTTCTTCTCTGTGGTTGTCATGAACCGGTAATAATGCAGTTTTCCTGTTTATTGTCGGGTTATCCATATCATTAGTACCTTGCTTAAACCGTTGCGTAATTCCTGCATATATCTTCCAGTTTATGCCACTGTACTCGAATAATCCGGTTTTACACTTTACCCTTTCAGCACTTGCTCTTCTGCTGCTATGGCCAAACAATTTGTCTATTGCAATTGGGTTCCTTCCGTTATTACGGAACAAGATTTAGTCAATGCTGCTGCAATCGGCACCTTAGGCCCTCAATCCGTTTTAAAATGGTGGGCCCCAGGAGATGAATGTCCTCCTACTCCCAAAGAGGGAGAGGTTATTGTCTTCTTTGACCATATTGCTCGGGGCTTTACTCCTCCCGGTTCGAAGTTTTTCCGGGATGTACTTGCCGCTTTCCAGCTTCATCCTCAGGACATAGGTCCCAACTCTGTTTCCAACATCTGTGATTTTCAAGTGTTTTCTGAGGTGTATTTGCAAGAAGAACCGTCAGTTGACTTGTTCCGGGATTTCTTCCACCTAAACTGGCGTACTGAATTTACTAGTGGACCGCATCAAGAGCTAGGCGGGGTCAGTATTCAGAAAAGAAAAGATGCAGTCTTTCCTCATGCCGCTCTCCACACACATCCCAAGGACTGGAATAAATCTTCGTTTTACTGTATTGATACTTCACCTGCGGGGGAAAACCCATTGCCGAGTTATCGCGAGCACAGTCTTTCGGAGGACCACCCTTTGTCGTAGCGCCTCAGCTCCGCAGAGCGGCCCCGGTTTGCCTCTCAACTTTCCAAGTTAAAGGCCTTTATGGCCAATGGTTTAACCGGCGTGGATTTCATGCACTGCTGGCTCTCTTGGAGTATCCTTCCTCTGAGCCCACGCCCCAGCTTTATGTATCAATACTCTGGTAAACCGGATGATCCTCAACGTTTCTCTAAGGATAAACTTTCTGAGTCAGAAGTCACTGAGTCTGCCAAGAAGATGCTTAACATCACTTTAGAAGAATGTAGCCAAACTGGACTGGCTCCATACTACAAGAAAAATAAGCTGCCTGCGGTATGTCTTACTTTCTTTCATATGCTTGTAATCCGTTCCTTTAAATGGTTCTTTCAATTTATCTTTTACCTTTTGAACAGGCTAATGATCCTTTCTGGAAGAGGAAACCTCAGGAGAAAACCGGAAAACTGGCACGCCGGAAAACCTTTGCTACCAAGAAGAGAAAAGCGGCTGGTGGCTCCGGTTCTCACGCCGAGGACGACGATCCGGACTCTGAGGTATGAATTAACCCGGTTTTTAACTTGCTCACTTTTACCCATATATGTATCTAATGATAACTTTTCACAGGAGTTGGCTGAAGGAGATAAGCCGGCCGAAATTGAGGTAACTATCCTTTCTTCCGATTCAGAACCACTTCCCCAAAAAAGTCGTCGGACAGTCCGGAAATATCAGTTTTCTCACCCGTATGCTCAATTGGATCCTAATTTTCTTTTGAAGAAACAGCAACACCTCTTCGCCGGACCACCCATCACAGTGGCCTTGCAGTGGAAACATCCGGAATATCCCTTACACCGGCTCGGAGACGCCGCTCTGAGGTTATACTCTCTCCAACCCTTCTTCATCCCAAGGCCGGGCTTATACGCAAACCTCTTAAACCGTCTGACCCTGATTATCAGGATACTCCGTTATTTTCTTCCGACGAATCAACCGCCACACAACTTCCACCCCTGAAAACTGTCCCAGGGTAAGTCTTTTAAATTTATCCGGTTTATGATTGCACTTTGTCTTACAGTTCTATATTGTTTCTCCAACTTCCTTCAGCAAGCCAACGCCTAGCAAAAAACCGAAAGCCAACCAACCAACTGCCGAGACTATCGTTGATGATCTGGCGGCTGATCCAGACTCAACTATCCCTCCGGAAGGCGAACGTACAATTCCACTTGAAGATCTCACACTACTATGCCTGAGAATCCCAATGCTGAGGACGTTCGTGAACCGTCTAGTCCTGCCCGGGCCAATTCTCCTCAGACCAATCCGGCTCCTGCCAGTCCGGTTCATACTGCAACCCCACCACCAACTACTGCTTCTCCGGATGTGGAAATAACTCATACGGCTTATACCGCTCCTGCTGAGCCCACTGTCTTAGCCAAACATACGGCTAAAGCGGAGAAGCTGTATAAAGAAAAGGGTAAATGGAGTACCGAACTGTCCAGCTTTGCGGACATGAGTGCCCAGGAGCTCTATTCCGGGTATTTGAACCGGCTCCACACTGGTCGAGACTATGAAGCAGGCCTGATTAACATGATGAAGGACAAGTATGAGGTAATCCCTTGCATCTTCTTTTGACTTTCAATGCACTTCTGTCTATACCATATCAGCCCCCAAGTTCCGGTTTACCCATGTTTAGAAGGTGAACCGGTACTTCCTGATGAATCGAATGATCTTACATTAGCCCCCAAGTGCCAGGGGCATAACTCTGTTATGTGCCTGGGACTTGCCTGACTTTTCCCTCGATACTTCAATTATCCATTAGTCCCCAAAGTGTCAAGTAGACAACTTGTTTTGTTTGCTTGAGACTTAGTCTTTAAATTACTTCTTCTTATTGCTTCAACTGCCCATTAGTCCCCAAGTGTCAAGTAGACAACTTGTTTGTGTGCTTGAGACTTTGTCTTTGAATTATTTCCGCTTACTACTTGATCTTCCTTGAGGCTGATTTAAACCGAAGGGCTGACAAAATCAGTGAACTCCGGAGCAGACTTGCTGAAACGGAGGCTGCTGCTTCTAAGGCCAAGAAAGATTTGAAGCTGAGTTTAAAGACTGCTGAACAGCTGAAAAAATTCTTTGAAGAAGAGCGGACCGCCTTTGAGGTTCAGAAGAAAGATCTGGAGAAAAGGGCCAAAGATGCTGAAGAAGCGCTTAATCCTGTTACTGAAGAGTTAACCGGTTTAAAGCGGCAAATAGAGTTGATGACTTCTGCAGTCTTCGGTAAGTATTTAATCTGTATTCCTGCTTTCATCCTTGTAATCTTCCATCTGTGCCGGTTTAACCGTGATAATCATATGTAGGGCGCCGTGTCACCCATCTTGGGGATGACTTACGGAAAAAAATCAAGGCATGTTATACTTTGGTCGAGCAGCTGTATTCCGGCGCTCAAAGGATCATAAGTGCAACATCATTCAGTAAACCGGCCCCCACTACCATCCAAGGCACGTTAGAAAACCTGTCTGTTTTGCCAGTGGGTTTGGAGGAAGTTAAGAAATCTGCTGCTCGAGCCGGTGCCCTCGTGGCGCTTACCTGAGCGAAAGCATGGGTTCCGGACTTTGATCCGGAAGAAGCTTTAAATGGGTATCCAAATACCAAAGAAGACGGATCAGCTTTTACTGCAAAGGATCTCCATGCCTTGACGAAGGAGATGCGTCCTCTGGCCAGCAAACTTGCGGTCGAATCAGATTTATCCAGGTATCATCCGGGGTATGATTTGCAGAACGAGCGGGTGGAGCGGCCAGTTTATGATACCGTCAATCTAATCCCACCAGTGCGCCGTCATACCTTCGCTCCAGATATCGATCCGTCTGAACTCATCAATGAAGAGATGTACTTCCGTACCTTAACGAAAATCGACTGGTGCGTCCCGGACTTCCAGCCGCTTCAAGGAGAAGAGGAGACTCCGGGTCAAGTTGATACCCAGCCGTCTCAGCAGGAAGGAGCATAGCTCATAGTTTATTGTTGTAGTTGCAGTCCCATTTTACCGAACAATCTTTAATCCGTCAGGCTTGCTATGCCTTGTAATAGGATAGCTGAAAACTGTGTCCGTTTTGATCCGGATACTTCTTGTTTTAACATTGCCAATTTTAATTTGTTCTAACATGGCGTGTCCTGCATATCATTTGTTCCTGCATAGACAATACTGAACATATATCCTAACGGTTTTACCGTTGGACCCATTAAATTGTTCTCACAATATATCAAACAAGTGTATACTTACGTCATAAATAATTTTATACCTGAGATCAAGTATGCTTGATATTCTTAATCCGGCGAATCTTGCCTTATTGAAGGGAGTTTTTTAATAGACCAAACAATAATCCCTGGTCTTATAGAAGCTGCCGGTTTAAATCATGTTTAGCTTCTTACTTTGCTTCTGCCCGATGATTGTTCCGGGTTATGATGAACACCGGATTAACTCTTGCTGGTGTTTTATAACCCAGACTTTTTACTCATGCTGGTGCTCATGACCCAGATTTTTAACTTTGTAGATGTGTGGTCAATTTCTTGAATTGTCCCGCTCCGGATTAAGAACCATAACACATAAAGATCAGAAATGCAAATTTGCAAATAAAACCGTGTAGTCGAGGCTTTTTACGAGCTGCCAGGCTCAAAGCAAGGTTCAGCCAATCAATGGAATGGGCTTACCATCCAGAGGGCCGGTCGATGGATGTGGCCGAATCATCCATAGGAACCATAAGAAAATCTTTAGCCAATTTACTGGGTGGCTGTCGCCTGTCCAGAGGGCCTCCATGCTTCCATGAAACCATAGGTAAAACTTTAGCCAATCACTGGATGGCTGTCGCCTGTCCAGAGGGCCTCCATGGTTCCATGAAACCATGGGTAAACTTTTTGCCAATCACTGGATGGCTGTCGCCTGTCCAGAGGGCCTCCATGGTTCCATGAAACCATGGGTAAAACTTTAGCCAATCACTGGATGGCTGTCGCCTGTCCAGAGGGCCTCCATGGTTCCATGAAACCATGGGTAAAACTTTAGCCAATCACTGGATGGCTGTCGCCTGTCCAGAGGGCCTCCATGGTTCCATAGAACCATGGGTAAATCTTTAGCCAATCACTGGATGGATTACCATCCAGAGGGCCTCCATGGTTCCATAGAACCATGGGTAAATCTTTAGCCAATCACTGGATGGATTACCATCTAGAGGGCTTCCATGAAGCGTCCTCTTCAGGCCGGATATGACCTTACGCTCTTCAGGGAGTTTATTGCTTCTGGGTGCATATATTATGCAAAACCAGTTTTAAACCGATCGATATGTTTGAAATATGACATATGATAATATATGTATGGTTGTCCTCATAAGATATTTGTATTGGAAAAAAGGCTGAGCCCCCGGTTTACCGAGGGTGCCGGTTTATTTATTAAGCATAATATATACATAGGATACAGTGGAGCTCATGACTCAGGTATAGTAGGGCCGTAAGAGGGCGATGTTCCACGGCCTCTTTGTCTCCTCTTCCGATGTCCGTGAGTCCTTGTGTTCTCGAACGTCCACCAGGTAATATGAACCGTTGTGCAGGTTCTTGCTGACCACAAATGGCCCTTCCCAAGGTGGGGATAGCTTGTGCATATCTGTTTGGTCTTGGATGAGCCGGAGTACTAAATCTCCCTCCTGGAAAGTCCTGCTCTTGATCCGGCGGCTGTGATACCTGCGCAAGTCTTGTTGATAAATCGCAGACCGTGCTGCTGCTATATCACGCTCTTCATCCAGCTGGTCCAAACTGTCCTGTCTCGCCTGCTCGTTGGCCGCTTCAACATAGGCTGCCACCCTTGGTGAATCATGACGGATATCGCTTGGAAGGACCGCTTCAGCACCATATACCATAAAGAAAGTGTGTAACCCGTGGACCGGTTTGGTGTAGTGTTGATACTCCAAAGGACAGACGGTAACTCCTCGACCCAATATCCTGGGGTTCTTTGCAAGGGAGTCATAAGCCGGGGCTTGATACCTCGCAAAATCTCCTGGTTTGCTCTTTCGGCTTGACCATTGGTTTGAGGGTGGGCTACAGAAGATATATCTAGGCGAATATGTTCTCGTTGACAAAACTCTTCCATCTCACCCTTAGATAAATTGGTGCCGTTGTCTGTGATGATGCTGTTTGGAAAGCCAAACCGGAAAATTACCTTTTTGATGAATTTGACTGCTGTGGCTGCATCACACTTGCTCACAGGCTCTGCCTCAATCCACTTTATAAACTTATCCACCGCCACAAGTAGATGAGTTTTCTGATCTTGGGATCGCTTAAAGGGTCCAACCATATCAAGCCCCCAAGTCACAAATGGCCAGGTTATTGGTATCATCCGGAGCTCCTGTGCCAGAACAAGAGCACGTCGTGAAAACTTCTGACAAGCATCACACTTCCGGACTAGATCTGCCGCATCAGCATGGGCTGTTAACAAATAGAACCCATGTCGAAAAGCCTTAGCCACCAATGATTTTGAACCAGCATGATGACCACAATCCCCTTCATGGATCTCACGAAGAATCTCACAACCTTCCTCAGCTGACACACACCGCTGAAATGCTCCAGAAGCGCTGCGATGATGAAGTTCCCCGTTTGCAATTGTCATGGACTTAGAACGCCGGACTATCTGTCGTGCCTCTACCTGATCGTCCGGTAACTCCCCTCGGCTCAGATATGCCAAATAGGGCAGCGTCCAATCCGGAATAACATGAAGTGCCGCAACTAGCTCTGCCTCCGGATCAGGGACAGCCAGGTCTTCCTCTGATGGTACTTGTACTGATGGACTGTGCAGCTCATCCAAAAAAGTATTTGGTGGTACCGGCTTACGTTGAGAACCCAGCCGGCTTAAAGCATCAGCCGCTTCATTCCTTCACTGGTCTATGTGGTCCACCTGATACCCTTTGAAATATCCAGCAACTGCTTCCACTTCTCGTCTGTAAGCTGCCATAAGAGGATCTCTTGAATCCCACTTGCCTGAAACTTGCTGTGCCACCAAATCTGAATCGCCAAAGCACTTGACCCGGCTCAAGTTCATCTCCTTTGCCATCCGTAAGCCATGAAGTAATGCTTCATACTCCGCCGCATTATTAGTACAAGGAAACAATAAATGGAGGACGTAACAAAACTTATCACCTCGCGGGGAAGTTAAAACAACTCCAGCCCCCGAGCCTTCTAACTGTCTTGAACCGTCAAAGTGAATCGTCCAATATGTAAGATCCGGCTTCTCCTCTGGTGTTTGCAGTTCTGTCCAATCATTGATGAAATCCACCAATGCCTAAGATTTTATAGCGGTGCGTGGCACATATTTCAACTCATGTGGGCTGAGCTCAATGGCCCACTTCGCCACTCGGCCCGTAGCTTCCCTGTTCTGGATTATGTCCCCCAATGGTGCTGAGCTAACAACAGTTATCAGATGACCTTGGAAATAGTGCTTCAACTTCCGGTTTGCCATGAACACTCCATACACCAGCTTCTGCCAATGTGGGTACCTCTGCTTAGATTCAATGAGTACCTCACTCACGTAATAAACCGGACGCTGAACCGGGTATTCCTTCCCTGCTTCCTTGCGTTCAACCACGATCGCCACACTAACTGCCCGTGCGTTGGCGGCGACATATAACAGTAAAGGTTCATTATCAATAGGGGCAGCCAGGACTGGTGGCCTCACTAACTGCCGCTTCAAATCCTCGAACGCAGCATTTGCCTCATCACTCCATATAAACCGATCCGTCTTTCTTAGCATCTGATAAAGCGGAATCGCCTTCTCCCCCAGATGACTAATGAACCGGCTCAATGTTGTAATCCGGCCAGCGATACGCTGAACATCATTGATGCAAGCCGGTTTGGTAAAAGATGTGATTGCCTTGATTTTCTCCGGATTAGCTTCTATTCCTCTGTTTGACACCAAAAATCCCAGGAGCTTGCCTGCCGGAACACCAAAAGCACATTTCTCCGGATTGAGCATCATTTTATAGGCCCGGAGATTGTCAAAGGTCTCCTTGAGGTCCTCTATCAGTGTCTCTTCCTTCCTTGACTTCACCACGATATCATCCACATAGGCATGAACGTTTCTTCCTATCTGCCCCTTGAGACAGTTCTGTACGCAACGCTGATAAGTTGCTTGGGCACTCTTGAGCCCAAAAGGCATAGATACATAGCAAAAAGCACCAAAAAGAGTTATGAAAGCTGTCTTCTCTTGGTCCTTAACTGACATCTTGATCTGATGATATCCCGAGTATGCATCCAAAAAACTTAGCCGCTCACATCCCGCTTTAGCATCGATGATCTGATCAATGCGAGGGAGAGCAAAAGGATCTGTTGGACAAGCTTTATTGAGGTCTGTGTAGTCTACACACATTCTCCATTTTCCATTCTTCTTTAGCACTAGCACTAACCACTCTGAGTGAAAAACTTCCACTATGAACCCTGCAGCCAAAAGCCTGGCTACCTCCTCTCCTATAGCCTTGCGCCTCTCTTCATTGAAGCGGCGCAGATATTGTTTGACCGGTTTAAACTTCGGATCAATATTAAGACTGTGCTCAGCGAGTTCCCTCGGTATACCTGGCATGTCAGAAGGTTTCCATGCAAAGATATCCCGGTTCTCACGGATGAAATCGATGAGCGCGCTTTCCTATTTGGGATCAAGGTTAGCACTGATCGTGAACTGCTTGGACGAGTCGCCTGGCACAAAGTCAACTTGCTTGGTCTCCTCTGCCGATTTAAATTTCAACGTCGGATCATGCTCTGTAGTTGGCTTCTTCAACGGGGTCATATCTGCCGGATCAACATTATCCTTATAAAACTTCAACTCTTCTGTGGCACATACTGCCTCCGCATAAGCAGCGTCTCCCTCTCCACATTCCACTGCTATCTTGCGACTCCCGTGAACCGTGATTGTGCCTTTGTGACCCGGCATCTTGAGCTGCAGATAAACATAACATGGTCTGGCCATAAACTTGGCATAAACCGTCCTCCCGAACAGAGCGTGATAAGGGCTCCGGATTTTGACGACTTCGAAAGTTATCATCTCTGACCTGGAATCATGCTCATTTCCAAAGGTAACTTCTAAGTCAATTTTCCCAACTAGATAAGCTGACTTACCTGGAACCACCCCATGGAACACCGTGTTTGACTGCCCTAGCTTCTTATCCGTCAGGCCCATACGACGGAAGGTTTCATAGTACAAGATATTGATGCTGCTACCGCCGTCCATAAGAACTTTAGTGAATTTGTATCCACCCACCTGTGGTGCTACCACTAAGGCCAAGTGGCCCGGATTATCCACCCGCATCGGGTGGTCCTCCCTACTCCAAAAGATGGGCTGCTCTGACCAGCGCAGGAATTGTGGCGTCGCCGATTCAACCGCGTGGACTGCCCGCTTTAAAACCTTTTGATCTCGTTTACACAAACTCGTGGTGAACACATGATATTGTCCACTACTTAGCTCCTTCTCTGATATCCGGATTGCTGATGCTGTTGCTGACGCTGCTGATTACCTTGGTTGTTGTGATTACTTGGGCCTGGCTGTTGGCTGCCTCGGTTATTGTAACCGCCCTGACTATGCGGCTGATTGCCTTGGTTATTATAACCACCTTGACCGTATTGATTGCTGGCCCGGCCATGGTAACCACTGTTATTGCCCCGATACCCTGATCCGGAGCTGTTCCCCTGATAACCCGGACCATAGAACCCCAGGCCTGAACCACCATTTGGAGGCCTGTCATTAGAATTGAAGCGGCCCATTATGGCTTCCATCAAGGGCCTGCATTCTCCTATAGTGTGTTTCGCTGGTCGTCCCCTTGTGCTATGCTTCGGAAAAGGCTGACTTAACTCCTGGTTCCAACTAACATCTCCTCCGCCGGTTTGTGGGCGTGGTTTGCCTCTATTGCGCTGGAAACCCTCTTGAACTTGGGTAGTGGCCACGAACAGAGCCACCTTCCGCCTTCCCCTTACCTAAGAAGCTTGCCGCAGCCGGATTAACCTGCGCCGGTTTACCAGGCTTGTTAACCTTTCCTGCTTTGTCTCCCTCAGCTTCCGGATACTTAGTGTTATCAGAGTCCCCGTACTTCACCAGAGCGCTCATGAGAGTTCCCATATCATTACAATCCCGTTTAAGCCGTCCTAGTTTTAACTTTAGAGACTCAAACTGGCAATTGTTTTCCAAAGTCACTATTGCCGTACTGGGATTGATACCGTTCGAAGAGTGTAAAATTTCTGACACTCGTCGCACCCATGCGCTTGTAGACTCCTGTTCTCCTTGTACACATGCTGCTAGATCTACTACTGACATTGGCTGCTTGCACGTATACTTGAAATTTTTGATAAACTGGCGACGTAGCTCTCCCCATGACCCGATGGAGTTAGGGGGCAAACCCTTTAGCCAGGTTCGTGCCGTACCTTCAAGCATCATAGTAAAATACTTTGCACAAGCCGCTTCATCTACATCCAGCATCTCCATGGCCATCTCGTAACTCTCTACCCAAGCTTCCGGAGCCAAATCTGCTGTGTAATTAGGCACTTTACGCGGACCTTTGAAATCTTTGGGCAGCTTCACGCTCCGTAAAGCGGGGACAAGACACTGCACCCCAAAGGAACTCGTTGTGACTCCTGTCTCTGATGTGGTTGTGTGAACCGACATCATTTGACGGACCTCCTCCCGGGCTACTGATCTAACCCGGTTTGCATCCTGAGCCTGTGCGTCCACTCCTGCCGGGTTATCTCGTCTGTGACGGTGCCGCCTGCGTTCACTGCTAGATACTTCCGGTTCCTCCCAATGCCTAGTGTAACTCCGGCTGGGACGTGGTGTTGAATGCAGCCTCTCCCTGCTATGAGAATATGCTTGCTGTTGTATTAAAGCCGTATTAAGCAGATCCTTGACCCTGCGTGCCTCCAACGCCATCGGAGATGTCCCCTCAACGGGTAAAGCGGCTAAGCGTGAAGCAGCGGCAACGATATTGTCCAAAGGATTCGAATAATGACCCGGAGGAGTAGGAACATGAGGCGCAGATGTAATCCGTCGATCTTGTTCCGCGGGAGGTTGTTGAACCGGCTCATCCCTTGGGGGCGCCCTCCGGTTTAGCGCCGGATCATTGCTGGCCCCAGCCCCAGGCGTCCTGAACAGATCCGTCGCTTCGTAAACCGACGGTAGACGAGATTGATATTTCCGACCCCTTACTCCCTGTATAGAGGCCTGCTCCATCCTTAGATGAAAAGCCTGATCATTCAATTCCGCCTGCCTTATCGCTATCATAGCCTTCTTTGTTTTCAGATCATCCCTTGCTTGATCAATCCGACCCTTTAGCTGAAGGAGCTCTGCATCATGTTGCGCCTTGTCTGCTGGAGCTACCTCTGCCATGGCTCGGGCCGTGAACTCCTTGACTAAGGTGGATAGAACGTCAGTGGGCGAGAGGGCCTGGCCGCTCCCCCTACACCAGCTTCCGTTGTCGCCCCATTCACCGTAGAATGTATCGAAGGTTGTGAACCGGCCATAAAGACAGCCACCCGGTTTGGCGGGTCAAAGGGGCCCGGAATACTGTTTCCGTCGGACTCACCCTTAGACCGGCCGTCCTGCAACTGATACAAAGACTCAGTTTCTCCGGATGAAGATTCGTCATCGGAGCAAACAACTGTTTCGCCACCGGATTCCGATCCGTCCTCGGTTTGGACCCCGTGAACTGCTCCAACGAAAACGTGCTTCTTGGCGGGCTGAATCTGGGCCGATCTCGCATGCTGAGCCGGCTCGATGATGTTGGGGAAGATGTCCGGCTCAGGTCCCGGTTCGCCGATCTTGCCGATGAAGACATGGATGCCACCGAAGGGAACCCGGTACCCGTATTCGATTGAATCGGCCTCCGGTCCCCAATCTGCGTCATTGATGTAGATCCGGCCGCGGCGACTCTTGGTCATCCGGCCGACAACGTAGCCCTTGAGCCCTTCAAAGCTGCCCTTCAAGAACTCGAAACCATCGTGCGGAGGCCCCACGGTGGGTGCCAACTGTCGTGGAATTAACACGGCAGATGTCTGGTTTAACGGACTTGATGATGGAACCATCGCACGGGTTAGCTTGAAGGGGTTAAAAGCACAAAAAGGACACCGAGGGTTTATACTAGTTCGGCCCCTTCGATGAAGGTAAAAGCCTACGTCTAGTTTGGTTTGGTATTGCTTGGGCGTCGATGAACAGGGAGCGGATTGCTTGCCTGTGTCTTGACGGGTTGTTTCTTGCGTGTCCCTGAACCGTCGCCGGGTCGTCCCTTTATATAGAGGCGACGCCTGGTCCCATTTTACAGAGTTTCGAGGCCGGCTCATACTTGTGTCCGCCTCGGTCTCTGTTCTTTCCTTCTTATCTCTCAAGTTACATCATCGGGCGGTTTACAAACCATAGCTCTATACATGGGCCTAAGATCTCATGGGCCGTAGCCTTTACTAAATATTACAACCACACAAACATATTATAATAATCCGGTTTACACTAGCCGGTTCATACCTCCTAGTAATATCCCTGACAGGGGGTATAAGCCATGGTAAAGTTAGAATACAATAGGCATAATGTAATAACAAAATTTTAATGTTTTTTTCTACATTACTTATAGTAAATATGATTTTTATTATACTAACGGATCACATGAGGTTTTGTTAAGTTTTGTGTGATTGAAGTTTTCAAGTTTTTGGTGAGATCACGATGGATGAAGGAATAAGGAGTGAAAAGAGCCTAAGATTGGGGATGCCCATGGCACCCCGAGGAAATATTCAAGAAGTATAAAGAAACTAAGCTTGGGGATGCCCACCTCTTTCTTCTAACGACCATCGGTATTTTACTTGGAGCTATATTTTTATTCGTCACATATCATGAGTTTTGCTTGGACCATCTTGTATTATATGTGTCTTTGCTTGTTTTTCGTTTTAGTTTGTCACAATCATCCTTGCTGGACAACTATTTGAGGAAACCAAAATTATGCTATGATTTATTAGAATCGCTCTTTGCGCTTCACTTAAAGTTTTTAGAGCTATGTAATTGCTTTAGTGCTTCACTTATATCTTTTTTCGCATGGTGGTGCTATTATTTTGAACAAATATGCTCTCATGCTTCACTTAGATTATATTGAGAGTTACTAGAATTTTTTATGAAATCTTCTCTCATGCTTCAGTTATATTATTTTGAGAGACGAAACTTTAAAGAAACTTGTTGCTCTCGTTCTTCACTTAAATTTGTTTCAGAGCTTGTTATTTGCAATGACAATATGCTTTAAAAAATGGTTCCAAAGTGATAGATATCCAGATAAATTATAATAAAAACTTTCATGAAGATCATTGGGCATTAAACTCGATTCCTTGCAATAGTTTTGCGATATGATGATAGTGTTATGTGAGTTATGTTGGTGAGTAATTATGCTTTACTAAAAATATTGGTGTTAAGGGTTGTGAATCCCCATGCAAGCAGATCAAGTCAATAGTTATGCAATGAAATTACATCCTACTTGTGTTGCATTATTCGGTGTTAGTTATGTTTAATGTTCTTTTATGATGGTTTTTGTCCGTTGGTTGGTCGCTTCTCAATCTATTTGCTGGCCTTCACTTGTACTAATCGGGAATGCTGCTTGTGTATCCAAATCCTAAAACCCAAGTTGTGCCAAATGATTCCACCATACCTACCTATATGCGGTATTTCCATGCCGTCCAAATTTGTATGTGCCAACTCTAAATTTCAAAATAAACTTCTCTGTTGTGTGCCCCGACCGCTCATGAAGCGGGGAGGGGTGGCTGATATTTTCCATGCTATGTAGGTTATTCTCAAGGTGAGTGTTTATTCACTTGTCACTGCATGAGAGTGTGGCGGTAATAGGAATGCCCAGTCCCGAAATGCAAAAAATACTACAAATAAATTCCTTGGTATGTGTTGGTGTGGAAGGCACCCGTGAATTCAGCTAGCCATGGATTGTGAAAGAATGGTGGAAAGGAAATAAACTTTATTTTTATGTTTGGGAACCGCCTATGATTTATTTAGCATGTAAGATATCTCGAATGCTTAGTCATTTTCATTGACGATAAAAGGATGCCTCCCAAAATAATTTTATCTATCAATTTAAGCTTTAAGCTCTGGCACCTCTACAAATCCATACTTCCCTCTATGAAGGGCCTATCTATTTAAATTTATGAAATTTTTATTTTTGTTGAGTCTCATCTTCTCTTATAAAGCACCAACAACGAAACACTATTATCACACTTGAGCATTAGATGTAGCTAATACTTGGATGTGTTGCATGAATGGATCAGTGATTGAGCATAGCGGGCTAGGGATAACTTTCTTTTGCGGTGATATTTTCAAAGACATGGTTGCTTGTTGATATTGCTTGAATATTAAAGTCTTCATGTCAAATTATAGGCTATTGCTTTGAATCATATAAAAGTCCATATGTCCATGCTACAAAGAAAATAAATATGATGAACATTTTAGGAAACATTCCACATCAAAAATTCTATTTTTATCATTTACCTACTCGAGGACGAGCATGAATTTAGCTTGGGGATGCTGATATGTCGCCAACGTATCTATATTTTTTTATTGTTCTATGTTGTTATATTATCATTCTTGGATGCTTTACAATAATTTTCTAGCACTTTTATATCATTTTTTGGGACTAACCTATTTGCCTAGTGCCCAGTGCCAGTTGCTATTTTCTGCCTATTTTTTTTTACTATGCAGAATATCAATATCAAACGGAGTCCAAATGCAACAAAACTTTTTGGAGATATTTTTGGACTAGAAGACATCCATAGGGCCAAAGAAGTGCACAAGGGGAGGCTCGTGGCGCCCACGGTCCACCTAGGCGCGCCAGGAGGCCCAGGCGCACCCTGATGGACCATGGGGCCCATGGGTGTCCTTTCTACCGCCTCTCAGCTCTATAAATTCTCATATATTCCAGAAACCCTAGTGGAGTCAGAGAAAAATTGTCCCAGCTGCCGCAAGTTTCGGAACCATGAGATCCAATCTAGAGCCCTTATCCAGCACTCCGCCGGAGTGGAACACGATCACGGAGGGGCTCATCATCCTCATTGGTGCCTCTCTGATGACGCGGGAGTAGCTTACCATAGACCTACGGGTCCGTAGGCAGTGGCTAGATGGCTTCTTCTCTGTTTTTGATCTTCGATACAATGTTCTCTTCGGGGATCTATTTGATGTAACTCCTTTGCGGAGTGTTTGTTGGGATCTGATTAATAGTGAGTTTATGATCAAATATATTTGTAGTTATATCCATACATGATTATTATAGCCTCGTATTTATTCTTTGATATTTTGGTTTTGTTTGGCCAACTTGATTGATTTATCTTGCAATGGGAAGAGGTGCTTTGTGATGGGTTTGACCTTTGGGTGCTCAATCTCAGTGACAGAAGGAGACATGACACACATGTATCATTGATATTAAGGATAAAACGATGGGGTCTATTCCTACATGAATAGATCTTGACTACATCATGTCATCGTTCTTAAGGCATTACTCTGTTTCTTTTTGGAACTTAATACACTAGATGCATGGTGGATAGCGGTCGAAGTGTGGAGTAATAGTAGTAGATGCAGGCATGAGTCAATCTACTAATCTTGGACGTGATGCCTATATAGATGATCATTGTCTTGGATGTCATCATAACTGTTTGCTTTTTTATCAATTTCCCAACAGTAATTTGTTTACCCACTGTGTGTTATTTTCTCGAGAGAATCCACTAGTGAAACCCCTGGCCCCCGGGTCTACTTCTCATCATATACTTACAAATCTATATTGCTCTTTGTGTTTTCCACTATTTGCCTATTTTATTTTCAAATCTATATTATCAAAAACCAAAAAATACCTTGCTGCTTTTTATTTGCTTTGATCTTATTTGCATCTATCAATTTATCTTTTATCATACTACCTTACCCAGAGAGGGATTGATAACCCCTCCGCGCATGTGGTTGCGAGGATTTTTTGTTTGTGTGCAGGTGCCGCTTACATAATTTGCTTGGTTCTCCCACTGGTTTGATACTTTGGTTTCATAACTGAGGGAAATACTTACTGCCGCTATGCTGCATCTTCCCCTCCTCTTCGGGGAATTTACCGACGCAGTTCACAAGTAGCAGTTTGCATGTTCTTGTTAACAAGATACTTCTATGTTAAATTACCATGGAACTTTGAATGTTGCATGTGCAATTAGTAATGTTGTATGTTAAGGCTATGTTGTATGTAAATTTAATTACCTATGTTTGTGCTGACATTTGGATGCTTTTGGATAATTTTTAGATTTAGCAAAAAAATGATTTTGAAAAAGGTGATGAAAATTTGGTGCATCTGAATTGATACCATTATATTTAATGGTCTCGAATTCTTGATAATTATGCTAGAAACTATAGCCGCTCACCACACATGTTATGAACTTGGACCCAAGAAGATAACACCATCTTGAACTGGACCTCCCCAACCATCTTCATATGTCAAAGAGGATAGTTCGCATAGGTCCCGGACAAAAAACTTCTTCAATAGAGACCCCAAATATTCATCATCTGTTCGGATTGTCTGCAACCTTTTGAACGGAAGCCATTTGTGGGGGAGGAAATAAGGGTGGCTCAACTGTCTGATAGTCTGCCCCGTCAACATGGTTCACGCAGGCCGTGTTTTCTTTTTCTCTATCAATGAAACACATGTGTTTAAATAAATTCAAGAATAAATTAGAGAATGCATGTTGTGTATCTAGATAAATCAGGGTTTATAAGAGATACACGAGACACTACCAGACGTGTCTACGGACAAATGGGGACAATCCAATATTTGATGTTTACGACTGGTATGCTCTAAGATTCCTGGTAATGATGACCCACAAGTAAAGGGGATAAATTGTAGTCCTTTCAGTAAGTAAGAGTGTCAAACCCAACGAGGAGCAGAAGAAAATGACAAGCGATTTTCAGCAAGGTAATTTCTGCAAGCACTGAAATCATTGGTAGCAAGTTGTTTGATAGCAAGAAGAAAATTTGTAACTGGTAGCAAGTAACAAGTGTAGCAAAGGTGTAGCAAGATGGCCCAATCCTTTTTATAGCAAAGGACAAGCCTGGACAAATTCTTATGTAAAGGTAAATGCTTTCGACGTCACATGGGAATTTCTGTCAAGTTAGTTTTCATCATGCTCATATGATTCGCGTTCACTACTTTGATAATTTGATATGTGGGTGGACCGGTGCTTGCGTGTTGCCCTTACTTGGACAAGCCTCACACTTATGATTAACCCCTCTCGCAAGCATCCACAACTACAAAAGAAGAATTTAGATAAATCTAACCATAGCATTAAACATGTGGATCCAAATCAGCCCCTTACGAAGCAACACATAAACTTGAGTTTAAGCTTCTGTCACTCTAGCAACCCATCTATTACTTGATACTTCCTAGTGCCTCCCCCTAGGCCCAAATCATGGTGAAGTGTCGTGAAGTCTACGTTCAAATAACACCACTAGAGGAAAGACAACATGCATCTCATCAAAATATCGAACGAATACCAAATCACATGATTACTTATAACAAGACTTCTCCCATGTCCTCAAGAACAAAAGTAACTACTCACAAAGCTTGTTCATGTTCATGATCAGAGGAGTATTAAATATCATTAAGGATGTGAACATATTATCTTCCACCAAATAAACCAACTAGCATCAACTACAAGGAGTAACCAACACTACTAGCAACCCACATGTACCTATCTGAGGTTTTGAGACAAAGACTGAATACAAGAGATGAACTAGGGTTTGAGAGGAGATGGTGCAGGTGAAGATGTTGATGAAGATTGACCCTCCCACGATAAGAGGATCGTTGGTGTTGATGATTGATGCGTCTCCAACGTATCTATAGTTTTTAATTGTTCCATGCTATTATATATTGTTCCATGCTATTATATTATCATTCTTGGATGTTTTACAATCATTTTCTAGCAACTTTATATCATTTTCTGGGACTAACCTATTTCCATAGTGCCAGTTGTTGTTTTCTGCTTGTTTCTCAGATTGCAGAATATCAATATCAAACAGAGTCCAAATGCAACGAATCTATTTCGAGATTTTTTTGGACTAGAAGACATCCAATAGGCCAAAGAAGTCCAAGAAGGAAGGCCCATGGCGCCCACAAGACACCAAGGCGCGCCCTGGTGGGTAGTGGGGCCCCGGGAACCCCCTCCAATGCCTCTCACCTCTATAAATACCCAAATATTCCAAAAACCCTAGGGGAGTCGGTGAAAAATTGTTTCAGCCACCGCAAGTTCCAGAACCATGAGATCCAATCTAGAGCCCTTTTTATAGATTGGATCTCGTGGTTCTAGAATTTGATGCGGTTGAAACAAATTTTTCCAACTCCCCTAGGGTTTGCGGAATATTTTGGTATTTATAGAGCTGTGAGGCGGTGTAGGGGATTCGCGTGGCCCCACGAGACACCAAGGCGCGCCCCAGGCCCGTGGCGCGCCCTGGTGGGTAGTGGGGCCACGGGAACCCCTCCACCGGATCTCAGCTCTATAAATACCCAAATATTCCAGAAACCCTAGGGGAGTCGGAGAAAACTTATTTCAGCCGCCGCAAGGTCCAGAACCATGAGATCCAACCTAGAGCCCTTTTTTGGCACTTCGCCAGAGAGGAACATGATGACCCACAAGTATAGGGGATCAATAATAGTCCTTTAGATAAGTAAGAGTGTCGAACCCAACGAGGATCGGAAGGAAATGACAAGCGGTTTTCAACAATGTAATGTCTGCAAGCACTCAAATTGTCGGTAACAAATATTTTAGCTAGGTAATTTGTAAAGAGCAAGTAATGGTAATGGTAAATAAAGTGCAGCAAGATATCCCAATACTTTTTTGGCAAAGAACATGCCAAAACGGTCTCTTATGATAAGCAACGCGTTCTTGAGGGCACATGGGAATTTCATCTAGTCACTTCGTCATGTTAGTTTGATTCACGTTCGCTACTTTGATGATTTGATATGTGGGTGGACTGGTGGTTGGGTGCTGTTCTTACTTGAACGAGCCTCCCACTTATTATTAACCCCCTCGCAAGCATCCAAACTACTAGAAAAGTATTAAGATAAAACCTAACCATAGCATTAAACATATAGATCCAAATCAGCCCCTTACGAAGTAGCGCATAAACTAGGGTTTAAGCTTCTGTCACTCTAGCAACCCATCATCTAATAACTCCTCCACAGTGCATTCCCTTAGGCCCTGGTCTCTTATGATAAGCAACGCGTTCTTGAGGGCACATGGGAATTTCATCTAGTCACTTCGTCATGTTAGTTTGATTCACGTTCGCTACTTTGATGATTTGATATGTGGGTGGACTGGTGGTTGGGTGCTGTTCTTACTTGAACGAGCCTCCCACTTATTATTAACCCCCTCGAAAGCATCCAAACTACTAGAAAAGTATTAAGATAAAACCTAACCATAGCATTAAACATATAGATCCAAATCAGCCCCTTACGAAGTAGCGCATAAACTAGGGTTTAAGCTTCTGTCACTCTAGCAACCCATCATCTAATAACTCCTCCACAGTGCATTCCCTTAGGCCCAAAGATGGTGACATGTCATGTATTCGATGTTCACACGACACCACTAAGGGAATCTTAACATACATATCATCAAAATATCGAACACACATCAAATTCACATGATTACTTGCAACATGATTTCTCCCGTGTCCTCAAGAACAAAGATAACTACTCGCAAATAATATTCATTCTCAAGATCGGAGGGGTATTAAATAGCATAATGGATCTTAACATATAATCTTCCACCAAATAAACCATATAGTAATCAACTACAAGTTGTAATCAACACTACTAGTCTCCCACAGGTACCAATCTTCAGGTTCCAGTACAAAGACTGAACACAAGAGATGAACTAGGATTTGAGAGAAGATGGTGCTATTGAAGATGTTGCTGGAGATTGGCCTCCCAAAGATGAGAGGGTTGTTGGTGATGACGATGGCTCCGATTTCCCCCCTCCGAGAGGTAAGTTCCCCCGGCAGAATTGCTCCGCTAGAGGACAAAAGTGCTCTTACCCAAGTTCCGCCTTGAGACGGCGGCGCTTCATCCCAAAAGTTCTCTCCTTATTTTATCTAGGTCAAAAGACCTTAAGTACCAGAAGATGGACACCGGAGGTGGGCCGGGCTGGCCACAACCCACTAGGGCACGCTTGGGGGGTCTGGCGTGCCCTGGTGTCTTGTGGTCACCAGGTGGCCCCCCTGGGGTAGTTATTTGCTCCAGTATTTTTTATATATTCCAAAATAATTCTCCATAAATTTTTAGCTCATTTGGAGATGTACAAAATAGGTGTCTTGACGTAGCTTTTCAGGTCAAGAATTCCAGGTGCCGGTATTCTCCCTCTTTGTGTAAACCTTGCATATTATGAGAGAAAATACATCAGAATTACTCCATAAAGCATTATTATGCATAAAAACATTATAAACAACAGTAAGAAAACATGATGCAAAATGGACATATCAACTCCCTAAACTTAGACCTCGCTTGTCCTCAGGCGAAAGCCGATATCGAGAATCATGTCCACATGTTTAGAGAGAGAGAGAGAGAGAGAGAGAGAGAGAGAGAGAGAGAGAGAGAGAGGGGTGTCGATAAAATCAAAATACAGACATATTAGCATCATTTTTATTATTATAACAACAAAAAAATTTATCATACAACTTTTATCATATAACTTCTTATGAACAAGTAACAATTCTTCACAACATCGAAGTAGAAGGATAAACTTTATCGAAAACCAACAAACTATGTTCTCAGTCAACTTTGCAAGTACAATTCATCACATTTTCAGGAAGGGTCATGTGTCGGAGCCTTTTGGCAAGTCCACATACTCAACCATCTTTTAATCTTCTATGATTGCTAACACTCACAACATACCCACACTACTACAGGATGCTGCTAACGCGACACTACGATCAGAGACCCTTTGACGAAACTGTGTGCGATGCATTAATCGCAAATAGGGATGTAAAATCCTGTAAAAAAGATGCAAAACATTTGTGATGGCAGAGACATCAAACACGGTTCATATTTTAGTTACGTGTGCGATGTTGGGCATACGATTGATCCATATGAACTGTTTGCAATTAGAAAGAACAACAGAAATGGGCAGCCATATCAATGTGTGTGCGATATATGGCATACCGTTTGCTCTGATATACGACATACAATTATTCCAAACATTCCAGGCAATGACCAAAGCTTCGACGTCGACCCCTACCTGCATTACATCTTCGGCGAGGAGAACGAGCCGGAGCAGGCCGGGGAGCAAGAGCTTCATCGGCTTGTGCAGGCACCATGGCCCATCGGCAGTGATATTAGTGTGACAGTCCTTGTGTTCACAATCAAAATATTGTAGAGGAGGTGTGATGAGCAGTTTGCCATCCACCATGCAAAAGACCTAGAGCTGCTCGACGGCATGATCGATGACCCACCCGAAGAGCAGCCGTCACCAGTGCTCAGCGAGAGCCCGATGCCCCTCAAGGAATGGGCAGAGGACCTCTGTGATTCAGTCAAGACACACGCAGCCTACGACTTCATCATTGCCCGTGGCGGCCATGTCAACCTCGATCCCGACGATGTGGTGGCCAGGCTCGAGCGCATCCTTGGCAGATTGGACGTCCTTGACGAAGTAGAACATCACCAACGTGATATCTTGAGGATGCAGGTGATGGACGTGATTTGCTACTAGGCTAGAGACATGGAAATGGAGCGGTTCCGTGGAGATATCATGCACGTGATTGCATGTTGTCAAGCTCTTCTAGAAGAGGCCCAATAGCCCCAAGAGCCTCCCAGCGCCAGCAGCTCCGTAGGCGGAGGCGGGTCGGAACACTTGGTATGAACGGCCGCAAGGGTGCTATGCTGATCATGGAGTCTGAGAAGACCGTCGTTGTCGTGGGATATCCGCGGCCACCTATGGGACCGAGAGGCCCCTTGCTGGTTCGGCAGGGGGACACCGCATTGCACAAAGAGCAGACCAGCGTGCGGTAGCGCGGCGGGGAGCACACAAGCAATTTACCTAGGTTCGGGCCACCGCGACGCGTAAAACTCTACTCCTGCTTTCGTGGATTGATGGTGGAATGGAGGTGGTGGAGCGTAGCACACTCGCCCGGCAAGGGTTGCCTTAAGGCAACAACGACTACGCGCATACGGGGGTGTGTGTTATTTCCAACCCTCTCTACGATTGCCATGGGCCTATTTTTATAGATCAAGGGGCGACCACAGTGGCAAAGTAGTCATTATGCACTAATATGATAGCAAACAGTGCTATCATACATAACTCTGCGGGCTGACAGGGTGCATTAAATGCACCGCTTAGTGTCACATCACTGGTTGCCCGGCAAGGCTTGCTGGGCTATCTTGCCAGCTCCGCGCCTGTCTTCTTGACATGTCGCAAGACGGGTGTCATCTGTGGGTTCTTCTTGTAGGGAAAGGCTGCCATGTGGCTAATGGCTGCCACTTAATCATCTTGTGGCTTGACACCGCATTGATTGACGGTGTGGGTCATGCTTGAGTGATTGGTGAGGTGGTTTTGCCTCCGCTGTTTTGGTTATCTGCTTCCTGGGGTGGCCGCGCCCCTTGCCGGGCTCGCCTACCCGACAAGTGAGGCTTTCTTCTTAGTGATGCCTTGCTTCCCAGGCTCGGCCTTGGTCTCTCTGATCCGAGCTGGTACTCTGAATCACTTGGTTTCTTATACTTTGACTTGGGCTGGTGCTTCAATCTTGTTCTTGTGCCTGTGCACACAGTCTAGGAAACAGAACCAGGGTTTGTTGCAACGACAGAAGCTCCCAGGCCTGCCCTGATCGCGCTGTTGAGCGTCATCAGGGTAGGGCCTTATAAGTGCACATGCAGGGTTGCTGCAGAGGTTGGTTCCTTGAAGTCTCCATTGCTTCTTCATCAGCCTTGATCCTGGGCCAGTTTCCTGTTTTCCCGCGTGTAGCGCGAAGCCAATAGTGGTGGGGCCACCCCATTGATGGACCGTGAATGACTTTAACGTACGGGGTAGAAACTGCCAATTTACTCTTCCCACATCGCGCCCTTATCCTTAGCCACGTATGCTGCATGCATCACATGGGGTAGGTAGCGGAGGCGCGTGGCGTGGGAGAGCATCATGGTGAGGGCCCAATCATCTTGAATTGGCGGAGGAGGGTGGTGGCCACCCACTGATGGAGCAACCCTCCTCCTTGTCCTGCCTGTAAAAGGGAGGGGCGGAGGAGGGCAGAGCCATCCATCTTTGCATTCTTCCTCTTCTCATCTTCCGCTCTTGTTGGTTATGTCGAAGGAGAGAGCCTGGGGCCAGCCCCCGGGCTCCAGCTTGGGGCTATTGTCGCCTCATGCAGATGTTAATTCTTGGGGAGTGAGCCCGGTCCTTGTCGTGGCGCAGCGTAGTAGCCGGTGTGTCCAGGGCATGGGAGGCGACGAGCGCTACTTGTATGGTCAGGTACCTACCTCTTTGGACCGGACTGGTCGTCTTAGAATGGGCACCGGTCTCGGCTATGGGCTGCCGGAGCTCGTCTTCTTGTCGATAAAATCCCCGGGGTTGCATGTGCCATCCCCGGGTGCAGCGCTCGGGGATGTTGGCGTCCCCAGCACTGCTCCTTCTAGCGGAGCCGAGGCTGTTGCGAAGGAAGGGAGCTTCTTCCTGCCCACCGAGATAGGTAGCGTCGTTCCGGAGGTGTTCTAGACGGCGCCGCTACCGTTTACTGCTTCTTGGTGGGAGGCCCGGGGTTTCGCCCGTTGCTTCGCGCAGCTCCTGAGTGCATGCCACCCGTAGGCCGTAGTGGGCGCTCAGCCTTCGGCGCATCTCCCCGCCGCGGTGATGGCGAGAAGATGAAGGAGGATGGAGGGAGCGGGGGGTAGGCCTTTGAGGAGGGATACGACGGCACTAGCGTTCTTGCACTTGCGACAGTGGCCCGTCGTCTTGGCTCCAACTCTTCTCTTCCTCCTTTCCGCTCTTTTTCCTCTTCCGTCAGCCCTTTGCTGGGATCCCGGCAGGCTTCCTCGTGTATTTTGGATTCGTCCACCCTGTCGTGTCTCGCCGGCCCTGGTGGCAGTGATTAGGGAATCGATGTTGCTGATCCCTTCACCGCCACCTCTGCCTGGGCGTTCCTTTTATCCCCTTCCCCTCCTGCTGCTGTATCTGGGGAAGGAGGGACAGAGAAAGGGATTACGGTGCACTTACCTTTTTTCAATCTTAAACTCGTAGGGAGTTGCCAAATTTTAATTTAAATAATGTAATCCCTCGAGTCCATCTTTGTGTTCTGTAATGCTTGTCCTCGTATTAGCATATGAATGAAAAAGGTAGACCTTGCCAGGAAACCGTGCATGTGTATGTCCATGCAGAGGTGGAATGCCTCTTTATTGTAATAAAATGAGTTTTCCCGGCAAGCTACCTTGCTGGCACCCTCTTTGTCTGCCAGAGAACTACGTCTTCCGAGGAACAGACAGAGGGGCCAACCCCCCGCCAACTCCCTTTCACCAAAGGCCACTACAACCACATCGCGCGACGCAATGTTCGAGTCTGGGATGGGAGCACCTAAGCCTCAAAAGAGTGTGGTGAGGTTTTCTTATGCACAAGTTTATAGCTTACACTAAAGGACATGAGGTCGAACTTATCTGTTTGGCTTGCCAGGGACTGCTGTGCCGGGCAATCTTCTAAACTCCTTGTTGAAGCCAAGTCCACGGTAGGAACCTGCAACTTCATGTAGATGAGAATGAATGCAGGATGCAATCCTATCTATATGCATATGCAAATGCTCATGAAATGCTTATGCAGTGATCTTGGTGTGATTGTGCATGCATGCAATCTTAGTTGGGGGCCCCCTACATCGCTTCTTATTTTCTCTTGCATGGGGTCATCGCCCCGACTCCGTACAAGGGGTTACATGTAGCTGAGGCAAGGCCTGTATGGAAGGATGGCTACCGGGCAGGGCCCGATAGCCGCGCCTTATGGGTAGTACTTGCGGAGATGCTCAATATTCCATGAGTTTTGCAACTGAGTGCCATCTCTGGTCTCCAGACGGACTATGCCAGGTCTGGTGACTTGTACCACCTAGTAAGGGCCTTCCCACTTTAGTGACAGCCTGTTTGTACCCTTGGCGGGTTAAACACGCCTAAGGACAAGGTCACCTTCCTCAAGACACCAGGCATGAACCCTGCGGCTGTAATAGCGACACAAGGCTTGCTCGTAGCGTGCAACACATAGCAGCCTGGAGACGGTTCTCTTCGAGTAGCACAGCGTCGTTACGCCGGTGCTCAACTTGCGCTACTTCATCGTAGGCAAGCACTCGAGGAGACCCGTAATGAGTTCCGTGGGGATAACTGCTTCTGCCCCGTAGACCAGGGAGAAGGGAGTTTGCCCGGTAGCTCGATTAGGTGTCGTTCTGAGGGACCAGAGAACTACCGGCAGCTCCTCGATCCACCGCATGCCATGCTTCTGCAGCGTATCGGAAGTTCTTGTCTTGAGTCCACATAGCACTTCAGCATTCGCCCTCTCAGCTTGTCCATTGCTCCGAGGGTGTGCCATAGAGGCGAATGAGACCTTGCATTCGAGGGTACGGACATATTGCATGAAGGCATGGCTCGTGAACTGGGTGCCGTTGTCGGTGATGATCCTTGCTGGAACTCCAAAATGACACACCAATTCTTTCAAGAACTTGATAGCTGACTGAGCAGTCACCTTTCTCACGACAGTTACTTCTGGCCACTTTGTAAACTTGTCGATGGCAACAAACAAGAATTCAAAGCCCCCGATTGCTCGTGCGAAGCGGCCGAGGATATCGAGCCCCCATACCGAAAATGGCCATGATAGAGGGATTGTCTGAAGAGCTTGGGCAGATAGGTGTGTTTTATTGGAATGGAACTGACAGGCTTCACATGTCATGACGAGCTTGACCGCATCTTGGAGGGATGTGGGCCAATAGAATCATTGTCAGAATGCTATCCCAACTAATGCCCTTGATCCAATGTGGGAGCCGCACATTCCTCTGTGAATCTTAGCCATCAGTTCCTTTCCATCCTTCTGGTAGACACACTTCAATTTCACACCGTTGGGCCTCCTTCTGTACTGAGTGTCATCGACAAACTGATACATACTAGCCCTCCGGGCTACTTTTTCAGCTTCATCTTGGTCGCCTGGGAGTTCTACCATTTGGAGGAAGTGGACAATGTGCCTTGCCCAAGCTGGAGCATGTGGCTAGACAACGAGGACTATCAGCACCTCCTCTTCTGTGGGAGCACCAGCCTCGTTCGCGGGGTCCACTGGTCCGGCTGGTGGGGGTGGTCCAGTAGGCTGTGAGGAGTTGTTTCCGGCAGGGTCTCTGCCGGGAGCGGACGACTCGACCGGGAAAGGCTTACCGCAGTCCAACTTTCTCCTTTTCCGGGCCATTGTTGCTGGGGATACAGAGGGCTGAGAGAGACGGAGAACAAAAGTTCCTTGTTCCACAGGAAGCTTCTGCGCAACACACTTTGACAGGTGATCAGCTATGCTGTTTTCCACGCGGGATACGTGCTCTGTTTGTAGCCCATCAAAGTGCTCCTCCAATCTCCTCACTTCCTCGACGTATGCCTCCATCAATGGACTTTGGTAATCCTTGTTGACTTGTCTCACCACAAGCTGTGAATCTCCTCGAATGATCAGTTTCTTAATTCCCAATTCTGCTGCAATTCTGAGCCCTGCAAGGAGCCCTTCATACTCTGTTGTATTGTTGGTGGCTTCTTCCCGGGAAAAATGCATTTGGACGACGTACTTCAAGTGCTCCCCGGAGGGGGCAACAAGAAGCACGCCAGCTCTTGCACCTTGTAGGGAAAAAGCACCATCAAAATACAAAATCCATTCTTGGGGTGATGTCTTGCGGGAGATAGTTGTCTCTGTCACTTCCTCATCAGGGGTTGGCGTCCATTCTGCAATAAACTCTGCCAATGCCCTGCTCTGGATAGTTGATGTGCTCTCATACTTCAATCCAAAGCTAGATAACTCCAAATCCCACTCCACTATTATGCCAGTAGCCTCAGGGTTTCGGAGTATCCTTTGCAGTGGGAAACGAGTGACAAGCGTGATCTCGTGGGCTTGGAAGTAGTGGTGCAGTTTCCTTGAGGCCATAACGAGGCTAAGGATCAACTTTTGTACACCAGAGTACCTCGATCTATCCCCCTATAACAAGGAGCTGACGAAGTACATTGGGCACTGCACCACTTTCTTCCTTGCCGCGTCCTTGGGGTTGCTCTCGTTGCCATGCTTAATGCTGTCCTGGTCCTTTTCTGACTCTGCTGTTTTCTGCTCGCTTTCTGCCTCGTCCACTTCTCGCTGCGCTACCAAGGCTGCACTGACCTGTTGGTTGGTTGCCGCCAAGTATAGCAACAACGGCTCTTGGGGTTTGGGCACAACAAAGGTGGGCACATAGGAAAGGTAGGCCTTCAACTCTTGCAGGGATGCATATGCTTCCGGGGTCCACTTCATAGGCCTTGCCTTCTTTGAAATCTTAAAGAACGACAGGGCGCGCTCGGCAGACTTGGAGATGAATTTGCTTAGCGCGGAAATGCATCATGTTAAGCGCCTCACATCCTTAACTATCCCTGGTGCTTGGATTTGCTCAATGGCTCCGATCTTGTCGGGGTTGGCTTCGATCCCCCGGTGGGACACAAAGAACCCAAGTAGCTTGTCGGAGGGAACACCAAACACACACTTCTCCGGATTGAGCTTCAAGTTGATCTTGTGCAAATTGGCAAATGTCTCCTCCAAATCCTGGGTAAGGGTGGCCTTGTCCTTCGTCTTGACCATGATATCATCCATATAGGCTTCTGTATTTCTATGCAACTGTTGCTCAAAACCAATCTGGACTGCCCTTCCAAAAGTTGATTCGACACTCTTTAATCCGAATGGCATGCAGATAAAACAGTACGTACCACATGGAGTGATGAATGCCGTCTTCTCTTCATCTTCTTTGGATATGAAGATCTGATGATATCCGGAACATGCATCCAGAAAGGAGAGCAAATCATAAGCTGAAGTGGAATCCACAATCTGGTCGATGCGCGGCAAGGGAAATGGATCCTTCGGTCATGCCTTGTTGAGATATGTGAAATCAATGCAAAGCCTCCACTTCCCGTTAGCCTTCCGGACTACCACTGGATTTGCTAACCATGTAGGGTGGAGTACTCCTCTGACCAAACCAGCTACCTCCAGTTTCTTGATCTCTTTGGCAATGAACTGTTGCCTCTACAAGGCCTGCTTCCGGACTTTCTGCTTCACAGGTCGAGCGTGTGGGTAGATAGCGAGGTGGTGCTCGATTACCTCCCTAGGAACACCGGGGATATCAGATGGTTGCTAGTTAAACACATCGATATTCGGCTGCAGGAAGGCAATGAGCGTGCTTTCCTATTTGTCATCAAGGGTGGCGCTGATCATGAAAGTACCATCAACGCCGGCCAGCCCTGCCGGGACCTTCTTCACTTGGGGTGCAGCAACCTTGCATCTCTTGCTATTGGAGCACTCCGGCACGTCGTGAATGGGTGCCGTGCACTCGGAGGGGGCATGCTTCCCGGACTCCTTACTGGAGGTCCTTCCATCCTTCTCATTTCCTTTACTTTCCTTGGCGGGAGCTGCTGCCTCTGCTGCGACTGCATCCTGGTACATCTTATCCACATAGATAATAGCATCCTGCTAATCTGATGGGATAGTGATGACTCCCAGTGGCCCAGGCATCTTCAGAGTGTTGTAAGCATAGTGGGATGTTGCCATGAACTTGGCCAGGGCCGGGCGTCCATGAATCCCATTGTACGACAGGGGGAGACCAACCGCATCAAACACAATCTTCTCAGTTCGATAGTTCAGTTCTCCCCCAAACGTCACCGACAACGTAATCTTTCCCTTGGGACGGCTCCTGCCGGGATTAACTCCTTGGAACATGCCGATAACCTGTAGCTCTTCTTCTACTATCTGAAGCTTGTTGATGACTGCCGGGGAGATCAGATTCAACCCGGCCCCACCATAGTCACGCCCAAGATGCGATTCTATCCCGATCATGTGAACACCTCGTGATTGGGGCACAATTGCATTTCGGGCGCTTAGCAAGATGGATATCATTACATCGTACCATTACATAAATAGATGGGAATACATTCAAGTCATACAATTCCACATGAATACAACACATTATACTCAAGACATCCGACTACAGATGAAAACACATGAAAACACACAACATCCATCCTGCTATCCCAGGCTGCCGACCAGGAACCTATCCCAAGACTGACGAAGAAGAAGAAAGAACTCCAACACAAGTAAGCATCGCTCTCACGTCAAGTCATTGGAAATCTGCACCTGCAACTATTGTTGTAGTATCTGTGAGCCATGAGGACTCAACAATCCCATAACCATGGGTATCAAGACTAGCAAAGCTTAAGGGGGTATGGAGAGGTTAAGTGACGAGGTTGCAGCAGCGGCTAAGCATTATATGGTGGCTAACTTAAGAGTACAAGAATAAGATGAGCATCTACGCAAACAGTCACAAACTAGTAATGTTCGCTAAGTGATCCTGAACTACCTACGAGTCAAACATAACCCCACCGTGTTCTCTTCTCAAAATGAAAAGGGACGGTCACGGTTATTCACGCGATTGGTGTATTTTATTACGGATCCTTTGTCAAGTTTTCTACAACCGGACATTAACAAATTCCAATATGCCACATAACCGCGGGCATGACTTTCGAAAGATCATAACCCTGCAGGGGTGTCCCAACTTAGCCCTTCACAAGCTCTCATGATCAGCAGAGGTAAAACCCCCTTATCTTAGGGACAACCCGATCAGACTCGGAATCCCGGTGCACAAGACATTTCGACAATGGTAAAACAAGTCCAGCAAGACCCCCTAGCATTCCGACACCATGATAGTAGCCGCGTGTATCTCGTCTCAGGCCACGACCGGACGGGACAAGCTACAAGTAAAACCAGATACCTCGAGTTTTCCCAAGGTAGCCCCGTAGGTTGCCCGTTTGGGACCAACACCGTCAGCACTGGCCCCTCCCTGTTGTAGAAAAGAATCCTCGGGGACGCGACCCCCTATGAGAATTAATTAATTAATTAAGTTTTTATTATGTTGCAAATTAAAACCAATGTCAGGCCTTGCTGGAGGAGTTCTATTCAAAGCGAACTGTCAAGGGGTCCCCATATACTGAACCGCGTTAGGAACTAAAAATCAAGGAACATAACACCACTTTATCGGTTCTTAAGGCAGCATGAGTGGAACAGAACACCGAGCAAAAGGCCAAGCCTTCCACCCATTGCCAAGTATATAGGTGCGTTAATTATAGTAATAGATATTGTGATATTCCAACAACCAAGATCCAACATGGGGCAATCTTCATCTTCACCTGCAACTAACAACGCTATAAGAGGGGCTGAGCAAGTGGTAACTTAGCCATACATTGGTTTGCTGGGATGGTGTCAAAGGTTAGAGGGTGTTTCATGGCAACAAAGGGAGGCTGACAACAAAAGATAAGCAGCGCGACACATAGCAATAACATCGAGACAACTAGCACAACAATGATAGTAATGAGATCCAAGGTGACGGTCATCTTGCCTGAGATCCCGCAAGGAAGAAGATCGAGTCCATGAAGAAGACGAAGAAGAAGCCACGAAGACGAACCAAGCATAGTCGAACGAATCCTTATGATCGCAACGAAACAAGCACTAACGAGAAGAAGCAAGCAACACGGTAAACACACAACACATAACAAGACAAGATGATCAACCAAATATGATGCATGACAAGGCTACATGATGCAACACATGGCAAGAGATGAAGCATACAAGAACATCACACAAAGCAAGTTTAAATGAGGCCGGAAACAACATATAACATTTCCGGTAAGTCCTCATATGCAAATTTCAAAATTGGTCTAGATCTGAACAACCTTATGGTAAAGTAGTTAAATAGAAAGTTAACATGCACCATGATGATCTACACAAAATTCTAGTCAAGTTACATATGAAGTTCATTTAAATCAAAGCTACAGCCTAGAAGATATGAGCAAAAGAAGTTAAGCATGGCAAAGATGCAAGATGCATTCGAACATCAAGCAAACACACTCCAAACATGTATACCACATGATATGATGCATCCACATGCAAAAACAAGCAAGTTTCATACAGAGCATGATCAAAACAGAGCAACGGTTCAACACATACACACGAAACAAGATTAAAGGACAAGCTGTCCCAAAATAGCCACTAAGCACTTTGCAATCATCAAAACAACATGCTACAGGAACAACTCATGGCATCAAAGGGCATGGCAAGCATGTACATGTCAAGCACCACAAGCATGATCACTGAGCTACTGCCAAATACCACTAGACATGCTCAAAACATCATGTCAAGATTGCAAAAGATAATAGATTCACAGACTTAGTGAAATAAACTAAACATGGCAGCAACAACGACAAGTAGGCATGTTTGCAAACTTGTGCAACTCATCTCAAAGCATATCATGGCATGTGAATATAACCAACAGCAAGAAGACATGTTTATGAAGCTACTCATGGAAAGAACATGGTCATAGGATGCATAGAACACTAGCTATTCACATGGCAAAACTGAACTTATTGATAACAGGCTGACAGAAACATTTTATAGCAATTTGAGAGCAAGAAATAGACGAGCTACAACAACCTATAATTGCAAACAAGGGCATGAATGGATAGAGCATAACATGGACTTCAAGACATGATCATTGGACATCCCCAAATGTGCATGGATATGACTGTAGCATCAAGCAAACATGGCATCACGATATAACAGTTTCAGACTTAGCAGTTTTTAACAATCTCAGGAAACAACAAACAGCGAGTAGTCCACTTACAAGCTTGTTCCACTCACCACAAAGCATATCATGAAAAATGGATTACACCACAGCATATATGACATGATTGTGCTCCTAACACATGTTGACATGTTGCTCAAACAAAAATCACACAAAAATATATGAAAAAGACAAATCAGCAAGTTATAACAAGTTTCAGCAGTTAAAAACTCTTAGCACTTTTGCAACAGAGATAAACATGGCATAATGCACTATAACATGTATGCAAATGCAACCTTCATGTAGATCACAGAGAGACGAACATTTTGACATATCATATGCTTCATTTGGATCTATGTGCAAAAAGTTACACCACTCACAAGTATGCAACATGATGATGAATTTCTCAGACTTAGCAGTTTTTCAGACAAAAGAAAAAAAAATAGGTGAGCGCTAGTTAACTATTCGACGCACAAGGCGCTGGATAGGGGCAAAGGGGAGGCTCACCTAGCTGGGCCTGCCACAGGTCGGTGAGGAAGCCGGGAAGGCAACTGGGCTGGGCCTTGGCGCGGGAGTAGGCCGAGGAGGTGGACCGTGCTAGCGGCATGGCCTGGGCCGACCGACACGGGCCCACGCGGCAGCGTCGTGGTCGTCCTACTCCTCCGCTCGAGGGGAGGCTGGGGTGGCGGTGACTAGGCGGAGAAGCCGACGAGGTGGGGCGGCGAGGACGGCTCGGGATGGTGCGGGGTGGCGGATCCGGAGCGGGAGCGATCAGATCCCGCCGGATCTGGGTGGTGGACGGCGGCCGGAGCGACACCGAGGTGGAGCACGCGAGGCGGCGTCGGATCTGCCAAGCGGCGCCGATGCGAGGTCGGCATGAGGCGGTGATGTAGCCAGCGGGGTTGCGGAGGCAGAGGGAGGTCACGGTCAGCACGAGAGGCTGTTCCGGCGACCCGTCGGCGAAGCAGAGCCGAGGATCGGGGCATGGCGTCGGCGGGGTTACGCCAAGGGAGGAGCGTGGGGAGCCAGGCGGGGCCTAGGGCGAGCGCTCGGGCCTGGGCAGGCCGCGGTGGCGGGGAGCAGTGCGGGGACAGGTGGCGAGCGGCGATTGGGCGCCTGGCGACGAAGCAGTGACGTGGCGGCGCCGCGGTGCGACAAGTGGTGGCGGTGGATCTGGCCGGCGCAGAAAACGATGGGGATGCGGCTGCAGGAGGTGGGTGGAGGCTAGGGGGTAGGTTTTAGGCCATTTTTGGACGAGGGGGTGGCCTATATATGGAAGGGGGGTAGGACTATGGTTTGGAGGGTTTTTTGGAGCGTTTGAGAGCCTTAGATGGCGATCCGATGGCTGCGGAGTAGAGAGGGGTAGCTGGGTCATAGGTGGGCTGGTTTAGAGTGGGAGTGGCTGCGGGGAGAGAAGAGAGAGAGAGAGGCCCATGGGGTTTTCGTAGACTGAAAACGTCCGACGTTTGTCCGGCTATATTGCCGCAATAGGTTTAACAGTTGGGCAATCAAACAAGCTCCGAATGCGACGAAATTTGGCAGGCGGTCTACCTATGCTATAACAAGACCACACGCCAAGTTTCATCCCATTTCGAGAACATTTTCTAGACACATATAAAATAAATATTCCGAGGTGCCGCGGGCGCGTGCGAGTGTGTCTGGGCTCAGAACGGACAACGGAGAGACGAGGCAACTACAAACGGATGAAAGTTTTGAAAACTACGCAGATGCAATGCACATGATGACATAGAAAAATGCAACACGCAAGCAGATGACATGGCAATGGCGACGAATAACTGGAAGACACTTGGCGCATCGGTCTCGGGGTGTCACAACCATCCACTAACATCTTTGTGACCTTGAGGTTGCCAATTGTTGGGGACACCAACAATGGCAGACACCCTACCACAGAGGTGTGGCCAGGGTTATCTTCCTCGTCAAAGATGATGGGCATGCGGGAGCATTTGAGCGGCTTCCGGGCCTCTGGCGCTGGTTCCACGGCATTGATCTCTCGTGTCCATTGCTTGAGTTGGCTGTGAGAGGCATGCAAAGATGCACCCCCATCAATGCACAGGGTGTCAGTGGCCTTCTGAAACTCCTGCTCACTGGTTTCCTCTTCATCCCCTCCATCACTTACATTACCATATATTTCCTTCTCTTGACCCCTGGCGGGTTTTCCTTGGTTCCGAAAGGGTTTGCCAGGGCGGTTTGCTTCACCGCCTCGGTCCTTACCACCAGCAGCATTCTGACCCTTTTCCTTGTCATGCTTATCATATTCTGCCATCTGCTTCTTGACAAGCTGCTCAACCTCGTAACACTCCTGAAGGTCATGGCCCTTGGTTCGATGGATCTTGCAGTACGGCCCATTGCCCTTCCCAGCTTTCTTGGCGGCAATGGCTTCTCGACAGGTAGGGCAAGCGACAGCTTCCTTGCCGGGGGCCTCTGCCTTGGCCTTCTTGTCGGTACTAGGTGTGCCTGATCCTTCCACAGTCATCACTGCTTTATCTCTTGCCTTCTTATTGCACTTCTTGCCCTTTCTCTGACTGGTTGATTCATCCTCATCCTCCGAATCAACATTGGCACAATCTTCCTCTCCGGGCAACTTCCTTATTTCCTCCATCCGAGCACACTTATCCACCAGTGTGTATAGCTCCTTCACAGTCTTGGGAAACCGCATGTTCATATTGGAACGAATGCGACGGTTGCGCACATTGGACTGGAAAGCTGCTATGATGGCTGCCAGAGGGATATTTGGAATATTTATATGAACTTTACTGAATATCTGTAAATAATTACGAAGAGTTTCTCCTTCCTTCTGCTGAAGGAGTTGAAGGTCGCTCGGCCTGCCGGGCTCTTGGTGGCCACCGGTGAAAGCACCGATGAACTCGTGGCACATGTCTGCCCACGACGAAATGCAGCTTTCTGGTAGGTGCTTCAGCCAATACCTCATGTTGGACTTGAGGGCCAAAGGGAAGTAGTTGGAGAACACCTTCTCGTCTCTTCCCCTGGCAGCCTGAACAACGATGGTGTAGATGCCGAGAAACTCTATCGGGTTCAGCCTCCTGTCGTACTTCTCAGGTATCTCTAGCTAGAATATGCGAACGGATGACCAACAAACTTGCCACATTTCTTGTGTGAAGGCAGGGAAAACGAACTAGAATGGTAGGCACCCGCCAATAACGAGCACATGCTTGTCAACGTTGTGGCTGTCACACCCGTTGGTCTGGCGGAGGTCATCGCGGCGTCGATCTGTGACGACGCGCTCGTCTCCTTGCTGCCTATCCTCCGGGGCTCGAATTTGGCCAGGACGTGCTCGAGGGCCAGAAGAGGCCATCGAGACGTCGTCAGGTTCTTGATTCTGATGCGCCCGCATCAGCTGCTGTGGAGGGGACTGCACCATGGGGACAGCCCCCTCCATTTGGCCAGCGGTACGGGCGATTGCTGTTGCTTGGGGAGATCGTGGCAGGCCAGCTTGTCGAGAGGCCCCAGCTTTGGCAAAACCGAGCAGGCTTTGGAGCAGGCTTTGGATGGTGGCACACAATTCATCCATCTGCTCGGCTATCAGCGGAAACCTCAGTAGCAACTGAGCTCGCGCCATAGCCTCCGCGGTTGTGCTTCGCATAGATGTTGATGATGTCGACCGCACGGTCGCCTGGCTCCTAATGGTGCCAGCGCCAGTGGCGGTCGCGGTGCCGCATCCATGTTGCTGTGGGACGACCACCTGAGCAGCGGGGTTGCGCGGTGGTGGTGCTTGAGGATCAGCGGCTCCATTGAGCACAAAGGTTCGTCCGGGAGGAGGCATATGCGCCGTGTTCGCTCCCGTGGCGGGGACGACCGGAGGGCGATGGCTTACCCCGGACCGAGCGTCATTGCTACGGCTGTGCTTGTCTGTGGGAGGAGGGGGTGTGGACGCAGTGACCCCCTCGCCCACACCTTACGGAGCATGACCGCTAAGGCGCTGGTGATGCTGTTATCCTCCAACATCTCCTACCCCCGTGCCAGCCATGGGGGAAGTGGTTATGCTGCCATCTGCTCCAACCACTTCCCCAGCAGTGTTCACGTCTCCGCTCGCATCCGCATCACCCGCGGCATTAGAGGCCGCGGGCGGCAGAGCCTTTGAGGTGGATGGATGGGCAGAAGCACCGGATTTCTTCTTGGGCACCATAGCTGATGGCGCCATCGAAGATGAAGATGGTGACGAAGATGACGCACTGCACATGCTTTTAGGTTCGCGCAAGAGAGTCCCCTACCTGGCGTGACAAAGATGTCGTGGGATATCCGCGACCACCTATGGGACCGGGAGGCCCCTTGTTGGTTCAGCAGGGGGACGTCGCGTTGCACAAAGAGCAGACGAGCGCACGGCAGCACGGCGGGGAGCACACAAGCAATTTACCCAGGTTCGGGCCGCTGCGAGGCATAAAACCCTACTCCTGCTTTGGTGGATTAATGATGGAATGGAGGTGGTGGCGCGTAGTACACTCGCCCGGCAAGGGTTGCCTTAGGGCAGTAGCGACTACGCACGTATGGGGGTGTGGGTTCGTCTATTTTCCAACCCTTTCTATGATTGCCATGGGGCTCCTCTTATAAATCAAGGGGTGACCAGAATGGCAAAGTAGTCATTATGCACTAATATGATAGCAGACAGTGCTATCATACCTAACTCTGCGGGCTGACAGGGTGCATTAAATGTACCGCTTAGTGTGGCATCACTGGTTTCCTGGCAAGGCTTGCCGAGCTATCTTGCCATCTCCGCACCTGTCTTCTTGACATGTCGTAGGACGGTTGTCATCTACCTGTTCTTCTTGTAGGGAAAGGCTACCATGTGGCTAATGGTTGCCACTTAATCATCTTGCGGCTTGACACCGCATTGATTGACGACATGGGTCATGCTTGAGTGATTGGTGAGGCAGTTTTGCCTCCGCGAGCCCCCGACAGGCCTTGCCGGGGTCTTTCTGTTATCTGCTTCCGGGGGTGGCCTCACCCCTTGTCGGGCTCACCCGCCCGGCAAGGGAGGCTTTCTTAGTGATGCCTTGCTTCTCCGGCTCGGCCTTGGTCTATCTGATCTGAGATGGTACTCTGAATCTCTTGGTTCTTATACTCTGACTTGGGCTGGTGCTTCAATCTTGTTCTTGGGCATGTGCATAGTCTGGGCAACAGACCCAGGGTTTGTTGCACCGACAGTCGTCAGAAGGCTTCCAGCTCAGCCTTTTAGCCTACATTTTATTATAATTGTATGCATATGTAGGTCGCGAGTGTTTTGGGCGTTGCCCCATGTGGCATTTTAAATTATCCTGAATATGTAAGACAATTATTAACCGTTGCCATTGTAAATTTGCCTCAACGGCAAGCAGAGCGCGTGAAGGGACGCCAGAGCGGAGTGCACCGCGGCCTCCTCAATGGCGAGCAAAACGCATGGATGGACACAAGCAAAGCGCGCCACAGCTGCCTCAACAGCGAGCAACCACGTGGTCAACCATCTGGCACCCCGTGGGAGGCGCGACGACACATCCATTGGACACGATGGTGATATCTTGACCGTGTGTGATAGTGAGCAGACACGTACACATACATCCGAGAACGCGGGCCCACGTTTTGGGCTTCTGATGCGTGGCATACGGTTGATCCAAAAGAACTGTTTGCGATGAGCCAGAACAAGAGAAACCGGCTTTGTAGGCCCAGAACCATCAATAAATTTTGACCTTGTTTCTCGTCACATTGCAGATTACAATGCAATAAGTAATTGCAAATCTGTTCACACCGATCAAAGTAATATGTGTTCACACCGATCAAACTAATATGTGTTCACACTTAGCACCGGGCTATAAAAACTACCCCACTCGAAAATTACTTCACAGTTCCTCCCCTCATCACCCACAAAACTGGTCTTTCCTGTCAAGTATTCCGCCATGATCGGTAGGAGGAGTTTCGGGTGGACATATAACCAGGCTGCAAAGACCAAGGCCGCAGAAGCACTAGAGAGGTCCCACCGCGAAGCGGCAGCTACTGCAGAGATGTCCTGGCATGCCGTGGAGCCCTCGAAAGAGCTCTCACGGGCATGCGAGGGCTCTCACAAGCGCACTCGCCGCGTCGGTGAACATGACGAGCTAGCGTTGCTAAAGACCTTGGCTAATGATGAGAACATTCTCGCTGGCCTCATTAAGCAGCAGGAGCTGGTCGACGGCTTGATGAAGCTGCTCGAGATCAGTGATGCCTCGGTTGACAAGGCGACCGGCCTCGTAGAGGAACTCATGGGTGACAATGCGAAGCTCCTCAAGGCGCTCGCTGGGAAGGTGGAGGAGGTCGTGAAAGTGCGTTATATCGACTAGAGGGGGGTGAATAGGCAATTTTTATGAATTCTTCACTGAGGAATTTGCGGGTGGGGAAATTCCTTAGTGAAGAACTACTTGCAGCGGAATAAGTACTCACAAGTAAACATAACAGAACACAAGCATGGTCATCATGATGAAATGAAGACAAGCACAGAGTACAGAAAGCGTAAACACAGGATAACACATAATGAAGAAAAATTGACTGAAGAAATTGAACTGAGGAAATTGAGAAAGTCTTCAGTCAAGGTCTTCAAACAGATATCAACAATGCAAACAACACAGATATGAGGAAATGAAAGAGTTGAGGAAATAGAACCAGTAAGCTTGGTGAACACAATGATTTGTTAGACCAGTTCCAACTGCTGTCTCAGTTGTACATCTGGTTAGGGCGGCTAGGTATTTAAACCTGAGGACACACAGTCCCGGACACCCAGTCCTGGACACACAATCCAAGACACCAAGTCCTCACCGTATTCCCCTTGAGCTAAGGTCACACAGACCTTGCCCAATCACTCGTGGTAAGTCTTCACAGGTGACTTCCGAACCTTCACAAACTCGGTCACTCGGCAATCCACAAGTCCTCTTGGATGCTCTAGGCCATGACGCCTAACCGTCTGGAAGAAGCACAGTCTTCAAAGGTAACAAGCATCGGATCCACTCAGGATCAATCTCTTCAGTGATGCTCAATCCCTTTTGGGTTTGTAGGTGTTTGGGTTTGGATTTGGGGTTTTTCCTCACTTAGTGATTTTCCCACAAAGTCCTCGGAGGATGGGTTGCTCTTATGACAAGTGTCAGTTTCTCTCGGAGCAGCCAACCAGCTAGTGGTTGCAGGTGGCGGCTATTTATAGCTTAGGGAGCAGCCCGACATGATAAGACATAAATGCCCTTAACGATATGACCGTTAGGTGGGTAGATATTTTGGGACAGCTGGCGCGTAGCACATCAACTATCGGAAATTTGAGTATAAAATTCCTCAGGGCTATCATGTTCTTCACTTTGTAGGCAATCCACACTGGCAAATTCCCAACTCCTCAGTCAGAACAAATTCCTCAGAGACCAGAAGAACTTCGTCTCTGTCACTGAAGAATATGACTGAACTATATGAGATTTCCAATGGCTTCACTCGAAGGGATTGGTAGGTGTAGGATTTTGAGTTGAGCATCAAATGGAAATTTTTCCTTAGTATTTCCTTGACCCCCTTTAACAGTACGGTGTTTCCTATGACTCAAGAAAGAGAAAATAAAACTACGAAAACAAAAGTCTTCACGCTTCATGTTCCTCAAATGAGTACCAAGTCTTCAAGGTCACACCAATTTCTTCACTTTCAAAGTCTTCAGAAAGTCTTCAGGAATCCAAAGTTTTCAGTCAAAGAACTTCATTTTAAGGGATCGACTTTCACTGTAAATATCAAACTCCTCATAGACTTATAGAACTGTGTACACTCATAAACACATTAGTCCATTAACCTATAAGTCTTCAATACACCAAAATCACTAAGGGGCACTAGATGCACTTACAATCTCCCCCTTTTTGGCGATTGATGACAATATAGGTTAAGTTTTCAACGGGGATAAACATATGAAGTGTAAATACTGATATTGAGGAATTTGATTGCAAGATATGGAAGAACTCCCCCTGAAGATGTGCATCATGAGGAATTTGCTTTTGAAGCAATGCACATTTGAAGAATAGTATCATGGAGATCTCCCCCTATATCTTGTAATTCATACACGCATTTGACATATAATATGAGGAATTTGAAATGCATGATGAAATATGGTGACATATGTAATTCAGCATGTGTGCATAAACATTAATGAGGAATAAGCATGCAGAAAAACCACAACAAAAGTATCAGGTCACCATAGAGTTTAAGTTTACAACTCGATCCAGCAAAGTCATCAGAAGAACGAGAGTTGTAACTTAGCAAAAAAACGCCCATATAAGTAGACCCGCTGGAAGACTAACTCAAATTTCTCCCCCTTTGTCATCGAATGACCAAAAGGATCAAAACTGAGGACTAACACCCCTAAAGAATCTTAAGTTGATGAAGGAGCGCCAGCGTTGTTGGGGTCGATGGTTGATGTAGGGCCTGCCGCAGTGTCGCCCAAGTATTCATATTCGTCGGTTTCACGCGATGAAGAAGAGGAGTTGGCCACCAAGGGAGGAACCTTGACCTTCTTGTATTTCTTCGGTGGAGGAGCAGACCAGTCAAAGTCATCCCTGAGACCAATTTTCTTTAGATCTTCTTTGCCATAAAGGTGAGACAGAATAGCCCAGGTACGGTTGAGGGTTTCATGGAGGTAGTAATGGTTTTTCTTCACTGCATTGTGTCTAGAAGTCATGTTGTGAAGAATTGAACCAAACTGATGCTTGACACATTTGTGATTGCAATCAACCTTCTAGTGAGGACTGAGGAGAAGCTCACAATCAGTCATCACCCTGGGAGTTGTGCCTTGAGGATTTTGCTTGGGAGCGTTGGCGGCAGAGTCTTGGGTGGCAGAGTCATCATTGGTGGAGTAGGATGCAGCTTTGCGAAATTGACCATCCAATGGACGAATGCCTTCATCAATAACAGCAGAAGCCTTGCCCTTGTCATCAGCTGAGGAATATGTCCATTTGAGGACTTCAATCGGGGGCAAGTAGCTGCAATGATTCAGTGTATCAGCTTTGTAGTTGACTGAAGACCTTGCTCTGATGAATCTCATAATCCACGGAGCATAAGGCTTCAGGTTGAAACGAGACAATGCAACATTTTCCATAGTCCTCATGAAGAAACCATGGAAGTTGACGGGGACGCCAGTGATGATGTTGAATAGCAGATTCTTCATGATACCAACGACTTCTTCATCATTCGCGTCGTGGCCCTTGATAGGACTCAATGCCTTTGTCAGAATGCGATAGACAGTCCAAGGCAGAAATAGCAAGTCCTTCATGAGGAATTTGGTCCTTGGGGCTTGAACTGGCTTCAATGGCTTCATCAGCACTTGCATATAATGATCTGTAAGTTCAGTTTCTTCGTACATGCAACGAGCAGCTTCAGTGGGAGGACTGAGAGGCAAAGCTTGAAGTAATTCAGTAGCTGGTGCCTTGTAGTGAGTATTTTCAGTCATCCAGTCCAGCACCCATGAATTCACATCTTTAGAGTTTCCAGTGATGTGCTGTGTTGCATAGAATTGAAGAATAAGTTCTTCATTCCAATCACAGATATCAGTGCAGAAACCTAACAGTCCAGCATCGTGAAGAACACTGAGGACTGGCAGGAAGCACGACAGAGATTCCATATCCACGTGAGGAATGTGCGCATGATCGAAGACTTTGTCTTTGTTGAACAGCACTGAGGAATAAAAATTTGTCTGGCTGGCAGTCCAGAAATGCCTCTTCCTAATGCGAGCAGAGTCATAGGGGTTGTAATCAGTGAAGAATACGTGCTCGTTGAAGAAATCAACCTTTTTGAACGTTTGCTTCCGTGAGAATGGATCCTTTGGCTTGGGTTGAGGAGTGTCAGTCAATTGCATCATAACCTCAGGATTTGCAATCTTAGGTTCTTCAGGCTGAGGAATTTCTGGTTCCTCTTTAGTGGCAGTCTGAGTCTTCATGGATCCAGCAGTAGCAGTTTCTTCAATGCTAGGGGCTGAAATGTCTTCATGGACAGATGGAGTGGGTTGAGTTTCTTCAGAGCCTAATGGAACAGTATGTGCTGGGGACTGAGGAATTTGTTGCAGTGGCGTGAACAGAGGGGAGTTGGGATGCTGACTATCCCAAAAGTCATCATTCATCAATGGAGTAGCACTCCCAATGTCCATGTCAGATTCTTGTTCATCCAATTCCTCAATGCTGGCCTCTTCATCAGTGAACTGAGGCATAGGCGAGGAGATAATTGGTGTTGAAGGGATTGTATCCACTTCAATTTCTTCATCCGTCTGCTCTGAGGAAGCAGCAGAGGGAATTTCTTCTTCTGATTCACTTGGAATCACATATTCTTCATCAAACGGAACAAGTTCCTTTGATGGCATGGTTGAAATAGGAATGGCATCAATTGGGTTGTCAACTGAGTTTGTCAATGGCTTCATCTTCTTCGGAGCTGAAGAATCTGATGAAGTTGATGCCTTCCTTTTCTTCACAGTTGCACGCTCTGCAGCCTTGGTCTTCTTCACATCTGATGCAGATGGAAGGATCGGAGTTGGAGTAGGTGCAGGAGGAGCAGAGGAATTTGGTTGAATTTCTTGAGGCACAGCTGTTGCAGCTGCCGTGACTTCTTCATTTTCTTTAGACACAACCTTTGGAGCTTCAGCTGGCCTGACATTTTCTTCAGGCCCAACACTAGAGGTTTCCCTGGCAATTTCTCCAGCAGCTGGAATGCAATCATCAGCCCTGGTATTCTCATTTTCTTCAGCAGCCTGATGTTCTTCAGCGGTGGTGGCATGTTCTTCAATAGACTGAACAGATGCTTCATCCTGAGGAATTTCAATGTGCGTTGGACGTGCGACATTTGAAGAAAATCTTTTTGTCAAATTCACAAATCTGACTTAGGTGCCCATCCAGTCTGCATGGCATGGGTCAAATTCATCACTGAGGGTTTTTGATTTGACCTTGAAGCTTTACAAGTTCATCAGTTGTCATATTGACAACGTTTTTCTTCAGGTAGCGCTCCTTCTTGTACTGAGCTTTCTTCGTCTTCCTGGCCTTTTCAATTTCCATTTTTCTTCGCCGATGAAGGCGGTCAACATGTGACTTTGGCCACGAGTCAGATTGAAGTCAGGCATAGGAGTGTTGGGATCCTGATGCCAGAGATCAATGAAGTCGAGGATCACTTTCGGATCCAAAAGTAGTGGCACAGTCCTTCCTTTGGCTCTAGCAGCCCTATGTTGCCTGTCTCTGATGATTTCAACTAGTTCTTCATCATCAGCTTTGTCATCATCAGACGGCACTTGGAAAGCGACTTGCTTCTTGTGAGTACTTGGGCGAGAACCTCGTCCAGCAGTGGTCTTTTTCTTCAGCAAAGAGGGGCCAGCTAAGGAACTTGGAGCAGCTAAGGAACTTGCAGAGGCTCCTGAGGCAATAGATATGCCCGCAATCCTTTAACATATGGCGAGATGCACTGGTGCAGAGGATTTTGTCCGAGCATCTGAAGACTTTGGCGGAGGAACTGAGGACTTTGGAGGAGCAGGAGCAGTTTGAGGAGTTGGCCATGAGGGCTTTGAAGAATCTATCCATGAGGGCATTGATGAGGAACTTGGCCTTGAGGGCATTGAATATGAAGCACTTGGCTTATGAGCAGGCTTCTTTGCCATGCCTTCTTCGGCTTGCTAGCAGAGGCCTCAGCAGTGGCAGCAGCAGCAGCAGAGTCTTCGTTGAATTTCTTCACTGCTTCTTTTGCTTGTTTGGCCAACTTGTCCTGGCGCTTGGCCCATTCATCAGGATAATCCTCACCGCGCTTGAGGCTAGTGGGATCCGCAACTTGGCCATGTGCCAATGGAGGTCTTGGGCATGGAGGATTGACTGCGAATTTCTTCATGTACTTGGGAGTTACATACCTGTACTCCCTCCACTCTCTTGCCCATCTCCTCTCTATTCTCTATATGTGCACCTTGCGCTGATTTTTGTCCTCTTTTCCATACTTTGCCTCATCAGGAGTGTAGTAGTCAGCATATATGTCTTCAGGGATTTCGAAAGCAGTGTTGACCTCGGGCCTCTTTCCTCCCTTTTGTGGCTTCTTTCCATTAGCCATTTTCTTCAGACGAGGAATTTGAACAATGGAATTCTCTGAGGAAGTATGCAACTTTTCTTTGAGGAACACTGCAAATGAGTTAAGTTGATGAGAACCTAGTGATTCAGCAGCGGACATGAGTACCTGTGGACAGAGTATAGTTGCGAGGAATTTGGAGAGGTCATATGCGTTCTCAGTAGGTTTTGTAAAAAGAACAAGTTTGAGGAATTTGACCAGATGAGTCTTGAAGAATTTCACTAAGCGTTTTTTTGTCTTAGGTTCCAGAGTTGCATTGATTGAAAATCCACACAATTGAGGAATCTTGAAGAAAAAGATAGCTTGAAGAAATTAAATCAAGAACATATGATATGTGAGGTATTTCGTGTGTGAGGATTCGAAGAAAAATACCTTTGAGAATTTTGTAGAAAACATTCGAATCAAAGAGGGCAGTAAAAGTAACTTTTAATTACCCTGGACGAAGAACACGACAAACTGTGAGATGGAGAAGTGAAGTTCGTCCGTGCAGATCTTCCACGCCCTGACTTGGCTGCGGAAGACAGCTATGGCGGTGACGGAGTGAAGAAATCCGCGGCCGACGCGAGTACGACGGCGACGAGGTCGAGGCAGTGAAGCTCTTCCTCACCGGCGACGATGAAGTAGCGGCGGCGCTATGGTTGGAGAAGCTCGAGCAAGAGAGAGAACGAGCGGAGTAAAAGTGAAATGAGGAAGGGGAGGGGGTATTTATAGCGGTGATGAATAACCGTTCGCCCGAAGAATTTGGAGGAACGTGCTCCTGACCCTTCTCATTCGCTCGACATGTGTCACCCACGTACTGAGAAGTGGAGATCGTGTGTGATCGTGGGTGAATAGATAAGTATTGTCGTGGGATGCGGAACGATTTGAGCGGCAAAACGGAAAAATTTGGACAGGATAAGTTTTAACGTTGCATTCGAAAATTCTTCAGCTGACAAGGACATAGTGAAGATTTTGAACGAGTTTCAAATAGAACGCATATGAAGAAATTGTGAATAGAATGGGCTGAGTTTAGCATAGAGGGGGATGGGTCCGATCACATTCACTTAGCAGAAAAAACAGCTTGAAGAATTAGCAATAAGTGAATGTTGTAGAGGACATAAACTCATATAGTCAATGAAGGAAAATGACGAAAAAGGTGAAGACAATGCAAAGTTGAAGAATATGAACAACTGAGGAATTTCCGAAAAAAAACTCAAATTGAAGATTTTCAACTTTGGTGGTGGCGTGACCCACCGTATAAGAATGATGATTTCAGACACCACGTACAATTGTCGTAGGGTTCTAAGAATCAAATCCTTCGTTAATTTCTTCACACTTAGAGAGTTATTCTTCATAGATTGAAGAAAAACATTTCTTCATGTGTTGCACATCTAAGTCATCAATTTTGCATAAGTGTTAGGATGAGTGTCCTATTCAAAGGACATTCGAAGATTCTAAGATATTTTAGCTCACACCGCAACTTGCTAAATCTCTTCTCATCCAAGGGCTTTGTGAAGATATCAGCTAGCTGTTCTTCAGTCTTCATACGCTCAATAGAAATGTCACCCTTCAACACATGATCACGAAGAAAATGATGACGAATCTGAATGTACTTTGTCTTCGAGTGCTGAACTGGGTTGTGAGCAATCTTGATGGCACTCTCATTGTCACATAATAGAGGCACATTCTTCACGTTGACGCCATAGTCCTTGAGAGTTTGCTTCATCCACAGCAATTGAGCACAGCAAGAACCAACATCAATATACTCAGCTTCTGCAGTAGATAGTGATACACAGTTCTGTTTCTTCGAAGACCCATAAACCAAAGATCTTCCGAGGAAGTGACATGTACCAGATGTTGACTTGCGGTCCACGCGATTACCAGCATAGTCAGAGTCTGAATATCCAATGAGATCAAAAGCCGAGCCCTTGGGGTACCATAATCCAAGTGTTGGTGTGTGAGCTAGATATCGAAGAATATGTTTCACAGCCTTATGGTGTGATTCCTTCGGTGTAGCTTGAAATCGGGCACACATGCAAACACTAAGCACTATATCTGGCGTAGATGCACATAAGTACAATAAAGAACCAATCATGGAGGGGTATACCTTATGACCGAAGTCAATACCATTTTCATCAGTGCATAGATGGCCATTTGTGGGCATAGGGATTTTGACGCCTTTGCAATATTGCATGCGAATTTCCTCAGTACATCCTTGAGGTATTTCTCCTGAGATATGAATATGCCATTGCGTTGTTGACGAAATTGAAGGCCTAAGAAGAATTTCAATTCTCTCATCATAGACATTTGATATTCTTCACTCATCATACAGGCAAATTCATCACTATACCGTTGGTCAGTACAGCCAAAGATAATATCATCAACATATATTTGGCACACACATAATTCACCATCATAAGATTTAGTGAAAAGAGTAGGATCAAGTGAACCGGGTTTGAAGCCTTTCTTCATGAGGAATTCCTTCAAAGTATCATACCACGCCCGAGGGGCCTGCTTGAGGCCATAGAGGGCCTTATTGAGTCTGAAGACTTTGTTAGGATTCTTTGGATCTTCAAAACCTGGGGGTTGAAAAACATATACTTCTTCCTCAAGCTTACCATTGAGGAATGCACTTTTCACATCCATTTGATATAGATTGATATCATGATGGTTAGCATAAGCAAGTAATATGTGAATAGCCTCAAGTCTACCAACAGGTGCAAAAGTTTCATCGAAATCAATTCCTTCAACCTGTGTGTAGCCTTGAGCTACAAGCCTTGCCTTATTCCTTACCACAAGGTCATTTTCATCTTGCTTGTTGCGGTATATCCACTTTGTGCCAATGATATTGTGCTTCCGAGGATCTGGACGTTTGACCAGTTCCCAGACGTTGTTGAGCTCGAATTGATGTAATTCTTCTTGCATAGCTTGAATCCACTCATGCTCCGTAAATGCTTCATCTATCTTAGTGGGCTCTGTGATAGAGAAAAAGCAAAGTGTCCACAAAAGTTAGATAAATGTGGACCTCTTGAGCGTCTGAGGGGACCTGGTGCTTCAATGTCATCGATGATTTTCTCAATCTGCACTTCTTTTGCAACGCGAGGATGAGCTGGTTGTCGTCGAGGAATTTGATCAGCATTTTCTTTAGCACCATTTTCTTCAGCATTTTCTTCAGGTGCATTAGCTCGATCTTCTTCACGTTCTGGAATGAATTCTTCAGAAGATTCTTCGGTCGGAATGATATCCTCAGTAGCCTTGAACTTGATAGTTTCCTCAGGTGTTGGTTCATCTATCACAGAAGGCGGGTGCTCTCTTTGCGAGCCGTTTGTTTCATCGAACCGCACATCTACAGTTTCAACAACCTTGTGAAGAACGTTGTTGAAAACTCTGTAGGTGTGCGAGTCCTTTCCGTAACCAAGCATAAACCCTTCATGTGCTTTCGGTGCAAATTTTGAGTTGTGATGAGGATCTCTAATCCAACATTTAGCACCGAAGACTTTGAAATAACTCACATTGGGTTTCTTGTCAGTGAGGATTTCATACGCAGTCTTCTTGAAGAATTTGTGAAGATATACTCTGTTGATGATGTGGCACGCGGTATCAATTGCATCAATCCAGAAACGACGAGGCATTTTGTATTTATCAAGCATAGTGCGAGCCATCTCAGCAAGATTCCTGTTCTTGCGCTCCACGATGCCATTCTGCTAAGGAGTATAAGGAGCAGATAACTCATGAGTAATACCAAGTTCTTCAAGATAGTCATCGAGACCAAAATTCTTGAACTCAGTTCCATTGTCACTTTTGATGTGCTTGATCTTCACACCAAAGTTGGTTGAAGCCCTCGAGGAAAATCGTTTGAAGACTTCCTGCACTTCATGTTTGTAAGTAACAATGTGTACCCATGTGTATCGAGAGTAATCATCAACAATAACAAAGCCATGTTCAGAAGCATCATTTGAAACTGCAGAATAATGGTTAGGACCAAAGAGATCCATGTGAAGCAATTCAAATGGTCGAGTAGTAGTCATGATAGTTGTGGCACCCAGGATCAGAGCGACCGGTTTACCTTGCATTCCAGCACAGAGACCTTGTCTTCTGACAACACACAACATCTTGGTACAGAAAACAACCGCTTTATTGATACCAGCGGATCACAGTTTTACATAACATCAAGTAGCGAGGCCAAGCGGCACACACAGTGCGGCTGGACAATCTGTATATTATTTAGTGAACATAAAAGACCTCAGTCATAAAAACTACGCAGCAGCGGAACGACTTCGTAGCGGAACTCCATCTCACAGGGACAACGATGTGGACACGGTCTAGACTCGGACGACACTCCTTTCCAGCGGAACTTTCCTGAAATCTGGCATGACACGCCAGGTCAGTACATTGAATGTACTTGCAAGCTTACAGCAAACAAAATCATAATGACAAACATATCATGATAATTATTAAATTGTTAAAATGCAGCACCATACTTGAATATACATACAACTAACATGCTGTGCTCATGCCTTTGTGAAAACCGACCCTCGGTCTGACTTACCCATGGTGATCTTTCATAAGCTATAAACTTGTTTATCTTAACAAGACATAAATCGTGATCTTTCCGGCGATCACAACCCTGACCATACTTGGTCTCAAATCATCTCGGTGGCTCTTCCACCATTTTTACAGTACAAGAATTCATAACTTAGTGAGCAAAATTTTATTATATGTTGACCCATGGTGTGACTTCCTTTCGAGCGTGTCCGTGACCGTGGACTCGGCTATCGAGAGATTAATTACACTCTACAGAGGTAGTGCACTGCACCCACACCACGGAACCCATTGCCTCGCTTTCCCATTCGGGTGGACCAACGGCGTTCCGACAAAACTCTTCCATTTCCATGACACTCTCCCGGCCACTCCGACTCATTTCCCCACTGGAATAGTCCTGGACGGCCCCGTGCCTACCAAAGGCACATCGACCACCTTCATGGCCAAACAGAAACTGTCCCAAACAGGGAATCGATACCACAAACTTAAAAACGGGCACACAAGGTTATGTCTGCTTACCGGGCCAGGGTACCGCATGCCCATAACCTTCCCTACTTGGAGGTACCGACCAGAGGCATGACAACGGACCGAATAAAGACCGTCCCATAAAGGCAAATGTGGTTGCACTGGGAAAAAGTCGATTCAGTGGCACCATGACCTGGTCAACAATTTATTCAAGTTGAGTTATTAACAGGTTCAACTTAAAGAAAAAAATAACCGGTGTCATGCAATGCCATGGAAATACAACATACCAAATGCATTATCAAAAACAACTGGGTCAACTTTACCTTACTAAATATAAGCATCACAACTTCCAATATTATTCTGGTTATGATTTACTTTCAATTAAAACCAGAATATATTCTAGCAAAATTTTACCATAGTTCTTATGTAAGAAAAATAACTTCATATAGCTATTTATATGTATACCCATATTAGTTCTCCATGATCCAAACTTTCTTCTAGCTATATAAATAACTTAAACCAACATCCAACTTTCTGTAAACCAAATGAAACAACTAAATACATCAACCAACAAAATAATTCATATGCATAAATTAAATCATTTATTCAAGTTGGAAAATCACAAATATTGAAATGGCACCATGAAAATGTTGTTGTGGCTTGCCTTAGTGCAAATGAGGTTCACAAGCCTCGTAGTGATCCTCAAGACAAGCTTCACCTTCTGAAAATAATTTAAAAGTACAAAAAGAAAATATCAAGAATTATTCAAAAATTCACCAGAAAATCTACACAGCACCAAATAGTCTCATTTTTGGTGTGCTGCAATATTTCTTTACAAAGAACACAATGCAAAAAGAATCAATTCATTTGGACTTATGGTTAAAAAGTTATTGCAGTTTGAAGTGTTCTGGAATATATTTAAATTTTGAATTTAAATAAACAGACTGAAAAAAGGGGGTGACTGATACATCTCCAACGTATCTATAATTTTTGATTGTTCCATGCTATTATTTATGAAGTCTTGGATGTTTAATGGGCTTTATCATTCACTTTTATATCATTTTTGGGACTAACCTACTAACCCAAAGGCCCAGTCCAGATTGATGTTTTTTTCGCCTATTTCAGGGTTTTGCAGAAAAGGAATATCAAAAGGAGTCCAAACGGAATGAAACCTTCGTGAGAGATATTTTTTGGAGAAAATCATGCACGGGAAATGTCAGGACCAAGTCAGGGGACAGGTGGGCTGCCCTCGAGGGTGGGGGGTGCGCCCCCCTGCCTCGAGGCTGGCCCGTGTGGTCCCCGATGCCCTCCTTCTTCCTATATGTGCCTACGTACCCCAAAAACTCCATACGTAGAGAGAAAACCCTAATTCCACCGCCGTAGCTTTTGTTCCCGTGGAGATCCCATCTTGGAGCCTGTTCCGGGAGGGGGATCCATCACGGAGGCCTTCATCATCATCATCATCGCCCTCACCATGAGTTGTGAGTAGTTTACCACATACCTTTGGGTCCATAGCTAGTATATAGATGGCTTCTTCTGTCTCTCCGGATCTCAATACAAAGTTCTCCTCGGTCTTCGAGGAAATCTATTTGATGTAATCTCTTTTTGCGGTGTGTTTGTCGAGATCCGATGAATTGTGGGTTTATGATCAAGGTTATCTATGAAAGATATTTGGTTCTTCTCTCAAATTTTTATGTGTGCTCATAATATCCTTGCAAGTCTCTTCAAATTATTGGTTTGGTTTGGCCTACTAGATCTATAGTTCTTGCAGTGGGAGAAGTGCTTGGCTTTGGGTTCAATCTTGCGGTGTCCTTTCCCAGTGACAGTAGGGGCAACAAGGAACGTTTTGTATTGTTGCCATCGAGTATAAAAAGATGGGGTTTTCATCATATTCCTTGAGTTTATCCCTCTACATCATGTCATATTGCTTAAGGCGTTACTCTATTCGTATGAACTCAATACACTAGATGCATGCTGGATAGCGGTCGATGTGTGGAGTAATAGTAGTAGATGCAGAATCGTTTTGGTCTACTTGTCTCGGACGTGATGCCTATATACAATGATCATGCCTAGATAGTATCATAATTATTCGCTTTTCTATCATTTTCTCTACAGTAATTTGTTTACCCGCCGTGGAATATCGCTATCATGAGAGAAGCCACTAGAGAAAACTATGGCCCCCGGGTCTATTCTCAACATATCAATCTACATCTACTTTACTTTTCTTGCTTTTATTTGCTGTTTTATTAAACCAGAAATATAATTGTCATCTCTATCAGATCTCACTCTCGTAAGTGACCATAAAGGGATTGACAACCCCTTAACGCGTTGGCTGCGAAGTTCTTATTTTTTTGTGCAGGTGCGAGGGACTCGCGCGTGGTCTCCTGCTGGATTGATACGTTGGTTCTCAAAAACTGAGTGAAATACTTACGCTACTGTGCTGCATCTCCCTTTCCTCTTCGAGGGAATACAACGCAAGCTCAAGAGGCAGCAAGAGGAATTTCTGGCGCCGTTGCCGGGGAGGCTTACGCAAAAGTCATATACGAAGTACCTATCACAAACCCTTATCCTTCGCATTACATTTATTTGCCTCTCGTTTTCCTCTCCCCCACTTCACCCTTGCCATTTTATTTGCCCTTCTTCCATCGTGTGTTTTTCATTCTCTTGCTTGTTTTTTGCTTGTGTGTGTTGGATTTCTTGTTTGTCACTATGGCTCAGAACAATACCAAATTGTGTGACTTCTCCAATACCAACAACAATGATTTTATTAGCACTCCGATTGCTCCTATTACCGATGATGAATCTTGTGAGATCAATGCTGCTTTGTTGAATCTTGTCATGAAAGATCAATTCTCCGGCCTTCCTAATGAAGATGCTGCTACCCATCTAAACAACTTTGTTGATTTGTGTGATATGCAAAAGAAAAGGGATACATATAACGATATTGTTAAATTGAAGTTATTTCCGTTTTCACTTAGAGATCGTGCTAAAACTTGGTTTTCCTCTTTGCCTAGAAATAGTATTGATTCATGGAATAAGTGCAAAGATGCTTTTATCTCTAATTATTTCCCTCATGCTAAGATCATCTCTCTTAGAAACGATATTATGAATTTTAAGCAACTAGATCATGAGCATGTTGCACAAGCTTGCGAGAGAATGAAATTGATGATACGTAATTGCCCTACACATGGTTTGAATCTATGGATGATTATTCAGAACTTTTATGCTGGCTTGAATTTTACTTCTGGAAATCTTTTAGATTCGTCCGCCGGAGGCACTTTCATGGAAACCACCTTAGGAGAAGCTACCAAACTCCCAGATAATATTATGGTTAATTATTCTCAATGGCACACCGAAAGATCTACCAGTAAAAAAGTGCATGCTATCGAAGAAATTAGTGTTTTGAGTGGAAAGATGGATGAACTTATGTAATTGTTTGCTGCTAAGAGTGCTTCTTCTGATCCTAATGATATGCCTTTGTCCACTTTGATTGAGAATAACAATGAACCTTTGGATGTGAATTTTGGTGGTAGGAATAATTTTGGTAACAATGCTTATAGAGGTAATTTTAATCCTAGGCCTTTTCCTAGTAATTCCTCTAATAATTTTGGTAATTCCTACAACAACTCTTATGGAAAGACGCCTTCTGAATTTGAAACTAGTGTTAAGGAGTTTATGATCTCACAAAAGAATTTCAATGCTATGCTTGAAGAGAAATTGCTTAAAGTTGATGAATTGGCTAGAAGTGTGGACAGAATTACTCTTGATGTTGATTCTTTGAAACTTAGATCTTTCCCACCTAATCATGATATCAATGAGTCTCTCAAAGCCATGCGAATTTCCATTGATGAATGCAAAGAAAGAACCGCAAGAATGCGTGCTAAAAGAGAAGATTATATTGAATCGTGTTCTTCTAGTTTTCATGAAAATAAAGATGAAGATATGAAAGTTATTGATGTGTCTCCTATTAGATCCATGTTTTCTAGTATTAATCTTGATGAGAATAGGATTGGAGATGATTCTGCTTTAAGGTGTCCCAATGATTCAGAGATTTTAGATCTTGATGCTAAATTTGCTAAAAGTGGGAGTGAAGAGATTAAAACTTTGCATAGTGATGAACCCACTACTTTGGATTTCAAGGGATTCAATTATTACAATTGCTCTTTTATTGATTGTATTTCCTTGTTGCAATCCGTGCTAAATTCTCCGCATGCCTATAGTCAAAATAAAGCTTTCACTAAACACATAGTTGATGGTTTGATGCAATCTTATGAAGAAAAACTTGAGTTGGAAGTTTCTGTACCTAGAAAGCTCTATGATGAATGGGACCCTACTATAAAAATAAAAATAAAAGATCATGAATTCTATGCTTTGTGTGATTTGGGTGCAAGTGTCTCCACCATCCCAAAAACTTTGTGTGATTTGCTAGGGTTCCATGAGCTCGATGATTGTTCATTAAATTTGCACCTTGCAGATTCCACTATTAAGAAACCTATGGGAAGGATTAATGATGTTCTTATTGTTGCCAATACGAATTATGTGCGCGTAGATTTCATTGTTCTTGATATAGATTGCAATCCTTCATGTCCTATTATTCTTGGTAAACCTTTCCTTAGAACGATTGGTGCAAATATTGATATGAAGGAAGGAAATGTTAGATTCCAATTTACGCTAAGGAAAGGCATGGAACACTTTCCTATAAAGAAAATAAAATTACCATATGAATCTATCATGAGAGCCACTTATGGATTGCCTTCTAAAGATGGCAATACCTAGATCTATCTTGTATCGTGCCTAGCTAGGGGCGTAAAACGATAGCGCTTGTTGGGAGGCAACCCAATTTTATGTTTTTGTTTTTGTTGCTGTTAGGGAATAAATATTGCATCTAGCCTCTGATTAGATGTGTTTTCATGTTTTGTTTAGTGTTTGTGCCAAGTAGAACCTTTGGTAAGTCTTGTGTGATGTTTATATGATCTTGCTGTGAAAAACCGAATCGTTAGCACTCGCTAAAGTAGTCGTGGGATTTTACTGGAGCGTGCTTTTAGTTGATTCTTGTTGCTGCTGATTGGTAGACAAATTTTGCAAGTTTACCAATTTAGTTTGAATTTTTTGGAGTTCCAAAAGTAGGCGAACCCTGGAGATTACTACAGACTATTCTGTCTTTGATAGATTCTGTTTTTCGTGTGTTGTTTGCTTATTCCGATGCATCTATGAGTAATATTGGAGGATATGAACCATAGCGAACTTGGATTACTGTAGGTTTAGCACCATTATAAACAAAGAATGAATTCTTTGCTGTACTTTTGAGTAGTGGGTTTTTTCTCTTACTAACGGAGCTCACGAGAATTTTTGTCTAAGTTTCGTGTTGTGAAGTTTTCAAGTTTTGAGTATTGCTTTGATGGACTATGAAACAAGGAGTAGCAAAGGCCTAAGCTTGGGGATGCCCATGGCACCCCAATTAAATTCAAGATAATCAAAAGACTAAGCTTGGGGATGCCCTAGGAAGGCATCCCCTCTTTCGTCTTCATCCATCGGTAACTATACTTGGAACTATATTTTTATTCGCAACATGTTATGTGTTTTGCTTGGAGCGTCTTGTATAATTTGAGTCTTGCTTGTTAGTTTGCCACAATCATCCTTCCTGGACACACCTATTTGAGAGAGTTAAATATGGCCTAGAAATTGTTAGAACACTCTATGTGCATCACTTATATCTTTTGAGTTGAATAGTTTTTGCTCTAGTGCTTTACTTATATCTTTTAGAGCATGGTGGTGGTAATATTTTGTAGAAATTGTTGAACTCTCATGCTTCACTTATATCTATTTGAGAGTCTACTAAAACAGCATGGTAAAGTGTTTAGGCTAAAGAAACTTGTCTTCACATGTTAAACATCGCATGTCAATTGTCAGGACCGGTTTTCCAATAAAACACTTATTGAAAAATCGCCCCTTCCATCAAACTAGTATAGAGAAATCCTCCATATTGGCAGACAAATCCTTGATACAGAAAATCCAGAAGTACTAAATATTATACAGGGTTGAGCTGAGGCTGCTCAACAATTTATTACAAGTACGCCAATATTGTACATAAAGGCGGGTATGACACAACGGGATATGGTGGCATAACTACTAACTCGTAGATATAGTGGTAGTGGATATGTCACAGTGATGTGGGTGGCGTGACTCTAATATCTTACATTCATCAAGCGCCGGAGTGAGGCTCGATGATTTTATTAAGGTGGCGGAAGCGTATATAATACAAGTGACCAACTCCAGGATCGCAAGGGACTGACTGGGACTCCTCTAGGCGTCGGACTCGCTATCGTACTCTTCATCCATAAGATCGCCTTCGTCAACATCTGGCCAAATCAACAAGCCAGGTGAGTACTTTGAATGTACTCGCAAGACAGTTTGGACATAAGATATAACAAATGCAAACATGATGCATACGAGCAGATTAGTAATACACACATGAGTAGTTCAATTGGTTCTGCAACATGAATAAAATAGCTGAAGACCGATCGGGTGTCTGAAGCGACGCCTCGAAAGGTAAAGTAGAATAAACATGCCGCAGTCGGGCGTCAGGGCGACACCGCAGAAAGGGCTTATATCAAAGGTAAATAACAAGAATGCCACAGTCGGACGTCTGAGCGACATCACATAAAGGGCTTATATCAAAAGTAAATAACAAGAATGCCACAGTCGGACGTCTGAGCGACATCACATAAAGGGCTTATACCAAAAGTAAATAACAAGAATGCCACAGTCGGACGTCTGAGCGACATCACATAAAGGGCTTATATCAAAAGTAAATGACAAGAATGCCACAGTCGGACGTCTGAGCGACATCACATAAAGGGCTTATATCATACAAAAAAAAATTGTGTAGTTCCTGGAGGTAGCACCATCCTAAGGAATACTCGGCACATAAAAGTAAACAGGTTAGTCCATTCACAGAAGTAACATTCAACCGGGTTTACCTCTGTCAGAAGTATTAGTTCTACAGAGACTGACGCTGAGACTGACACTGATCTGCTAACCAACGTCCTTGACCAAGGACTTGGTTATGCGAATGGTTTTGACTCTGCAGAGTTTGTACTTTACCACAGTCAACGGATTTCAGTAGTCGCCAAGGACTAGTTCCGTTCACGGTATTTTAGAAGAAAACACATCTAACCAGTACACACCATTCCACATCCCGTTGCCCGGAATCACCCTAGGCAATGTTCAAGAAGAACTCTTGAGGCGGGGAGGTCACTCCTCGAATAGCATGGGATCAAATTTATATCGCGCGCTCTAAGGGGTGCCCCCCTCTCGGTCCCAACCGGAAACACCCATGCCCCCTGACCGGATGACGGCTTTAATCCAGGGCCATGGAACCTTCATCACGGCCTCTCTATTTGGTGTGTACCAGGAAAGAGGTTTGCGACTTACTAAACCGTATTCTTTGCAGAAAACATGTGGCAGCACAAAAAGGGAAATGGACGGGATCGAGACTTGATCCACGTCGACACCGGAGTTAAACAGTTGATATAGAACTGGCATGCTCCAACAATACCAGCTTACAACTTATCATGCCACCACATGATCAGGTTGTTCTCCATCATATGATCTCATCAAGTTTTGTAGCTCACTTGCAACTTACCTTGCATGGAATATAACATCCAACAAATGCTTATATAAACATGCCATAAGAAAAACCACACTAGCAAACATGAAAAACACTCATCATATCAAAGGTTCAAACATGCTTGCCTGGTTCGGAGTAGTCGGAGTCTAGCTCGGCGAAGTTTGCGGCTCCGTCACCTCCTTCGGTATCTACGGTAAAAAAAAATCGGATACTAACGTAAATACCATGCGTGCGTAAAAAGTGTTCCAAATATTTATCAAATAAATATGATAAAAAACTAGGCAGGATTATGAAGATGACAGAAAAGGAATCAACAAAAAATCATTTTTAGTTTAAAAGTTATAAAGAAAACAAACCCAGGGACTAGTCTGTAATAAAACAGAAACTATCCACGGGGTAGTTTGAATAGACAGAAAACGCTTCGGATGAAATACGCCAAGCCGAATAGAAAGCGTACTTTGCCCGAAGGCGCTTTCAGAAAACGTTTCGAATAAAAGAAAGAGCTGACAAGGGGGTCCCGCATGTCAGGTTTGAAAGGGGAAAACAGAGCTCGCCGGCGCCAGAGACCTGCGATGATCGCCGGCGACGAACCGCTGCGAGGCAGAGAGGGAGGGAAGTACCGGCGTGTTCAGGAGGTTCTTCCGCGTCGGTGGGTGGTGGAAGAGACCGACGGGAAGCACCACAGCGACGGCTACTTCCTCTACGGCGGACGGCAGCGTCGGGCAATGATGGGTCTCACTGGAGAAGGCTTTTGACTACAAATTGACGCTTGGGTTAGACGAGGTGGTGGACCAGAAGGTTGCTGACCAAGTTTGGGAAGCGGGGGTGCTCTCACCAGAGCGGATCTTGCCGGAGCCCGAAGCGGATCGGGGCGGCCGGAGTCGGGGAAGAAGGCTCTTCCGAGGCCCTCTGAGGGGTTTTGGCGAGGCTGTGGTGGGGTGTGGTGGATGCGGTGGCTTCACAACGCCTCTGGGGTCCTATTTATAGGCGGGCGAGGGAGGTGCCGTGAGCAAAATATCTCCGGCGAGGGATTACGGCGAGGCAGTGGTCGGGCTGGTGGTTTAGGTGACTGGGCATCTTCGGATTGGTCCACTGGCTCCATTCAATGGCTAAGCTTGATCGCATTTGGCCTGCTCCCGCGGTTTCGACGGAACGGAGCTCACGGGCTCGTCGGCGGCAGGAAACGTGCTCTGCGCGTCTCAGGCCACGGCGAGTGTCCCTTAGCGCGCTCTGAGGATAAGATGGCCACGCGGAGGCTTGAGGAGGCTTGGGCGGTGCTGGGTTACGATGCTCTTCGCTGAGCTCGTCTGACGTCCGAGGCGGGCGGCTCTGTCATCGCTGCACTCGCCGGAGACGACGGGACGGCTCAGCACCGACGCCCACGTCCAGCCAACCGACCGTGCGGCGCGAGGATAAGGAGGAGGAGCAGTGAGCAAGAGGCCAAGCGAGGAACTGGCGAGATTGGCGACTGTCGACTGAAGAAAACGACACTGAACCCTGAACTGTAACACTGAACTCTGAAACTTGACAGGAACAGTGCACGCAAGCTGCTCGATGAAATGTTTGACGCACGTGGAAAATTTTTCTTGAGCTGGGACTTGGTGAGGGGGTCTCTTGATGCATCTGGAGACTGTCTGAATTATCACAGAATTTTTGGAAAGAAGAAAGAATGAAATTCACCAAAAATGGCAAATCTGCTCCAAACTTGCAGCAAGCATATTTTGAAAATTTTGAACTGATGACCAGTAGGGCTTGATGGATATAAGTTGAGGGCACTAAGGACTAGCCATAGGAATTTATTTGGAGCCAAGATTCAAAGGAAATCTAGTAGTTCCTTTGTAACCCACTAAGGTCCAAATGAATGACAGAAAAGGATTTTGTGGTTTAAATAAATAGAAATAAAAACTAGGGAAAGTTGAAACTTGCTGGACTTGATGCTTGACTTGACCCAAAATAGGGAGGAAGGTTTTGGGAGGAAGTTTTCAACATAGGTCATGGCAAGGGTGTATTTTTGAATAGGGAGGGATAAATCCAAAAATGATAGGAATTCTTTTTAACAAAAGAATTAGCAAAACAATCCAAGAGTTTTTGTGTTGAACCCACATAAGTTGAAAAACCCTCAAGGCCAGAATCAAGGTTGAGAAAGACTCAAAAAGATTTGTCAGAAACAAAATTTGGGAAGGAGGGTCTCTCTTAAAAAAAAATTCAAATAACCTCCTTTAAATCAAATAAAGAATTTGGTAAAAGCCAAACCAAAATTTTGGGGTGTTACAACACCCACCCCCTTAGGAAAAATCTCGTCCCCGAGATTCCAGCTGATCCTCAAATAGGTGTGGGTACTCTGCCCGAAGAAAATCCTCTCTCTCCCAAGTTGCTTCATCTTCGGTGTGATTGCTCCACTGAACCTTGAAGAACTTAATTGTCTTCTGACGGGTTCTTCTTTCAGACTCCTCCAATATTTTTACTGGACGTTCCCTGTAGGTGAGGTCCGGTTGCACGTCAATGCTCTCATGAGATACACGCTTTTCTGGGTTGCTTACACACTTCCTCAATTGTGATATGTGGAACACATCATGGACGTCTGACAGTTCTTCGGGTAGGTCTAGCTGGTAGGCTACTGTGCCTCTTCGTGCAGTCACACAGAAAGGTCCAATAAAACGTGGTGCTAGCTTTCCCTTAATTTTGAATCGCTGCAGGCCCCGCATAGGGGATACTCTTAGATACACATAGTCACCGGGTTCAAAACTGACTTCACGATGTTTCTGGTCATAGTAACTCTTTTGTCGGCTCTGGGCTGTCTTGAGTCGATCCCTGATTAATTTAACCTTCTCCTCAGCTTCTTTGAGCATGTCTGGGCCGAAGATACGGCTGTCTCCTGTCTCTGACCAATTTAATGGGGTACGGCATCTTCGTCCATACAAAGCTTCAAAAGGTGCCATCTGTAGACTGGATTGGTAACTGTTGTTGTACGCGAACTCGGCATATGGTAAACTTTCTTCCCAGCTGGTTCCATAAGTGAGAACACATGCTCTCAGCATGTCCTCTAGAATTTGGTTTACACGTTCAGTCTGTCCTCCAGTCTGGGGGTGATATGCCGTGCTGAATACCAGTTGAGTTCCCAGAGCTTGTTGTAAATGATCCCAAAATCTAGAGACGAATTGAGTGCCTCTGTCGGATATTATGGTCCTTGGAACTCCATGTAGACAAACAATACGAGAGAGATAAAGCTTGGCAAGCTTCTGAGTGGTGTGGGTTGTCTTTACTGGAATAAAATGTGCCACCTTGGTCAACTTATCTGTGATGACCCATATGGCATCATTTCCGTGTCGTGACTGAGGTAGTCCGACAATAAAATCCATTCCAATTTCGTCCCATTTCCATTCAGGTATCTTGTTTGGCTGTAATAGTCCTGCTGGTTTTTGGTGCTCGGCTTTAATGCGCTGGCATGAATCACAACAGGCAATGAATGTGGCTATATCCCTCTTCATACCATGCCACCAAAATCTTTCCTGAATGTCCTTGTACATTTTTGTTCCTCCGGGGTGGATGGAATATGGAGCGGTATGGCCTTCGGTCAAAATTTGTTGTTTGAGGTCTTCTACATTTGGCACGCAAAGCCTGTCCCCGTACCATAGTATTCCCTCACTGTCTACGACGAATTCTGAGGCCTTGCCCAGACTCACTTTTCTTTTTATGCCTTCGATGCTGGGGTGTCCATGCTGAGCTTTCTTAATTTGTTCCATTAGGGTGGGTTGTATTTCCAAATTTGACATAGTGCCTTCAGTGACCAACACCATGTTGAGCTTGGCAAACTCCCTCTGAAACTCAGGTCTCAAGTTTTGTGAACTATCGTTGCTCGAGCTTGGATTGCGGCTGAGAGCATCTGCCACTACATTTGCCTTTCCTGGATGGTAGTGAATGCCAACATCATAGTCTTTTACTAATTCCAACCAGCGTCGTTGTCGCAAATTGAGTTCTGGTTGTGTGAAAATATATTTGAGGCTTTTATGGTCTGTATATATTTCACAACGATTTCCAAGCAAAAAGTGCCTCCATTCTTTGAGTGCATGAATAACTGCTGCTAATTCCAAGTCATGTGTGGGATAGTTTTCTTCATGCCTTCGCAGTTGCCTGGAAGCATATGCGACTACTTTGCCTTCTTGCATTAATACGCATCCGAGGCCTTTCCGGGACGCGTCGCAGTATACTTCAAAACTTTTGTGAATGTCTGGTATGATTAATACTGGTGCTGTTGTTAATCTCTTTTTGAGTTCTTGGAAACTTTTCTCGCAATCTTCAGTCCATACAAATTTCTTATCCTTCTTGAGTAGCTGTGTCATAGGTTTTGCTATGGTGGAGAATCCCTCAATAAATCTTCTGTAATATCCAGCCATTCCCAGAAAGCTTCGTACGTCGGTTACGTTGGCTGGTGGTTTCCAGTCGAGTACGGCCTTGACTTTTTCTGGGTCCACGGCAACACCTTCTTGGGTTAATACGTGGCCCAAAAAACCAACCTGTTTTAGCCAAAATTCACATTTGCTGAATTTGGCGTACAATTGATGCTTCCTTAATTCTCCCAGCACAATTCTTAGATGTTCAGCATGTTCTTCTGGTGTTTTGGAATATACCAAAATATCATCAATGAACACCACAACAAATTTGTCCATAAATTTCATGAACACTTTGTTCATGAGGTGAACAAAATATGCGGGGGCGTTTGTCAGTCCAAACGGCATTACTGTAAATTCATATAATCCGTATCTGGAAGTGAATGCTGTTTTAGGGGTATCTTCTGTCCGTACTTTTAATTGATGATATCCCGACCTTAAATCAATCTTTGAGAAAACCTTGGCTTGTGCAAGCTGGTCAAATAAATCGTTTATCCGTGGCATCGGATATTTGTTTTTGATGGTAACCATGTTGAGTGCTCGATAGTCTATACATAATCTTAGTGTCCCATCCTTTTTCTTGGCAAATAATACTGGCGAACCCCAAGGTGAGGAGCTGGCCCGGATAAATCCTTTGTCCAGTAATTCCTTTATTTGCTTCTTCAATTCTACCAACTCGGAAGGTGCCATTCTATAAGGTTTCTTGTAAATGGGAGTGGTTCCAGGTGCTAGTTCAATAGTGAATTCTATTTCTCGGTCTGGTGGCATGCCTGGTAGCTCTTCAGGAAATACATCCGGAAACTCACACACCACTGGAACTTTATTTAAATCTGAAATATCCACCTTGTTCAATCTTGGTCGCAATGATACTGGTCTTACTTGAGCTGCAATTTTTATCGTCTTCCCGTGGTGATGAGTGAGGATTACAGTCCGATTGAAACAGTCAATAAATCCCTTGTTGGTGGTTAACCAGTCCATTCCTAGGATAACATCCAGTCCCTTATTTTCCAATACAATGAGGTTTGCTCGAAACTTTAATCCCTCGAGCTCAATAATCACACCTTGGCAATAACTCTGGGTGATTTGCTTAATCCCGGGGGACTTGATGGTCATAGAATTTTCCAAGGGAAGAATTGAAAAATCATGTTGTTAAGCAAATTTCTTTGAAATGAACGAATGAGAAGCTCCAGAATCAAACAAAACCGTGGTAGGTATTGTGTTGACAGGAAACGTACCGAGTACGATATCCGGAGCATTCTGTGCTTCCTCCTTGGTCACATGGTTCACGTGACCCTTCTTGTGATTGTTGCTGGGATTGAAGTTGTTACGCTTGGGGGCTGAATTATTTGCACCATTGTTTGTCTTGGGGGCCGAGTTTCTTGGCTTTGGGCATTGCTTGGCATAGTGTCCTTCCTCTCCACAAGCGAAGCAAGTAACGCCTGGGTGATACGTAAAATCTTTATCCCTTGCATGAAAATTCTTGTTTGAGCGAGGAACACTGGTTGCGGATTTGTTCGCCCCATTTTTCCGAGAATCAATCTTGTTCCGGTTGTCGCGAGATTGAGAAGTCTTGTCCCGCTTGCGCTTGCGAAAATCCTCCAAGCTGCGGCGTTCATTCTCCAAGGTAATAGCTTTGTCCACAAGTGTTTTGAAATCTGGAAAGGTGTGCACGACCAGTTGGCATTTAAGTGCTGGTGCCAGACCGTCCAGAAATTTTTCCATCTTTTTATTTTCAGTCATATGTTCTTCTTTGGCGTAGCGAGATAGTTGAGTAAACTGACTATTGTACTCAGTCACTGACATGCTTCTCTGCTTGAGGTCATCAAACTCCCTTTTCTTGATCTTCATAACACATCTGGGAATGTGCGCCCCACGAAAATTTTCCTTAAACTCCTCCCAGGTGATGTTGTTTTCATTGGGGTGCATATGTAGAAAATTTTCCCACCACGATGCAGCTGCTCCAGTAAGGTAGTGAGGTGCATAAAGTACTTTCTCACGGTCTGAACATTGTGCAATAATTAATTTCCTCTCAATGTCTCGAAGCCAATCATCAGCCTCAAGAGGTTTATCCATGTGAGAGAATGTTGGGGGACGCGTCTTTTGTAGTTCAGCCAATTTGGAATGCTGCTGGTATGGTTCGCGGTGATTTCTCATGTTGATAATATGGCTCATCATTTCTTGATGTTGCTGCTGGCTTTGCTCATAAAGGCGGCATACTTGAGAAAGTGCTGCTTCACTGTCTTGCTGACTTGACTGCCCCTGTGTGAAATTGTTACTTGCCTGGGTACCATAATTTTCTTCCGGCGGGCTTCGCATGGAACGAGTCCAGGGACGATGCATTTTCCACTCTGGGGTATTTTGCAGAACTCATGAGGAAAACCGAGTAGTAAAAATAAATAATTTTGCAAGGGCAGAAATTTTAAAACTCCAAGATTTTTCAAGAAAGCACTTGATTGCGCATGGAGAAGGACCGCTCAATATCTTACAAGCAAGCCATAATTATACAATACCTCACTCAGGATGCGCGTACACATTCCTGACATGTTATTTAGGCTAGTGCACTTCTCCCAGTTCCTACATGATGCGCACACAAACTACTTCTCACCAAGCCTATATACATATAAACATATCATACAAGCAGGTACATCACACGGCTGCTCGGCGCACTCAGTCGGAGATGGTAAATATTTCCCTCGGCCTGCCGAGGGTAAGTCCCAGTACTGCTGGGGACTCAACTTCTTCCTCACTAATAGGCTCTAGGCGCGGAGTACTGGGTTGTGCGGCTGAAACGGGTGTGGTAGGCGGTGCAGCACGAACTGGGGTAGGAGCAATGACTTGGTCAAATTCCTCAGTGGTAGGTAGGCGGCGAGCGGTGGCTCGGATGGCAGGTGCATAGGATGATGAGGACGAGATGTATGACAGTGGTGGTGCTGTATGGAGCAGCTCCCTCCTGTTGGCGACACAGCCCTGAACTGAGTCCATACGGGCAGCCACCAAGTCGTCCACGAGGTTATCAAAAGCTGCCTCAAGAGCTTTGAGATACTCAACAAGCATCTCAATAGCATCATCTCGTTCTCCCCTAGTGCAAGCAAATGCATAGTGACAAGTGTATGGCACGTGGCATGGGAGGTAGCGGTAGCGACGAGCCTTCATCGAAGGAAGAGCATCCCGGAGACGAGCTATTGCCTCACGGGCAGCCATCTGCATGGCATGCCTCTCCGTAGGCATGGCCCTCCCAACAAATCGGAAGCGGTGTAATTCAGAACGCCCTCCCTTGAATTGCACCGCAGCCTGGTGCATAGACACGCTGTCGCTGATCTTGTGCTCGTAGAGTGTGAACTCCGGACGAGTCGATGGCCCGATCGCGATCTTGGCGATGGAGGCGAGGAGCTTGATAAACCCCTCAGGCACATTGGCGAACACCTGTGATTCACAGTCACGGCCAGCCATCTACAAAAGTAGACAAAAATTCCAGATAGTCAAATCATAAATTTATGATGACTAACAGAAAAATTGCTACAATTGCAAGTTGCTAAAATAGCACCTATTACGCTAATAACCGATTAGCGAGCGCACCTAGTGGCTTCCTACAGTCAGCCTGGCTCTGATACCAAGGTTGTCAGGACCGGTTTTCCAATAAAACACTTATTGAAAAATCGCCCCTTCCGTCAAACTAGTATAGAGAAATCCTCCATACTGGCAGACAAATCCTTGATACAGAAAATCCAGAAGTACTAAATATTATACAGGGTTGAGCTGAGGCTGCTCAACAATTTATTACAAGTACGCCAATATTGTACATAAAGGCGGGTATGACACAACGGGATATGGTGGCATAACTACTAACTCGTAGATATAGTGGTAGTGGATATGTCACAGTGATGTGGGTGGCGTGACTCTAATATCTTACATTCATCAAGCGCCGGAGTGAGGCTCGATGATTTTATTAAGGTGGCGGAAGCGTATATAATACAAGTGACCAACTCCAGGATCGCAAGGGACTGACTGGGACTCCTCTAGGCGTCGGACTCGCTATCGTACTCTTCATCCATAAGATCGCCTTCGTCAACATCTGGCCAAATCAACAAGCCAGGTGAGTACTTTGAATGTACTCGCAAGACAGTTTGGACATAAGATATAACAAATGCAAACATGATGCATACGAGCAGATTAGTAATACACACATGAGTAGTTCAATTGGTTCTGCAACATGAATAAAATAGCTGAAGACCGATCGGGTGTCTGAAGCGACGCCTCGAAAGGTAAAGTAGAATAAACATGCCGCAGTCGGGCGTCAGGGCGACACCGCAGAAAGGGCTTATATCAAAGGTAAATAACAAGAATGCCACAGTCGGACGTCTGAGCGACATCACATAAAGGGCTTATATCAAAAGTAAATAACAAGAATGCCACAGTCGGACGTCTGAGCGACATCACATAAAGGGCTTATACCAAAAGTAAATAACAAGAATGCCACAGTCGGACGTCTGAGCGACATCACATAAAGGGCTTATATCAAAAGTAAATGACAAGAATGCCACAGTCGGACGTCTGAGCGACATCACATAAAGGGCTTATATCATACAAAAAAAAATTGTGTAGTTCCTGGAGGTAGCACCATCATAAGGAATACTCGGCACATAAAAGTAAACAGGTTAGTCCATTCACAGAAGTAACAATCAACCGGGTTTACCTCTGTCAGAAGTATTAGTTCTACAGAGACTGACGCTGAGACTGACACTGATTTGCTAACCAACGTCCTTGACCAAGGACTTGGTTATGCGAATGGTTTTGACTCTGCAGAGTTTGTACTTTACCACAGTCAACGGATTTCAGTAGTCGCCAAGGACTAGTTCCGTTCACGGTATTTTAGAAGAAAACACATCTAACCAGTACACACCATTCCACATCCCGTTGCCCGGAATCACCCTAGGCAATGTTCAAGAAGAACTCTTGAGGCGGGGAGGTCACTCCTCGAATAGCATGGGATCAAATTTATATCGCGCGCTCTAAGGGGTGCCCCCCTCTCGGTCCCAACCGGAAACACCCATGCCCCCTGACCGGATGACGGCTTTAATCCAGGGCCATGGAACCTTCATCACGGCCTCTCTATTTGGTGTGTACCAGGAAAGAGGTTTGCGACTTACTAAACCGTATTCTTTGCAGAAAACATGTGGCAGCACAAAAAGGGAAATGGACGGGATCGAGACTTGATCCACGTCGACACCGGAGTTAAACAGTTGATATAGAACTGGCATGCTCCAACAATACCAGCTTACAACTTATCATGCCACCACATGATCAGGTTGTTCTCCATCATATGATCTCATCAAGTTTTGTAGCTCACTTGCAACTTACCTTGCATGGAATATAACATCCAACAAATGCTTATATAAACATGCCATAAGAAAAACCACACTAGCAAACATGAAAAACACTCATCATATCAAAGGTTCAAACATGCTTGCCTGGTTCGGAGTAGTCGGAGTCTAGCTCGGCGAAGTTTGCGGCTCCGTCACCTCCTTCGGTATCTACGGTAAAAAAAAATCGGATACTAACGTAAATACCATGCGTGCGTAAAAAGTGTTCCCAATATTTATCAAATAAATATGATAAAAAACTAGGCAGGATTATGAAGATGACAGAAAAGGAATCAACAAAAAATCATTTTTAGTTTAAAAGTTATAAAGAAAACAAACCCAGGGACTAGTCTGTAATAAAACAGAAACTATCCAGGGGGTAGTTTGAATAGACAGAAAACGCTTCGGATGAAATACGCCAAGCCGAATAGAAAGCGTACTTTGCCCGAAGGCGCTTTCAGAAAACGTTTCGAATAAAAGAAAGAGCTGACAAGGGGGTCCCGCATGTCAGGTTTGAAAGGGGAAAACAGAGCTCGCCGGCGCCAGAGACCTGCGATGATCGCCGGCGACGAACCGCTGCGAGGCAGAGAGGGAGGGAAGTACCGGCGTGTTCAGGAGGTTCTTCCGCGTCGGTGGGTGGTGGAAGAGACCGACGGGAAGCACCACAGCGACGGCTACTTCCTCTACGGCGGACGGCGGCATCGGGCAATGATGGGTCTCACTGGAGAAGGCTTCTGACTACAAATTGACGCTTGGGTTAGACGAGGTGGTGGACCAGAAGGTTGCTGACCAAGTTTGGGAAGCGGGGGTGCTCTCACCAGAGCGGATCTTGCCGGAGCCCGAAGCGGATCGGGGCGGCCGGAGTCAGGGAAGAAGGCTCTTCCGAGGCCCTCTGAGGGGTTTTGGCGAGGCTGTGGTGGGGTGTGGTGGATGCGGTGGCTTCACAACGCCTCTGGGGTCCTATTTATAGGCGGGCGAGGGAGGTGCCGTGAGCAAAATATCTCCGGCGAGGGATTACGGCGAGGCAGTGGTCGGGCTGGTGGTTTAGGTGACTGGGCATCTTCGGATTGGTCCACTGGCTCCATTCAACGGCTAAGCTTGATCGCATTTGGCCTGCTCCCGCGGTTTCGACGGAACGGAGCTCACGGGCTCGTCGGCGGCAGGAAACGTGCTCTGCGCGTCTCAGGCCACGGCGAGTGTCCCTTAGCGCGCTCTGAGGATAAGATGGCCACGCGGAGGCTTGAGGAGGCTTGGGCGGTGCTGGGTTACGGTGCTCTTCGCTGAGCTCGTCTGACGGCCGAGGCGGGCGGCTCTGTCATCGCTGCACTTGCCGGAGACGACGGGACGGGTCAGCACCGACGCCCACGTCCAGCCAACCGACCGTGCGGCGCGAGGATAAGGAGGAGGAGCAGTGAGCAAGAGGCCAAGCGAGGAACTGGCGAGATTGGCGACTGTCGACTGAAGAAAACGACACTGAACCCTGAACTGTAACACTGAACTCTGAAACTTGACAGGAACAGTGCACGCAAGCTGCTCGATGAAATGTTTGACGCACGTGGAAAATTTTTCTTGAGCTGGGACTTGGTGAGGGGGTCTCTTGTGCATCTGGAGACTGTCTGAATTATCACAGAATTTTTGTAAAGAAGAAAGAATGAAATTCACCAAAAATGGCAAATCTGCTCCAAACTTGCAACAAGCATATTTTGAAAATTTTGAACTGATGACCAGTAGGTCTTGATGGATATAAGTTGAGGGCACTAAGGACTAGCCATAGGAATTTATTTGGAGCCAAGATTCAAAGGAAATCTAGTAGTTCCTTTGTAACCCACTAAGGTCCAAATGAATGACAGAAAAGGATTTTGTGGTTTAAATAAATAGAAATAAAAACTAGGGAAAGTTGAAACTTGCTGGACTTGATGCTTGACTTGACCAAAAATAGGGAGGAAGGTTTTGGGAGGAAGTTTTCAACATAGGTCATGGCAAGGGTGTATTTTTGAATAGGGAGGGATAAATCCAAAAATGATAGGAATTCTTTTTAACAAAAGAATTAGCAAAACAATCCAAGAGTTTTTGTGTTGAACCCACATAAGTTGAAAAACCCTCAAGGCCAGAATCAAGGTTGAGAAAGACTCAAAAAGATTTGTCAGAAACAAAATTTGGGAAGGAGGGTCTCTCTTAAATTTTTTTTCAAATAACCTCCTTTAAATCAAATAAAGAATTTGGTAAAAGCCAAACCAAAATTTTGGGGTGTTACATCAATGTAGTAAAAAAATTCACACCAAGTGCATTGAATAGAAAGAGATGTTGGATGCTTGATAATTGTTTTGAGACATGAGGATAGTGATATTAGAGTCATGCTAGTGGAGTTATTATGAAATTGAGAAATACTTGTGTTAAGGTTAGCGATTCCCGTAGCATGCACGTATGATGAACCGTTGTGTGACTAAGTTAAAGCATGAGGTATTTGTAGAGTGTCAACCTTTCTGTGGAGGTCGGGGGTGCGCGATGGTTAACTCCTACCAACCTCCCCCCTAGGAGCATGCATTGATTGCTTTGTTTTGATGACTCATAGATTTTTGCAATAAGTATACGAGTTCTTATGACTAATGTTGAGTCCATGGATTATACGCACTCTCACTCTTCCACCATTGCTAGCCTCTCTTGTACCGCGCAACTTTCGCCGGTGCCATAAACCCACTATATATCCTTCCTCAAAACAGCCACCATATTGTTCCTCAAAACAGCCACCATACCTACCTATCATGGCATTTCCATAGCCATTCCGAGAAATATTGCCATGCAACTTTCCACCGTTCCATTTATATGACACGCATCATATTGTCATATTGCCATGCATGATCATGTAGTTGACATCATATTTGTGGCAAAGCCACCATGCATAATTTTTCATACATGTCACTCTTGTTTCATTGCACATACCGGTACATCGCCGGAGGCATTCATATAGAGTCATACTTTGTTGTTGTAGTATCGAGTTGTAATTTCATGTTGTAATGAAAGTGTGATGATCATCATTATTAGAGCATTGTCCCATGGGAGGAAAGGATGAATCTATAAAGCCCCTCCGCAAAAAAAGCCAAAGAAAAAAAAGAAAGGCCCAAAAAAAGGAAAAGAAAAAAAAAGAGAAAAAAGGGGACAATTGCTACTATCTTTTTCACACTTGTGCTTCAAAGTAGCACCATGTTCTTCACTGTAGAGAGTCTCATGCTTAGTCACTTTCATATACTAATGGGAATTTTCATTATAGAACTTGGCTTGTATATTCCAACGATGGGCTTCCTCAAATGCCCTAGGTCTTTGTGAGCAAGCAAGTTGGATGCACACCCACTAATTTCTTTTGTTGAGCTTTCATTCATATTCAGCTCTAGTGCATCCGTTGCATGGCAATCCCTACTCACTCACATTGATATCTATTGATGGGCATCTCCATAGCCCGTTGACACGCCTAGTCGATGTGTGACTATCTCCCTCCTTTTTTTCTTCTCCACAACCACCTCTATTCCACCCATAGTGCTATATCCATGTCTCACGCTCAAGTATTGCGTGAAAGTTGAAAGGTTTGAAAAGATCGAGTGTGAAAACAATGCTTGGCTGAAATCGGGGTTGTGCATGATATGAATATTTTTACGTGATAATAAGGGAGCATAGCCAACACTATATGATTTTGTAGGAATAACTTTCTTTAGCCATGGTACTTTGAGAAGACATGATTGCTTTGTCAGTATTGCTTGAAGTATTGTTATTTCTTATGTCACCATAGACTTTTATGTTGAATCTTTCAGATCTGAACAATCATGCCACAATTAAGAGAATTACATTAAAAACTATATTGGTTAGCATTCCACATCAAAAATTCTTTGTTTATCATTTACCTACTCGAGGACGAGCAGGAATTAAACTTGGGGATGCTTGATACATCTCCAACATATCTATAAGTTTTGATTGTTCCATGCTATTATTTATGAAGTCTTGGATGTTTAATGGGCTTTATCATGCACTTTTATATCATTTTTGGGACTAACCTACTAACCCAAAGGCCCAGTCCAGATTGCTATTTTTTGCCTATTTCAGGGATTTGAAGAAAAGGAATATCAAACGGAGTCCAAACAGAATGAAACCTTTGCGAGAGACATTTTTGGAGAAAATCACGCACGGGAAACATCAGGACCAAGTAAGGGGACAACTGGGCTGCCCTCGAGGGTGGGGGCACGCCCCCCTTCCTAGGGCACGCCCCTGCCTCCAGGCTGGCCCGTGTGGCCCCCGGTGCCCTCCTTCTTCCTATATATACCTACGTACCCCAGAAAATCCATACGCAGAGAGAAAACCGTAATTCCACCGCCGTAGCTTCTGTTACTGTGGAGATCCCATCTTGGAGCCTGTTCCAGGAGGGGGGATCCATCACGGAGGCCTTCATCATCATCATCATCATCGCCCTCACCATGAGTTGTTAGTTGTTTACCACAGACCTTCGGGTCCATAGCTAGTATCTAGATGGCTTCTTCTATCTCTCTGGATATCAATACAAATTTTCCTCGGTCTTCGAGGAGATCTATTCGATGTAATCTCTTTTTGCAGTGTGTTTGTCGTGTTCCGATGAATTGTGGGTTTATGATCAAGGTTATCTATGAAAGATATTTGGTTCTTCTCTGAACTTTTTATGTGTGCTCATAATATTCTTGCAAGTCTCTTCGAATTATTGGTTTGGTTTGGCCTACTAGATCTATAGTTCTTGCAATGGGAGAAGTGCTTGGCTTTGGGTTCAATCTTGCGGTGGCCTTTCCCAGTGACAGTAGGGGCAGCAAGGCACGTATTGTATTGTTGCCATCGAGGATAAAAAGATGGGGTTTTCATCATATTCCTTGAGTTTATCCCTCTACATCATGTCATCTTGCTTAAGGCGTTACTTTATTCGTATGAACTCAATACACTAGATGCATGCTGGATAGTGGTCGATGTGTGAAGTAATAGTAGTAGATGCAGAATCGTTTCTGTCGGTGTACTAAGGTAGGGGTACCTCAGTACCCCAACTTGTCACGGGCAGTAGCAGCTTCCCGCGGCAGGGCCTACCACGCGCTTGCCGGAGACCTTCCTGCTCCATATAAAACCATTCAAAAACAAAGTATGCAAGACAGAAGATCAAGACCCCGGCGAGTGGAGCTTGCCGGGAAGGCCGTTCCAGGCTTAAGATTACCTCACTCACGCAAGGCCCTGGCAAGAGGAGCTTGCCAGGAAGACTAGAAGATTATGTTGCGGAAGACATGCCTCGGCGCAACGTGCGCCCCGGCAGGGCCCGGAGAGCGACAAGCATCAGAGCCCGACAAGCTCCCGGGCCCGGCAAGGTCAAGACCCCGGCAAGGTGCTTGCCGGGGAGAGTTACGCTGTGTGCCCGCGCTCCAGCTCATCGAACCACGCGTCGCCCTGGGGCGACGCCAGGGACGCGTGGCGGATGGCTGTGCAGCCTGGGGGACACGGTGGCACTCCACGGTGGTGAAGCCATCGCCGTGGCTAACGGAGACGCAAGGGCGGGCGCTTTTGGGGTCGACGGCGACGGGCATTAAATACTCTTGTCCCCCACTGTCAAAGTAGGTAGCGACCACTGTTCACGCACTGTAGCTCCACTATTCCCGCACTGTTACAACTACCACCTCTTTTATATTTTTACCCTTTCTCCTACGTTGACACCTGTCGGTGACCCCTTGTACTATAAAAGGAGGCCCATGCACAACATAGAAGGGGTTCGGAACCTAGATCGCTCATACGCTCGGCGTAGCTAGTTCTTCAAGCTCCCGAGCTCCTCAACTCAATACAAACTAAGCAGGAGTAGGGTTTTACGCGTCCCTCGTGGCCCGAACCTGGGTAAACTGCCTGCGTGATCTCCACGATCTGCTCTTCGTGCTCCCTCCGCCCTCTTACCGCACAAGCAAGGGGCTCCGGTCCCATAGGTGTTCGTGGCGGACAGTTTCCCCCGACATCTTTGGCACGCCAGGTAGGGGGCGTCGAGGTTGTGCAAACCTGATCCGGCGTTCACGCGGGCGCATTCTTCATCAACCTCTCCAGTTTCATCAACAACCTCATCAGCAACTGCGCCATGGCCCCGAAGAAGAAGGTTTCGGAGGTCGCAGGCCCGTCTGCGTCTCATCCGCCGCCACCGGAGCCAACGGTGGGCGGGGGAGACGCCGTCGGAAGGGTGGTCGCCGGCGAGGAAACTCGCGGCGCCACCAAATCCAAGGACAAGGCGGACGACCGAGCCTCGGTCTCCGTGGACGTGCCACGTCCATCTCAGCAAACGACGACCCAGCAGCGCCATGCCACAGGAGGTGGCATCCGCTTGCTGGGCCAAGGGCAAACCGGAGGCTCGCGGGACGCTCCGGGCCATCGTCCTGGCACGAGCAAGGCGCGGTCGCCGGGGCGGGACCCTGCTCCTTCTAACGCTGTTATGAGTCCGAGCATATCCCGCTCCTCGCACCGCTCGCCCCCGCTCCCCTCCACGCCAGCAGAAGCGCTCGCAAGGGCGCAACTGCTCCTCGACTTCCCTCCAGCGGCAGACAAGGCCGAATACTGGAGGGCCACCATCCAGAGCCTGATCGCCTTCGCCAACAATGACTCTCCACAACAGCCGGCGACCTCGCGGCCGCGGCAAGTCGAGAAGACGAAGGCTGACGGCGACAAGACCGCCGGGGGTGCAACCACCGTGCATTCCCCGCCGCAGAAGCAGAAGAAGACGCCCCGCCGGAACAACGCCGACGACGGCTCCACAGCGTCGTCGGATCCGCGGGCTCGTCGGGACCAGCGCCAGGTCCTTGACGACCGGCGACAAGAAGACGCTCGAACGACGATCTAGCGCCGCCGAGAAGCTCGGCGACAATCAGATCAGAGAGCTGGAGCCGTTGTCGACACGCGCGCGCCCGGTGAACCAGGTGACTTGTCGTACGCGGCAGGTTGCCCTGCGTTTACCCGTGAGCTGCGGCGCGTCCAGTGGCCCAGCATGAAGAACATCAAGCCCGACGTACCGGAGAAGTACGACGGCAAGACGCACCCCTCGGAATTCCTCAGCATCTACACAATCGCCGTGCAAGCTGCCGGGGGGCGCGACGAGAAGATATTGGCGAACTACTTCCCGCTCGTGCTTAAGCCGAACATTCGTTCGTGGCTTATGCACTTGCCGGAAGGCTCCATTTCTTCTTGGGCAGATCTTTGCCACCAGTTTGTTGGCGCCTTCACGGGCGGCCACAAACCCCACGGCCAGGAGAGTGATCTCCACATTTTGGCCCAGAAGGAAGGAGAATCCCTGCGCAAGTACATCCAGCGCTTCAGTCGAGTGCAGCACAACATCCCCGACGTCCACCCTGCCGCGGTTATCAGCGCGTTCAACCAGAACGTGCGTAACCGCCGCATGCGTGAAGAGATGGCCATGACCAAGATACGGGATGTCAGCGAGCTCTATGCTCTAGCTGATAAGTGCGCACGCGCCGAAGAGGGGAGGAGACTCCCCGGGGAGGATACCGGCGCAGGAGGAAGCGACAGCGACGACGCCGCCCCGATAAAGAAGAGCCGGTGGCGGAACAACCGAAGGAAAAACAAGAAAGAGGTGCTTGCCGTCGAGAAGTCCGGCAAGGAAGCTCCCGCCAAGCAAACACAGGCTGGCGGCTCCGGCAAGGAGCCTGCCCCTGTAGCGGCAGCCGACAAGCAGGACGGCTCCGACAAGCAGTACTGCAAAATCCACCGCACCAAGGGCCACGACCTCTCCAACTGCAAACGTGTCGAGTACCTCGTCGAGCAACAGAAAGCTGAGTACGAGAGGCGCGACAAGGAGAAGGCCCAAGGTGGCGGAGGAGAACCAAGCAAGAAGCGGCCATTCAATGGCCGGGGAGGACGCCGCGGCAAGGCCAAGCAGCGGCAAGGTGACCGACCTCCCCGGGGGCGCGACAAGGACGAAGAAGACGACGACGATGACATGGAGGATGAAGATAACAGCGAACAGGAGTTCCAGAAGGCCACGGAGGTCATGTGCGTCGACGGTGGCGCCTCCCTGCACACCTCCCACCGCCAACTCAAGCAGTGGGTGCGGGAGGTGAATGCAGCAGAGCCACCCGTGGAGTCGCGCAGGCTCCTCAAATGGTCCAGCACGCCCATCATTTTTGATCTTGAGGATCACACCGACCGCACCACTGCGGTCGGGTGTTTGCCGATGCTGGTCTCACCCACCATCCGCAACCTCAAGGTCACCAAAATGTTGGTTGACGGCGGGGCCGGGCTGAACTTGATCTCCTCCGCTGTGATCAAGAAACTCCAAATCCCAGATGGCGAGCTCGAAGAAACCGGTTCTTTCCAAGGAATCAACCCGGGAAGGAGCAAGCCCAAGGGGAAGATAACTCTGCCGGTGACCTTTGGCGGGGAGCTCAACTTCAGAACTGAGCGCATCACATTCGACGTCGCCGATATCCCGTTGCCATACAATGGGATACTCGGCCGTCCCGCCCTCGCCAAGTTCATGGCAGCTTCCCACTACGCCTACAACGTACTTAAGATGCCGGGGCCGATAAGCGTCATCACTGTCCATGGCGACAAGTAAGATGCGCTTGTTTGCGCCGACAAGATCTACCGGGACGCAGCAGCCGCAGCAGAAAAGGATACACTTGCCGCTGAAGCTCCCGGGGGGAAGAAGACGAAGACCAAGTCCGGCAAGTGCTCTGGGACCCACTCCGGCAACCGCACCTCTTCGGAGTGCTGCGCTGCCGTCGAGGACGTTCCATCGAGCTCCACCGGCAAGTGTGAGAAAGGGATGGCCGCTCCTCCGGCAACCAAGAAGGTGTCCGCCAAGGAGGACGGCACTGGTGGTACCTTCACCATCAGTGCCACACTTGACAGCAAATAGGAAAGCGCGCTCGTTGCCTTCCTGCGGGCGAATGTCGATGTGTTTGCCTGGCAACCATCTGACATCCCCGGTGTTCCCAGGAAGGTAATTGAGCACAAGCTTGCTGTTTGTCCTCATGCGCGGCCCGTCAAGCAGAAGGTCAGAAAGCAAGCCGTGGAGCGCCAAGAATTCATTGCTGAAGAAATCAAGAAGCTAGAGGCAGCAGGCCTAGTTAGAGGTGTGATCCATCCGACGTGGTTAGCAAACCCAGTCGTCGTGCGCAAGGCCAATGGGAAGTGGAGACTGTGTATAGACTTCACCGATGTGAATAAAGCATGTCCCAAGGATCCATTCCCTTTGCCGCGCATTGACCAGATCGTTGACTCCACTGCCGGATGTGAGCTACTCTCTTTTCTTGATGCATATTCAGGCTACCACCAGATCTTTATGGCCAAAGAAGATGAAGAGAAGACCGCATTTATCACCCCATGTGGCACTTATTGCTTCATACGCATGCCATTTGGACTGAAGAATGCAGGATCAACATTTGCAAGGGTAGTGCACACTGCTTTCGAATCACAGATCCACAGAAATGTAGAAGCTTACATGGATGACATCATGGTGAAGAGCAAGAGCAAGGATACCCTGGTCCAAGATTTGGAAGAAACATTTCAGAACCTGCGCAAGATACAGCTCAAGTTGAACCCCGAGAAGTGCGTCTTTGGAGTCCCCTCCGGCAAGCTTCTCGGGTTCTTTGTGTCACAGAGGGGGATTGATGCTAACCCCGACAAGATTAAAGCCATCGAGCAGATCGAGGCCCCGAAGCGCGTCAAGGATGTCAGAAGGCTTGCAGGTTGTGTGGCTGCCCTCAGTAGGTTCATTTCGAAGTCTGCAGAACGCGCCCTACCTTTCTTCAAAATCCTGAAGAAGGCAGGTCCCATGAAGTGGACTCCGGAAGCGGAGGCAGCGCTGCAAGATTTGAAACGGTACCTATCCTCCACTCCAATACTTGTCGCACCTAGACAACAGGAAAAGTTGCTGCTATACCTAGCGGCAACCAACCAGGTGGTTAGTGCTGCGTTAGTAGCGGAGAGGGAGACCGACGAGGAGTCTACACCACCGGCAAGCGAATCCAGCGACAAGCAGGGGGCTGCTCCGATAAGCTCTGGCCCCGACAAGGCCAACTCTGCGCAGGAACAGGAAGAAGTGCGGAAGAAGATGGTACAGCGCCCGGTGTATTTTGTGAGTTCCCTCTTGCAGGGGGCTAGATCAAGATACTCCGGGGTGCAAAAGTTGCTTTTCGGCCTCCTCATGGCCTCGAGAAAGCTGCGCCATTACTTCCAGGCACATGAGATAACGGTGGTCACTCGCTTTCCGCTAAAGAGGATATTGCACAATCCAGAAGCAACAGGCAGGATCGTTGAGTGGGCACTGGAGCTGTCGAGCTTTGGACTCAAGTTTGAAAGTACCTCAACCATACAGAGCCGAGCTTTGGCAGAATTCATAGCTGAATGGACCCCGACACCCGATGAGGAAATTCAAGAAACAAGTGCACCCGTACAAGAAGCAACAAGTGAATGGGTAATGTATTTTGATGGTGCCTTCTCGCTGCAAGGCGCCGGTGCTGGCGTGGTACTCATCGCGCCCACCAGAGAGCACCTCAAGTATGTTATCCAGATGCACTTTCCCAGGGAGCAAGCGACAAACAACACTGCTGAATATGAAGGTTTGCTCGCCGGCCTCAGGATTGCGGCCGAACTTGGGATCAGAAAGCTGATTGTGCGGGGAGATTCTCAGTTGGTGGTCCGACAAGTTAACAAGAGTTACCAGAGCCCTTTGATGGAAGCTTATGTAGATGAAGTAAGGAAGCTTGAGGAGCACTTTGAAGGTCTGCAAATGGAGCACGTCCCGAGAGCTCAGAACGAAATTGCAGATGGCCTTTCAAAGTGTGCTTCGATGAAGTTACCTGTGGAACCAGGGACCTTTTTGCTCAAGCTAACTCAACCATCCGTTACACCATCAATTGGGCAGTCCAAGAAGAGAAAGTTGGTCTCCGGCGACTACTTGCCGGCGGATCTTCCTGAAACCGCCGCCAAGGTCCCCAAGATCAACGATCAGAACGCTGAGGAACAGTCTGCTCCTGCAGATCCGAGGATCTGTGCAGTTGAAGCAAGTGTTCCCGACAAGCCTCGCCCCGGCGAGCTTGCCGGGGGACCATCAGCTCCGGCGGAGCCAGAGGTTCTTGCCGAAGAAGCTGAGGTCCCCGCAGCGGCCCTCATGCCTTTAGTCCTTGCCGTTGAGCCTCGGGCTCCGGCATGGGCGCAGCAGATCGTCCGTTTTCTGCAAACCGGAGAACTTCCCGACGACCCAGAAGAAATAGAGAAGATAACCAGGCAGTCAAGTATGTACCAGTTCGTGGATAACGAGCTGTACAGAAGAAGGCTCAATGGTGTCAGGTTGAAGTGCATCTCCAGGGAAGATGGACAGAAGCTGTTGGCAGAAATACACGGAGGCATATGCGGCCACCACATTGGCGCAAGGGCACTTGCCGGAAAAGCTTTCCGGCAAGGGTTCTTCTGGCAAGAAGCCCTCCAAGATGCAACTGCACTAGTAACCAAATGTGAAGCGTGCCAGTTCCATGCAAAGCAGATTCATCAGCCAGCTCAAGCTCTCCAAACAATTCCTTTGTCCTGGCCCTTCTCGGTCTGGGGGCTCGATATCCTCGGCCCCTTCCCCCGAGCCGTCGGGGGCTTTGAGTACTTGTACGTTGCAATCGACAAGTTCACAAAGTGGCCAGAAGTGGAACCAGTGAGAAAGGTGACAGCACAGTCAGGGGTCAGGTTCTTCAGGTCGATTGTTTGCCGTTTCGGAATCCCTAACAGGATCATCACCGACAACGGTACGCAGTTTACTAGTCGCACCTTCATGCAGTATGTCCAAGACCTTGGCGCCAAGGTCTGCTTCGCTTCTGTTGCTCACCCGAGGAGCAACGGTCAAGCGGAGAGGGCCAATGCTGAAGTGCTTCCTGGACTCAAGACAAGAACCTTTGACAGGCTGCGCAAGTGCGGAAGAAACTGGATAGAGGAGCTACCGGCGGCTCTTTGGTCAAACAGAACGACACCAAGTCGAGCCACCGGATAGACACCCTTTGCCCTAGTCTATGGGGCAGAGGCAGTTCTCCCCACGGAACTCGTATACGGATCTCCTCGAGTGCTCGCTTATGATGAGCTTGAGCAAGAGCAACTGCGACGAGATGATGCATTGCTCCTCGAGGAGGAACGTCTCCAGGCTGCTGTACGAGCTGCTCGATACCAGCAAGCCTTGCGTCGCTATCATAGCCGCAAGGTCAAGGCCAGGAGTCTCGAGGAAGGCGACCTTGTTCTTCGGCGTGTTCAGTCCGCCAAGAATTCCAACAAGTTGACGCCGAAGTGGGAAGGCCCTTATCGGGTGAGACAAGTCACAAGGCCCGGCGCTGTCCGCCTTGAGACCGAAGAAGGCTTACCGGTGAGCAACTCCTGGAACATAGAGCATCTTCGCAAGTTTCACCCATAAGGCGCGGTTGCCGTGATCCGCTCCGGCAACCACCTTTTGTACAAGCTTTGCCGCTGTTGCATGTAACCCTTTGTACAAAGCCGGGCGCAGACCCCGTGCATCAGTAAAGCTTTGTGTTTTGCGCTATTTGCCTTTTCCGTGCTTTTCTTTGCTATCTGCATGAACTATTTGGCATCTTGTGCAACATACACATCCGGTAAGCATTAGCACGCCGAAAGGCTATATACTTGTTTCCCTCTTCTTTTTCCTTGCCTCTTAAGCAGAAGGAATGTTCCTCGCGCACAAGTTTGCCGGGGGGGAAGGAGATGGAAGAGGAACCAAGTGCTGTTCAAGAAAGAGAAGCCTTACCGAGAAGCAAGCAATATATGAAAGCTAAGTTATTAGAATTTGATCAGCTCAAATTTTAAATTTTTAGTTGTCTTCCTTGAACAATCACACTTTGTATGGAAAACCCGTGCGCGGAGGAACCTACCCGTAGCTAGCCGCACCCTTATCTTGTTTTCGAGTACGCTCAACGACTTAAGTGAGCTGCGACAAATGTCGCGCCCTTGTTTCGTTTTCGAGTTCACTCAACAAGCTGAGTGCGTCACGACTAGCTGCGGCAAGGTTGCTTGCCGGTAAGACCTTGGCCAGCAGGCTGCTCAGAGTCCAGCACTCAGCGCTCGCGGCAAAGGACCCTTGCCGGCAAGCTCCCTGGAAGCGTAGGGTGAAAAAAGCATACAAAGTAGATGACCAAGACAAGGAAGATAACATTGCACTGATTGATCGAAATAAGATAAGTATTTTACAAAGGATAACTTGTCGCAATGATTAATGAGCTCATAGCACCCTATGCAGCAACAAAAAGAGATAAAGAAAAAGGAGGCCTAATCTACGCGGTCGCCCTCAATCCTGGAGATCTTGTTCACTTTGGCGATGATGTGGGCGACCTGCGCCTTCAGCGCCTCCGTGTTCGCGTCGGCCGGCAAGCTGCGGAGGACGTTGGTGAGGTTTATACCGGGATTGCGGTATACAATCTTCGTCAGGGCACGCTCCAAGGTCCCCGCGCAGAGCTGGCGCGACTCCTCGGCCAGTTGCGCGGGGAGTTTCTTCCGAAGATCTGCAAGAGCCGGCGCGATCCCTCTGAAGAAGAGGCTGAGCTTGGCGCTGTGAGGGAGGTTTGGATCCGGAGAGTAGATGAGATGCTCAACCTTCAGCGCCAGCAGCTCCTGGTCGATGTTGGATGCAGAGGACACCAAGTCGTCGGTCCACACCTCGACGGTCCGGCGGAAGTTCTCAGCTGCAGTATTGGCGCTCTCCACCAAGCCTCGCTCCCTGCGGAGCTCTTCCTTCAGCTTGGTTTCCCGGTCCCGGACGGCGTCGAGCGAGTCCTTCAACGTGGAAACCTTAAGCTCCAGATCCTCAATTGAATCCTTGGCGGCCTTCAACTCGTCGCCCTGCTTGGAGAGGCGCACCTGGAGTTCAGAGTTGGTGTGGGCGTCCTTCTCGCGCTCTGTGTTGAGCGCGGTGACCCTCTCCACGCTCGCCTTCAGTGACTCCTCCAGTTGCGCAACCTTGGCCGCGAGCTCCTCCTTGGCGGTCTCCGCGGCAGCCGCGGCGGCTTTCGCCTCCTTCAGCTCCCCGCCAAGGGCCTGCTCCCGAGCGGCAAGGTCTTCCTCGTGGGAGTCGAGGTTGACCTTCCGTTGGGCGAGCTCTCCTTCTCGCCGGGACAGCTCCTCCCCGGCGAGTCGCTGCTGCTCTTCGGCTTCGGCTTTCTCCAGAAGCCACTCCTGGTACTCCCCGGCGAGCCTCTCGCGCTCCTCCACCACGTCGCGGAGGGCAGCCTGGTTGGCGGCGCGGAGCTCCGCCGCGTGCTTCTCCATCTCGACGGCGGCCTTGGCGGCAAGGGCCTCCCGAGACGCAAGCTTCGCCTGCCTGGCCCGATAAAGGGCCAGGAGCTGATGAAGCAGCTTCTCCTCCTCGGGCCCGTCACTTCCGCCGGGCGCCTCGACGATCTTCAGACCCGCGGAGGCGAGGACCTCTCCATCAAAGGCCTCACCCTCCGCGGGGGCTCGCGATGAAGAACCCCACGGCACCTGGATGTAAACGCCATTGGGGGCCTCAAGGTAATAGGCAGACGGCTCCTTCTCGGCGGAGGGGTCGGCGGCCGGCGCAGCGCTCGACGCTCCTGCCGCCTCCGGGCCGGCAGTATGGCCGCCGTCCCCCTCCCCGTCCGCCGCGTCTGCGGCCGGAGCGGTCTCCTCCGCAGCCGGCCCGGTGGCTCCCGCCGTGTCCTCCACGACAGGGGCGTCGCCGCCGCCGCCCTGCGCGCCCTCCTCCTCGACGATGATGACTTCCGTCTCCATCTGCTCGGGGGGAGGAGGATCTAGAAGAAGAAGAAAAAGTAAAAGAAGTTCAAGCAAATATCCAAAAAGAGACGAATCCAAGAAGACAAAGTTACAGAACTTACCTTGATGGACATCGTCAGCGGCAGGCTCCCTCGCCGGGGAGCTCTGCCTTGGCGGAGTGGCCGCCCTCGCCGGGCTACTCGCCCTTGGCGGGGTACTCGCCCTTGGCGGAGTACCCGCCCTTGGCGGAGTGCTCTCCCTTGCCGGAGAGTTCGCCTTTGGCGGGGACGGCGGGGCCTGCGGCTCCTCGGGAGCGACCTCCGGATGCTCCTGTGGTTGTGGCTCCACCTCTGCACAGGACAATCAAGACAAGACAAAAACATCAAGATATCAGCACAAGACGAAATTCTCAAGCGTGCCCGACAAGCGGAAATATGGAACCCAGACTTACGCTGGGGGCTGCACTGGGGGCTGCTCCTCGGAGCAGCGCTCGGGTCCGGCAGGCTCGTCTCCGGCGCGTCCCCAGTCGCTGCGACGGGCGAGTCATCCGCGACCTCGACCACGGGCACCTTGGCCTTCTTCGCCACTCGCTGGGCTAGGGTCCTGAGATCAAACCAAAAGCAAGATTAGCATCAACAAGAATCAAGATAATGTTAAAGAGGATGCAAAAACCTCAAGTTCTTACTCCTGTTCCTCCTCGTCGTCGTCGTCGCTCAGGGCGGAGAAGTCAAACGCCACCTGAGGCGCGTCCGCGCGAGGAGCAGGAGGCGAAGACTCCCTCGGGCGCTTGGCGGTCCCCGGGGCTGGGGGCTGCGAAGACCCGGCCCCTGTGGACGCCGAGGCCCGGGGAGCAGGCGGAGCAGCCGCTCCGCTCTGCGAAGACCCTCCTCCGCTTGGCGCTGTCGTGCGGGGCGCCTCCGCCGTAGCTTGTGCGCGGGTCGCCCCCGCCGTGGCCTGTGTGCGGGTCGCCCCCGCCGTGGTTGGTGCGCCGGGCGCCCCCGTCGCAACTTGACTCCCCCGGGAAGCTCGCGCTGCCCGGCGAGTTGGTTGTTGTCGGGGCGCCTGCGCCCTCGTCCCCGTCGTCGCCTTGCGGAGACGTTTCAGCGGAGACCGCTTGGGACTCGCCCGGGGCGGGGAGGTCTCCGATGACGAGGAGACGTCGTCGGCATAGAGCCCCAGAGACCCGTCGGAGTCCTCGGCGGCCTCGGCGTCCTCCTCCTCCTCCTCCTCCTCCCCGGCAGGCTTGCTGGGCCCAGCGCCCTGCACCGTGGCCGCTCTCCCTCCGGCGCCTCCGCCCCCTCCGGCGCCTCCGCTCCCTGCGGCGCCTCTATTCCCTCCGGCAACGCCGCCTCTTGCCGCGGCCTCGGTCACGTTTCCGGGGATCCCGGAGTGCCTCAAAGAAGGGACCCTGGCGAGCGCGTCGGGGGGAAGTTGCAGCAGTCTGCGGATCTCCGCCTCCTCTGCTTGGCAGGACGCATCCGCAGCCTCTGCCTCATCAGGTGTATAGCCAAATTCTCCTGCCGCTGCGGCTGCAGCGGCCTCTTCAACCCGAGAAGCTATATAGGCAATCTCTTGGTCGGTGGTGTCCCGTGTGAGCCCTTTGATTTCATCCTTGTTCTTCGCCACCTCCACAAGGTTGTCGAAGAAGCTGATGATGTCTGATGACTTGGGCGGGATCCATGTGCGGTCCACGCCGTGCGAGTCACACGCGGGCATCATGGCGCGAAGAGGATCCCGGGCCGTGCTGCTGCAGAGAGGCACCACTCCCCGGGGAGCCCTGAACCATTCTGGGTGTGCTGGGTCGTGCTTAAAGAGTTCCCGGACCATCCCCTTCAGCTCGAGCACCGTGAAGTTGAAGTTTAGCCCTGGGCGCAGCCTCATTATGTCCGTCGCGTTGCCGTACTCCCATGCCGGCCTCTTCCTATCCTGTAGAGGGGCAATGCGGCGGCGGAGGAAATCTGTGCCTACTTCTCCGACAGACAACTTTGCTACCCAAAGACGAAGAATCCGGACGAGGGCGACGTTGAGCTTGATGTCGTCCGAATCCAGCTCGCTCCAGTCCCTGCCGCGCACGATGGGTGTTGTGCGCGGCGCGGTGAAGGGTTGCGGCTCGTCCTCGACTATCCAACACCAGTCTGCACGCCACTCCTCCCACTTGCCGCGGAGCTCCCCCGGCAAGTAGGACTCCTTCTTGTTCAAGCGGAAGACCCAAGATATTCCTCCGGAGAGGGGTGCACCGGCCTCTGCTCTAGGGGTGAAGAAGTGCCTAAACAGCGCTACGTTCGGATAGATCCCAATATAGTTTTCGCACATATGTGCGAAAACCGCCATCGTGAGGATGGCGTTGGGGGTGAAGTCAAGAAGGTGGAGGCCGTAGGTGTGCATGATGTCGCAGAAAAAGTCGGAAAAAGGGGGACAAAGGCCGCAATGGAAGAAAGCTGCGAAGAAGAAGTACCCGCCGGGGTAGTTGTCCTTGGCGGCGGGGGGGTAGGCTCTGGTCCGAGGGTGCGCCTTGGTCTCCCCGGCCCAGAACAAGTAGTACTTGTTCCAGAGTTCCCGCGCGCTGAGCCGCGGCGAGAAGACGACGTTCCGCTTCCGTAACAAGGTGAGCCTCGCCGCTTGCTCCGATTTCTCCTTCTTGGTCTTCTCCGCCTTCGCCTTCTCAGTCTTCGGGGCCATGGCGGAGGCGGCGAGGGAAGGGGGACGAAGAGTTCGGCGGCGCCGCAGATGCGGAAGACGGCGGAGGAGGTGTGGAGGCGGAGCGCAAAGGGGATCTCTGGAGATGGAAGAAGAAGCAATGAAGGCGTAGGAGGGGAACCGCTCCTACTTCCTCTGCTTTTATGGGGAAGTGGGGGACGTTTCGCTCTTTCCATTAAAAGAACATGGCCACGTCCCATCCCACGACGCCGCAATCGACGCGTGCCGTTACGGAGGGACGCGGCGGATGCGGAAGTGGATTCGGCGCGCCGTGGGCCGCGCGTGCCCGTGCACTGTTTTGGGCCTGGCCCAACAGCGCTCGGCACCGTGTGTGGCCCAGGCCCGGGGGCTCCTGTCGGTGTACTAAGGTAGGGGTACCTCAGTACCCCAACTTGTCACGGGCAGTAGCAGCTTCCCGCGGCAGGGCCTACCACGCGCTTGCCGGAGACCTTCCTGCTCCATATAAAACCATTCAAAAACAAAGTATGCAAGACAGAAGATCAAGACCCCGGCGAGTGGAGCTTGCCGGGAAGGCCGTTCCAGGCTTAAGATTACCTCACTCACGCAAGGCCATGGCAAGAGGAGCTTGCCAGGAAGACTAGAAGATTATGTTGCGGAAGACATGCCTCGGCGCAACGTGCGCCCCGGCAGGGCCCGGAGAGCGACAAGCATCAGAGCCCGACAAGCTCCCGGGCCCGGCAAGGTCAAGACCCCGGCAAGGTGCTTGCCGGGGAGAGTTACACTGTGTGCCCGCGCTCCAGCTCATTGAACCACGCGTCGCCCTGGGGCGACGCCAGGGACGCGTGGCGGATGGCTGTGCAGCCTGGGGGACACGGTGGCACTCCACGGTGGTGAAGCCATCGCCGTGGCAAACGGAGACGCAAGGGCGGGCGCTTTTGGTGTCGACGGCGACGGGCATTAAATGCTCTTGTCCCCCACTGTCAAAGTAGGTTGCGACCACTGTTCACGCACTGTAGCTCCACTATTCCCGCACTGTTACAACTACCACCTCTTTTACATTTTTACCCTTTCTCCTACGTTGACACCTGTCGGTGACCCCTTGTACTATAAAAGGAGGCCCATGCACAACGTAGAAGGGGTTCGGAACCTAGATCGCTCATACGCTCGGCGTAGCTAGTTCTTCAAGCTCCCGAGCTCCTCAACTCAATACAAACTAAGCAGGAGTAGGGTTTTACGCGTCCCTCGCGGCCCGAACCTGGGTAAACTGCCTGCGTGATCTCCACGATCTGCTCTTCGTGCTCCCTCCGCCCTCTTACCGCACAAGCAAGGGGCTCCGGTCTCATAGGTGTTCGTGGCGGACAGTTTCCCCCGACAGTTTCGGTCTACTTGTCTCGGACATGATGCCTATATACAATGATCATGCCTAGATAGTCTCATAATTATTCACTTTTCTATCAATTGCTCGATAGTAATTTTTTACCCACCGTAGAATATCGCTATCATGAGAGAAGCCACTAGAGAATACTATGGCCCCCGGGTCTATTCTCAACATATCAATCTACTCTACTTTACTTTTCTTGCTTTTATTTGCTGTTTTATTAAACCAAAAATACCAAAAATATAATTATCATCTCTATCAGATCTCACTCTCGTAAGTGACTGTAAAGGGATTGACAACCCCTTATCGCGTTGGCTGCGAAGTTCTTATTTGTTTATGCAGGTGCGAGGGACTCGCGCGTGGTCTCCTACTAGATTGATACCTTGGTTCTCAACAACTGAGGGAAATACTTACGCTACTGTGCGACATCTCCCTTTCCTCTTCGAGGGAATACAACGCAAGCTCAAGAGGTACCAGTGACGTCGAAGGCGTAAATGCCCAGGGCGCCACCACTCGTACCGCTTCGCGCGGGTACAGAGAGGCTGATTAGCGGGCCCCACTAGTCAGGTGAGGGGAAGAGAGGGAGAAGAACAGGGGCGGCTGCAACCTCGCCGGAGCGTACGTCGGCGACGCGAGCTCCTTGGCCAAGATGGGAGGGATTGATCGACAGAGGAGGTCGAGGCGCACCTGCCCGTACCCGTAGAGTAGCTAGGGGTGGTCGTACGGAGTCGAAAATGGCCTCGCAGACGGAGGCATAATGGGGTGGTCGCTGGAGTTGAAGAAGAAGGCGAGCAACGGAGACTCCAGAAGCTCCAACTAGGTGGAACGGCACCACCAAAGAGTGGTGGAGGCTCTGGAAGTATTGCTCTGGCCTGAGAGGGGCTGGAGCTACCGCGACGACCCGAGGGGATCGCCGGCGAGCTCAAGCTCGGGGACGGCGGCATGTGGCCTGCCCGGCCGGGCCATGAGGTTCTACGCAGTTGTGGTGTGTGTGGGAGTGGAGCTGGGTGCTCGGGAAGGCTGGGAGGGGTCCTATATATATGCGAGCCGAGAGGGGGATCGAGGCTCCGCCGGCGACACCTGGACGCTGCGCCCGACGACGAATGGCGTCAGTGAGAGGGGAGAAGGCGACGGGGTTCACGCTCGACCTGTGGACGGACGGAGACGAGAACAGGGGCGATGGAGTGGCAACGAGCACAGTGCGCACCGCACTGTTGCCTTGGTTGGACCGCACCCGTGCCTGCTGCGGCGAGCTCCGGCGTCGGCAAGTGCCAGGGGTGCGCTATAGAGGTCGAGACGAAGATGGTGGCGTGGCTTGGCAAGCTCGGGTAGGCACGGAAGCAGGCACGCGCGAAACAGAGCGCTCGGCGGCATCCAGAGCACGCCGACAAGCAGCCTGGCATGGTGCACACGCGTGGTCACCGCGTGAACTTTGCCTACTAGCCGAGTTGGTGCCAAAGATCATATCTGGCATGTTGTTCATGGTAGATATGAGAGTTACCCAGGTTTAGTTTGGGTCCAGACGCAGTAGAAAGAAATTCACACGGCTAGTAAGTTTCTGGACAGAAACTTTGAGAGTTTACTGAGGTAAATTAGCTAAGAGTTGGAGGCTGTGCTTTGGAGGCTAGTCCTAAGTTACTACGGTAAAGATGCACAAGGAGTTTCAGAAGCAATGCAGCAAGTAAAATGGTAGTTGCTATAGAAACTACCATTTCTGTCCAGAAAAGAAAAGAATTTATGTAGCAAAATTATTCCAAAAAGTGGTGCAATATTTTTGCTGAGGAATATGTCCTAGGGTCCAGAGAATATTTATGAATTTCCTCAGATTTTTGTGGGCCAGAAAAATTGGGGTTGCTTTGGAGCATAATGGGCTTAACTAGAGTTTTGGAGGGAAAAATGAATATTTTTCAATAAAGAAAAATATTCCAATAATAATTTTAGGGTGAACCAGAGGCACTTGGGTGAAAGCCAAGGGTACCCAAGTGTTTAAGTCCATATGAAATGATTCAAAAATCCCAAGGTTCAAGTTAAATTCAAATAAAACTCAGGCAAATAAAAGAGGGCAAGAACCAGGCTGTCACAAACCTCCCCCACTTAGAATGAATCTCGTCCTCGAGATTCGGTTGCTTGGGAAAACCATTCCGGATAATATGTCTGTAGGAATTCTTTTTGTTCCCAGGTTGCTTCTGACTCGGTGTGATGCTCCCACTGGACATTATAAAACTTCCTTACTTTACTACGAGTGACCTTTTCCATCTGATCCACAATTTTCAACGGTCTTTCTTCATACGTTAAATCCTTTGCCAATTCTATGTCGGTCATGGCAGTCCTTTTCTCAGGCGGCAATATGCACCGCCTCAACTATGAGACATGAAACACGTTGTGCACATCGGACAATTCCGGGGGCAATTCCAACTGATAAGCAACGGTGCCTACTCGAGAAATAACTGGGAAGGGGCCAATAAATCTTGGTGCCAACTTTCCGCGAGTCTGGAATCTCTTGACTCCTTTCATAGGAGTGACTCGGAGGTATACGTGTTCTCCGGGTTCAAAACTGAGCTGTCGGTGTTTTGCATCGTAATAACTCTTTTGTCGAGATTTGGCCAATTGTAATCTATCTCTGATCTCCTTGACTTGTTTCTCAGCTTCCATCATGAGGTCTATTCCGAAGATACGGCTATCTCCAGTCTGAGACTAATATAACGGGGTACGACACTTGCGGCCATATAAAGCCTCGTACGATGACATCTTTAGACTGGTTTGGAAACTGTTGTTGTAGGAGAATGCGGCGTAGGGCAGACAATCTTCCCATTTAGATCCTTGGGTCAAGACACAGGCTCACAGCATATCTTCAAGTATTTGGTTTACCCGTTCTGTCTATCCATCAGTCTGAGGATGATAGGTTGTACTGTATTTCAGGGCTGTCCCCAAGGCTTGATGGAGCCATGACCAGAAATCGGAGGTAAAGAGTGAACCTCGGTTGGAAGTGATGGTTCTAGGTACTACATGCAGACTGACTATTCTGGACACATACAGCTGTGCAAGTTGGTCTGCTCGATATGTGGTCTTGACCGGGATAAAGTGAGCTACCTTGGTTAAAGTTTCCACTATGACCCATATTGCATCATTGCCTCGCTGAGTCTTGGGTAGTCCTGTGATGAAATCCATGTAGACATCATCCCATTTCCATTGAGAAACTGGCAGCGGTTGAAGAAGTCCGGCTGGCTTCTGATGTTCTGCCTTTACTTTGTTGCATATGTCGCAGCAAGCCACAAAATAGGCAATGTCCTTCTTCATTCATGTCACATCCCTAGTTCTGGTCTGCTCTGGTCTAGCTAGTCTTGTGTTGCGTCATGTCTAATTTTCTTTTAAACTTGAATTGGGGTTGTTCAAGCCCTAGCACCAAGTGATCTCAACTAGGTTCAAATAAATACTTTTCAATGTACCCAAAGTTCCCTTCACAAAATGTTCATCATTTTTGGTCTTGGCTAAAACCTCTGCCAAAAATGGTTTCATAATTTTGGGAGCCATTTTGGATCCTTGAATTAAATCATAGATATTTGCATTTGGACATTTAAATCCTATAGATAATTTTAAATGTCCAAATAATCTTGGAGGTAAATGAGGGTTGTTGGAATTAATCCAGACAGTGCCCACAAATATTTCCAAGATTTATGAAAATGTTCTGGCATTTTTATTAAAGCAAAACAAAAGCAGAAAATAGAAAACAGAAACTAAATAGAAAGAGAAGGGAGAGAAACTTACCTGGACTGACCTACTGTGCAGCCCACTAGAAGCCCTGTAGACAGCCGGCCTGCCTGGCCCAGCCCACCACCGCCGTCGTCCTCCTGGCACCAGTCGGCCAGGCGTGTGGCCGGCGCGCGCGCACGGCCGTGCCTCCATGCCACCTGCCTGCCTGCCTTCCCAGACCACATCGACACCGCCTCGACCTTCCCCGCTGCCGTCAGGATCGGGCCAACGCCTCAATTCCCCATGTCTCTCTCCCTCGCCTGTTCTTCGCCATGGCCGAACGCCACCGTCGCCGCCGCCCGTCGTTGCCGCACCCAGAGCCTCCCCCTCGACCCCTCGGCGTGCCCAGTAGCTCGGCTATCTCGTCCTTGACCTCATCAACAAGCCAGGCGACGCCGGACGTCCTCCATCGTCGCCATCATCGCCTTCTTCACCGCCGGCCACCGAGGACCTCCACCGTCGATTCGCCACCGTCGTCGCTTCCCCGGGCACGCTGGCCATCCCTACGGCACCGCTGTGAGCCCCCGGTCTTTTTCCCCCTAACCCCGCCTCCGTTTGGTCGCCATAGTCGTCGCCCCGTGAGCACCCGACGTCGTCGTCCGCCATGGCCGGCGAGCCGTGCTCCGGAGCCTCTCCTGCTCCCTCCAGGGGCACTAACACGCTCCTGGCGCCTCTAGTAGGCTGGCTAGCCACTCTGTTTGCTTGCCGGAGCACTACAGTCGTGTCCCCGCACTGACCCGCACGCAGGCCGCCGCCGCGATCTTGTTTCCGGCGAGCCCGGTCGACGTCAGCCCCTCCCAATGGCTTAAATGGATGCGGGCGAGTCCCAGCTCCACGTAGAGCTCCTCCGCCGCTCGTTTGGTCGCCTGAGGGCGAAACCCGATGCCAACCGCCGTCTCGGGCCTCGCCGGCAGCTAAACGCCGGCGGGTTTGACCCGTTGACCGGCGTGGTTTGACCCCACTGCCTGGTTTGACCCCCCCTCTCTCACTGACTTGTGGGCCAGCCCTTGACTAGTATTAGTTTAGGTTTTTAGTTAAGTTTTAATTACTGTCATTAGCTTAAGTAGACACTGACAGGTGGGCCCAGTGCCCTGCTAATTTTAGATTAGTGCTAATTTGCAAATAGTTAGCCTTTGACTCACTTACATGTGGGCCCCGCCCGGCTACTAAACTAGGTTAGTGCTAATTAAGTTAGTTTAGTTAGTTGTGTCACTGACCTGTGGGACCCACAGGTCAGGTTTGACTAGACCAGCCCCTGTTGACTTGCTGATGTCAGCATGACCTAGTGCTGACGCAATAAGTGTTTTCTGGAATTTTAAATAAATCAAAAATGCTTTATTTATTTCAGAAAATAGCTAAAACTGCTAAAAATCACAGAAAATAATCTATAACTCCAATGAAAATAATTTATATATGAAAAATGATCAGAAAAATTCATGGAATCTGTTTATGGCATTTTCATGCATGTTTGAACAAGTTAAACCTGCTGATCAGGTCAAATAAATTAAATGACATTTGAATAATCACATATGGAGTTTGAATTTGAACCTTTGGTTCAAACCAACTTCATTTAATATGGTTGCTAGCTGCATTATCTCAATCAACAGCATATTGCCATGTCATGATCATGCATCATATTGTCGCATTGCATTGATTGTGTTTCTTTCTTTGTTGCCGGTGTTTGTTCCCTTTCAGTAGACGTGTACCGACGATGTGATCGATGACACCGATGAAGACCCAATGTTATCTTCAGAAGTGCCAGGCAAGCAATACTCCATTGAGCATTCCGATACAATCCCACTCTCTCGCTCTTGCTCTCTTTTACTGCATTAGGACAACAACACTTCAACTGTTACCTGCTGCGGTAGTTGAACTCCTTTCCACTTCATGACCTGTCATTGCCACAGTAAATAGTTGAAACCCACTAGTATGAGTAGGAGTTGTTTGAGCCATGTTGTGCCTACTTATTCATGCTTTCTGGTTATGCCTGCTATTGCTTAGAGTTGTGTCAGGTCTGATTCATCGAGAATGAATTGGAATGTGGTGAACATGTCTTACCGTTGAGAGCTAAGTGTGTGAACACGATTTGGTAAAGGTAGCGATGAGAGGCCATGTAGGAGTACATGGTGGGTTGTCTCATTGCAGCCGTCCTCAGGAACTGAGTTCTGTGTCGGTTGGTCCATGAAACAGCTACTACCACACATTGGGATCCTTAATTGACTCTCTCGACTTATTAATCAACATGATCTCTGTCCAGGAGTTGCAATTAGTTTCTGGTGTTTGTAGTTTACTGGAGGTCGTGCGCAGCGCTGACCCTCGGGATGGGCTGTGACGCGACAGGTACGTGGCACGGTGTACCGGTCGCCCGTTTGGTGATGCGGGAACCCTGTACACATCGTTTGGGGCCGTGAGCGACACCCCGGCCGGATCTCCCCACGGATGGAACCCAAATAGGCGATAAACCTGGACGAGAGACTTGTGTGGTTAGTCAGGTCGTGGCCGACACCCTCGCCAGGCTTCCGCTTGAAGGTTGCCGAGATACATGACGTGTACATGGCGGTAAGTGGCGAGAGCGTGTGTGAAGAAGTACACCCCTGCAGGGTTATATATGACCTATTCGAATAGCCGTGTCCGCGGTAATGGACTTCTGGGTTGCCTATAACAGTTCATAGACAAGTGGAAGTGGATACTCTAAAACACACAAGATAAGTGTGAGTGCTATGGATGGCCTTCTCGTAGGGAGACGGGAGCGGATCCATAGTGGTGTATTGATTGGTGAATATGTCGACTCGTGTGCGCCACCTCAAAAGAGTTACTTGCAGTCGTAGTTTAGGATAGCCACCGAGTCAAAGCTGGCTTGCTGCAGTCAAACTCCACCATCCCCTTTGTGATACTAATGCATATGTAGTTAGTTCTGATGTAAGTCTTGCTGAGTACATTTGTACTCACGTTTTCTTAATTTATGTTTTTGCAGAGAGACCTCAGTCTCGCTAGTGGTTCTGCGTGGACTTCGACGTTTAGCTTGTTACCTCAGCTACGATCTTGTACCCTTGGGAGGGTCTTGTTGATAGTCAGGCTTCTCAGCCTTTTTCATTTGTAGTTGTTTGTACTCAGACATGTTATGCTTCTGTTACCTGTATGCTCTGTATGTTGGGTCATGTGACCTCTGTTTGTAACAAATGCTATGATGGCTCTTCTGGGGCCTTATCTATATGAGTTGTTGAGTTATGTTGTGATGCCATGTTGAACAACACATACTTGCATGTTATGCGTACGTGTAATGTGTATTGCTATGTGTGGGATCCGACACCTAGTTGTTTACCCTTGGTAGCCTATCTTACAGGGAAATGTCTCCTAGTGCTTCCACTGAGCCTTGGTAGCTTGCTACTGCTCCGGAACACTTAGGCTGGCCGGCATGTGTCCTTCTTCGTTCCTGTGTCTGTCCCTTAGGGGAAATGTCACGCGTTGTTCCTTTAAGTCCTTGTAGCTTGCTACGACTTGGGTTCATACGTTGATGACAGACACGTTCGTTGCTGGGTCATGTATGCCTGTCTTTGTAATTTAGCGCCACTTTTGGTTTATAACTAGTCATGTCGGCCCGGGTTCTCTGTCATATGGATGCTAGCGACACTATCATATACGTGTGCCAAAATGCGCAAACGGTCCCGGTCCAGGTAAGGTCGCACCCGTGGGGATACCGTGCGTGAGGCCGCAAAGTGATATGAGGTGTTACAGGCTAGACCTGTGTGACTTAGGATCGGGGTCCTGACAGCTTTGGTATCAGAGCCTGACTGCCTGTAGGATTAGTAAGCCAAACTGGTCGAAGTCGTGTCTAGAAATTCTTTAGTTATATAAGGGAATTGATTGTGGAAGGGAACGTAAGGCTCTTTTACTTCTTACCCCATGACCTTCTGATCTGAGTCACCTTCTTCTTCTACGGGGATTAAGAACTAGGATTCTCATTCTATTTATTAGGATCACGTTACTAGTGGATTCAACCCACAGTTTAGTTTCTACTACTTCTGTTTGTTCAACTGTTGGACTCAGGACCTTGACTTTATGATGCTAAGTGTTTATGCTACACTTTTGCTTGGATCTCAAAAGTATTTTCGAGCATTTATAGCCCTTATGCTATCCGAGTCATCCCAGGTTTCTAAATAGTCTGATGCATTTGCAAATCCCTTTTTCCTGTCCTGATGCTCCTTTGGGCCAGATTAACCACACTAACCAGTGAGTTGAGGTACTCTGTTACCTTGACAAATGTGTTGGAGTTATTATTATGACCCTAGGTGTCTTAGAAGATCACCAGTAATCTAGCAATGCTTTATATTCTCAGTGTGATGATTCTGGCCATCACTCTCGAAAGCATCCCGTGATGCCATCTAGTTAGTAGGCATTCTATTCCTGGGTTCTTGAACCCAAGATTCACTCCACTAACCTCCCGTTGGTAGTATTTGCTCGTCCCTTTAGGATATTAGTAACCTTGTGATAGTCCTCGAGGTCCGTGGTATATCATTCTTCCAAATACCATGAACCATCCTTGGCAGAAGTTCTCCCGAACCAAAAGATCACAACCAGAGTGCTCATGAGTAGTACTCCATTCATATTGTTGCCAGTCCTACCTTTCTGCATGGATTATCCAGAAGAAACATGTTGAACTAGTTCGACATACTGATCTATGCATTCACAACTCAGAAAGTTATATGTTCCTTTGAGTTGTCCTTTTCTAGTTGTATTATGACCCTCGTCTATCAATTGATAGTCAGGAGTAGTTGTGCACTCGTGTTCATCGATGCCTTTTACTCTTGTGGTCCGTCAAGCCATTGTATTCCGGAATGACTAGGAGAAACAAACTCCAGTACCTTATCCATATCCAGGATTGGGTCAAAGAAGTTGTACTTCGTAGATGAAGAATGCTAATCCAGCTTCTAAACTATTCTATCCTGGAGTATTACCATCTTTATGTCAGGAATGTCATGAGAATTGCACCACCTCCTATGAACTTTTGATAAGGTGATACTTCTCGTCATCATCGTTTATTCCTCGGCCTCCGTGTTATTGTAACCGGAATGCTGACAATTGAACTGTGATGTGTGAAATCAATACTCCTAGCAACTTCGTTGCTTGGTAGTTAAAGGACAACAACTTCATTCTTAGCGTGTTGATTCCTGAATCACCATTCTAAGGTTGATCGTGCTACTAGTCCATCTTTCCTGGTGCACTCTTCGATCAATGAGTTAGGATTATTCAATCCCTGGCTTATTTGATCATATTGTCTTGCCCTGAAAAGATAGATTGATCTTGAGCTTCCTAACATATCGGTGGTCCGTGATTTTCGGAATATCTTCTCGAAAGTATTACTAGGTTGCTCCCTGATCGTTATGTTGAGCTCGTGATCAAGATGGTTTCTCTCTAAACCACCCTTTCTCCAAGAATCTGTGTCGGATACCTTGAGCTAGTCGGTTAAGCTAAACGACAACTTGGAGAGTTGGAAGATAAAAGCTTGCCTGACTTAGTTCCTTCCAAGGGATATCTTTTGTGTGTGTGTTGAAGAAAGATGATATCTTGATCGATTGATCCTCGTGATCAATTGTTCGATCTATTGTCTTGTCCAAACTTTGATTTGAGTGTGGCCTACCGTCAAGTCAAATCAGAACCAATGGTATTCATAATGTTGTCTTACTCGTGGTTGATCCCTCGAGCATACACCGTTACATCTATTGGTCTGACCAATGCTATCACCTTGTTCACATAGTTATGGAATTCCAGTTTATGGAAGCCTCGATGAATCGTTGTTGAGCCCATCGGCAACATGTTTATCCCCTCCATGATTCATGTTGAACATTAAATCTAGTGTTGGAAACTTTGTAAGCATTGCCTTCGTGTCCCGTTCATGAGGTATATGTTCGATGAGAGGAGAGACTTTCCCTAATTCATGTGTAATTGATGTAAGTTGCCACCGTGAGTTCGAGAAAGTTGTTTTGCTTCCTGTGGAATCATCCCAAGTCAGTCATGCATACGTGCGAAGTATTCTGTGGTTTGGAGACTTGCAACCTTCACTCTATATGTATCCCTAGCACACCAAGCCACTGATTGTTTTGTTCAAGAAAAAGAAGTCTGTTGTGCTAATCCTAGGTCATGCACATGACTTCGCTATCTTCAATGATGGTTCCCACCTGAGCTCAGTAGTGTTTTATCATAAGACTACTACGTGGTTATGCTTGTCTTGGACAACGTGTTCACAAGTTTGTAGCAGAACCAGCTCATGTTTTGGAGCTTGCTATCGTAGTTCATTCCCGAGAATCTCGCAACGTCGTCTCGTCGATTTGGGTTGCAAACTTTCATTTCTCTTTCTAGACTCGATGAGTCTGGAATATCCTGACACCAACCAGAACTGAATCTCGGGCAGATATGATGGTTGGAGCATTTTCCAAGAACTATAATATTGGTCTCTCGATAACCGGTAAAGTGTATGTCGTGGTCAACACACCCAGCCGGAAGACCTATTGTTGTAGTATCTTGATTGAAGAAGTTGGCCACCTCCCCATAAGGATTTCCTAGGAATTACTCCCTAGTTGTTCCTTATGGATTCTTGTGCTCCTGAAGTCCGACCTTTTACTTGACGTTCTAGGTACCAAACCATTTTAATAAATGGGTTGCGCTAGTACATCAAGGAGAACATTAGAAGCGGAGTGCTAAATGTCTCTCGGTCGATCATCCAGATTTTGCCCCTTGATTCTGCTAAGGTGAAATCTGAGAAAGTGTTATCTTCCTTTGCATCTGCAGCATCCGTCATTATTTATCATGGTAGTATGTGGTGTTGCCAGGATCCTTGACACGGATATTGGTAAAACCATGATGAATATGGGAATGCTCAAGTTCTTGAGAGCACGCACAAGCACTAGGTGTTATCATTGGCACTAACCGGGATTGCTCCCAGTGTTCTTGGTTATGCTATAACCTCTCAAAGAGTAGATTCACTCTCTACTGTTGGGTTTCTTCCTAGTTACCAGAATCATTCCCAGCATTTGCATTTTTGTTCCCAGCTTGCACCGCCAATGTGACAATTTTCCATGGATTGCCTTTCTCAGCCACTGTTGTTCATGATTATCTTTAGAAGTGGACTTGCCATGGGTCCCATCCATTTCTAATGATAAGCAAAATCATCCCTTGTGTTGTCTTCAACAAGGTAGTCCACATCATCCATGCTAGTCGGAGTATGTCGTTCTCTCGAACTCCGTCAAACGATCGTTTGTGATTGCCTTAGGCTGGTATAGAGAATTTCAATGATCGCTATGTCAAAAGTAATTCTTTTTGCCACTTAAGGGAATAATTCTACGAGTCATCTTCTCTAAGGTGCCCCGTCTGGTGGTATGGATCACCATCTTCTTAGGTGTGGAATTATTGCCACTAGGTGAACCTTCATCATTTATTTCACTCCATCCCTCTAGATGTGTGTTCTGTGTCTCAGCTCAAGAGATGTTTCCACGTCTCACTCCATTAGTTGTTCTGAGTTGCTCGATCTTTGGCAATATCGATTCCTGTAGAGTTTCTTCTGTTATCACTGTGTTGGACAAAGATCTCGAAATCAAGGATGTCAGGATCAACATGATGCAAGCAATCAACATCTCCGAGAAGGGCAGTTGGATCATGAAGATCGTGTTGTTAGCTTTGTGTCCCCTCTGTCCTCTTACTTCACGTCATGAATCTCGGGACGAGATTCTTGTTTAGTAGGGGTGAGTTGTCACATCCCTAGTTCTAGTCTGCTCTGGTCTAGCTAGTCTTGTGTTGCCTCATGTCTAATTTTCTTTTAAACTTGAATTGGGGTTGTTCAAGCCCTAGCACCAAGTGATCTCAACTAGGTTCAAATAAATACTTTTCAATGTACCCAAAGTGCCCTTCACAAAATGTTCATCATTTTTGGTCTTGGCTAAAACCTCTGCCAAAAAATGGTTTCATAATTTTGGGAGCCATTTTGGATCCTTGAATTAAATCATAGATATTTGCATTTGGACATTTAAATCCTATAGATAATTTTAAATGTCCAAATAATCTTGGAGGTAAATGAGGGTTGTTGGAATTAATCCAGACAGTGCCGACAAATATTTCCCAGATTTATGAAAATGTTCTGGCATTTTTAATAAAGAAAAACAAAAGCAGAAAATAGAAAACAGAAACTAAATAGAAAGAGAAGGGAGAGAAAGTTACCTGGACCTACCTATTGTGCATCCCACTAGAAGCCCTGTAGACAGTCGGCCTGCCAGCCCCAGCCCACCACCGCCGTCGTCCTCCTGGCGCCAGTCGGCCAGGCGTGTGTCCGGCGCGCGCGCACGGCCGTGCCTCAACGCCACCTGCCTGCCTGCCTCCCCAGACCACGTCGACACTGCCTCGACCTTGCCCGCTGCCGTCTGGATCGGGTCGACGCCTCAATTCCCCCCTGGCTCTCTCCCTCGCATGCTCTTCGCCATGGCCGAACCCCACCGTCGCCGCCGCCCGCCGGTGCCGTACCCAGAACCTCCCCCTCGACCCCTCGGCGTGCCCAGTAGCTCGGCCATCTCGTCCTTGACCTCATCAACAAGCCAGGCGATGCCGGACGTCCTCCATCGTCGCCATCATCGCTTTCTTCACCGCCGGCCACCGAGGACCTCCACCGTCGATTCGCCACCGTCGTCGCTTCCCCGGGCACGCTAGCCATCCCTACGGCACCTCTGTGATCCCTCGGTCTTTTTCCCCCTAACCCCGCCTCCGTTTGGTCATCGTAGTCGCTGCCCCGCGAGCACTCGACACCGTCGTCCGCCATGGCCGGCGAGCCATGCTCCGGAGCCTCTCCTGCTCCCTCCAGGGGCACTAACACGCTCCTGGCGCCTCTAGTAGGCTGGCTAGCCACTCTGTTTGCTCGCCGGAGCACTACAGCCGCGTCCCCGCACTGACCCGTATGCTGGCCGCCGCCGCGAGCTTGTTTCCGACGAGCCCGGTCGACGTGAGCCCCTCCCGATGGCTTAAATGGATGCGGGCGAGTCCCAGCTCCACGTAGAGCCCCTCCGCCGCTCGTTTGGTCACCTGAGGGCGAAACCCGACGCCAACCGCCGTCTCGGGCCTCGCCGGCGGCTAAACGCCGGTGGGTTTGACCCGTTGACCGACGTGGTTGGACCCCACTGCCTGGTTTGACCCCCCCCCCTCTCTCACTGACTTGTGGGCCAGCCCTTGACTAGTATTAGTTTAGGTTTTTAGTTAAGTTTTAATTACTGTCATTAGCTTAAGTAGACACTGACAGGTGGGCCCAATGCCCTGCTAATTTTAGATTAGTGCTAATTTGCAATTAGTTAGCCTTTGACTCACTGACATGTGGGCCCCGCCCGGCTACTAAACTAGTTTAGTGCTAATTAAGTTAGTTTAGTTAGTTGTTTCACTGACCTGTGGGACCCACAGGTCAGGTTTGACTGGACCAGCCCCTGTTGACTTGCTGATGTCAGCATGACCTAGTGCTGACGCAATAAGTGTTTTCTGGAATTTTAAATAAATCAGAAATGATTTATTTATTTCAGAAAATAGCTAAAACTTCTAAAAAATCACAGAAAATAATCTATAACTCCAATGAAAATAATTTATATATGAAAAATGATCAGAAAAATTCAAGGAATCTGTTTATGGCATTATCATGCATGTTTGAACAAGTTAAACCTGCTGATCAGGTCAAATCAATTAAATGACATTTGAATAATCACATATTGAGTTTGAATTTGAACCTTTGGTTCAAACCAACTTCATTTAATATGGTTGCTAGCTGCATTAGCTCAATCAACAGCATATTGCCATGTCATGATCATGCATCATATTGTCGCATTGCATTGATTGTGTTTCTTTCTCTGTTGCCGGTGTTTGTTCCCTTTCAGTAGACGTGTACCGACGATGTGATCGATGACACCGATGAAGACCCAATGTTATCTTCAGAAGTGCCAGGCAAGCAAAACCCCATTGAGCATCCCGATACAATCCCACTCTCTCGCTCTTGCTCTCTTTTACTGCATTAGGACAACAACGCTTCAACTGTTACGTGCTGCGGTAGTTGAACCCCTTTCCACTTCATGACCTGTCATTGCCACAGTAAATAGTTGAACCCCACTAGTATGAGTAGGAGTTGTTTGAGCCATGTTGTGCCTACTCATTCATGCTTTCTGGTTATGCCTGCTATTGCTTAGAGTTGTGTCAGGTCTGATTCATCGGGAATGAATTGGAATGTGGTGAACATGTCTTACCATTGAGAGCTAAGTGTGTGAACACGATTTGGTAAAGGTAGCGATGAGAGGCCATGTAGGAGTACATGGTGGGTTGTCTCATTGCAGCCGTCCTCAGGAACTGAGTTCTGTGTTGGTTGGTCCATGAAACAGCTACTACCACACATTGGGATCCTTAATTGACTCTCTCGACTTATTAATCAACATGATCTCTGTCCAGGAGTTGCAATTAGTTTCTGGTGTTTGTAGTTTACTGGAGGTCGTGCGCAGCGCTGAACATCGGGGTGGGCTTTGACGCGACAGGTACGTGGCACGGTGTACCGGTCGCCCGTTTGCTGATGCGGGAACCCTGTACACATCATTTGGGGCCGTGAGCGACACCCCGGCCGGATCTCCCCACGGATGGAACCCAAATAGGCGATAAACCTGGACAAGAGACTTGTGTGGTTAGTCAGGTTGTGGCCGACACCCTCGCCAAGCTTCCGCTTGATGGTTGACGAGATACATGACGTGTACATGGCGGTAAGTGGCGAGAGCGTGTGTGAAGAAGTACACCCCTGCAGGGTTATATATGATCTATTCGCATAGCCGTGTCCGCGGTAATGGACTTCTGGGTTGCCTATAACTGTTCATAGACGAGTGGAAGTTGATACTCTAAAACATGCAAGATAAGCGTGAGTCCTATGGATGGCCTTTTCGTAGGGAGACGGTGGCGGATCCATAGTGGTGTATTGATTGGTGAATATGTGGACTCGTGTGCGCCACCTCAAAAGAGTTACTTGCAGTCGTAGTTTAGGATAGCCACCGAGTCAAAGCTGGCTTGCTGCAGTCAAACTCCACCATCCCCTTTGTGATACTGATGCATATGTAGTTAGTTCTGATGTAAGTTTTGCTGAGTACCTTTGTACTCACGTTTGCTTAATTTATGTTTTTGCAGAGAGACTTCAGTCTCGCTAGTAGTTCCGCGTGGACTTCGACGTTTAGCTTGTTACCTCAGCTACGATCTTGTACCCTTGGGAGGGTCTTGTAGATAGTCAGACTTCTCAGCCTTTTTCATTTGTAGTTGTCTGTACTCAGACATGTTATGCTTCCATTGCCTGTATGCTCTGTATGTTGGGTCATGTGACCTCTGTTTGTAACAAATGCTATGATGGCTCTTCTGGGCCCTTATCTATATGAGTTGTTGAGTTATGTTGTGATGCCATGTTGAACAACACATACTTGCATGATATGCGTACGTGTAATGTGTATTTCTATGTGTGGGATCCGACACCTAGTTGTTTACCCTTGGTAGCCTATCTTACAGGGAAATGTCTCCTAGTGCTTCCACTGAGCCTTGGTAGCTCGCTACTACTCCGGAACACTTAGGTTGGTTGGCATGTGTCCTTCTTCGTTCTTGTGTCTGTCCCTTAGGGGAAATGTCAAGCGTTGTTCCTTTAAGTCCTTGTAGCTTGCTACGACTTGGGTTCATACGTTGATGACCGACATGTTCGTTGCTGGGTCATGTATGCCTGTCTCTGTAATTTAGCGCCACTTTTGGTTTATAACTAGTCAGGTCGGCCCAGGTTCTGTGTCATATGAATGCTAGCGACACTATCATATACGTGTGCCAAAATGCGCAAACGGTCCCGGTCCAGGTAAGGTGGCACCCGTGGGGATACCGTGCGTGAGGCCGCAAAGTGATATCAGGTGTTACAGGCTAGACCTATGTGACTTAGGATCGGGGTCCTGACTATTCCATCCCACCAGAATATTCTACAAAGGTCTTCATACATTTTTGTACCCCCGGGGTGAATAGAGTATGAGGATTCGTGTTCTTCTGACAAGATTTTCTTTTTCAGGTCCGACTGATTCGGTACACAAATCCTTCCATGAAATTGGAGAGTCCCAAAGTGATCCTTTGAGAAATCAGAGGTACGTCCTGCCAGCATATTCTTAAAATGCTTTTGTAGGACAGGATCGTCTGGCCGGGCCTTGCGGATTTCTTCCTCAAGTGTGGGGGTAACTTCCAAAATATTAGCGAGACCAGCCTCAATGATGTTCAGATGGAGTTGTGCAATCTCCTCTTGAAGTTTAGTGGGCAAGGATTTTAATATGATGTTTAGGCTGACCGGCTTCCGACTGAGTGCGTCAGCCACCATGTTGGCTTTACCCGGGTGGTAATTTATTCCAAGATCATAATCCTTAACCAGCTCAAGCCACCTTCGCTGACAGAGATTTAAATCTGGCTGAGAAAATATATACTTGAGACTTTTGTGATCGGGCACTTCTTTCCGATGAGATAATGCCTCCATATTTTGAGAGCATGCACCGCCGCAGCCAATTCCAGATCATGGGTAGGGTAATTTCCTTCGTGCGGTCGCAACTGTCGTGATGCATATGCCACTACCTTGCCATCTTGCATAAGTACACAACCAAGTCCTTGTCTGGATGCGTCAGAGTATACATCAAAACTGCGATAGATGTCTGGAAGAGTTAATACATGTGCGGTGGTTTGCCGTATCTTTAGCTCACTGAAACTTTTCTCACAGTCGTTAGTCCATTCAAACTTCTTGTCCTTTTTGAGTAGCTCTGTCATGGGTTTGGCAATCTTGGAGAATCCTTCAATGAAACGACGGTAATATCCAGCCAGTCCAAGGAAACTCCTAATCTGAGATACCGTTGTGGGTGGCAACCAATTGAGCACATCTTTTACCTTGCTTGGGTCTACGGATATACCCTCGGCGGATAGCACGTGCCCAAGAAATCCAACTTGTTTGAGCCAAAACTCACATTTACTGAATTTGGCGTAAAGTTGATGGTCGCGGAGTCGTTGTGACACTGCTCAGAGATGTTCTTTGTGATGCCCTTCACTTTTTGAATATATAAGTATGTCGTTGATAAATACTACCACGAACTTGTCAAGGAAATCCATGAGTACTTTGTTCATCATGTGCATGAAGAACGCAGGGGCATTGGTGAGACCAAAGGACATAACTGTATATTCATAAAGACTGTATCGAGTGGTAAATGTGGTCTTAGGAATATCTTCCTTTTTAATCTTAAGCTGATGGTATCCAGTTCGTAAGTCAATCTTGGAGAATACCTTGGCCCCGCTGAGCTGATCGAACAAGTCATTAATTCTTGGCAGCGGATATTTGTTTTTGATGGTGACATCATTTAGCTGACGATAATCCACACACATGCGGAGGCTGCCATCCTTCTTGCTTACAAAGAGTGCAGGCGATCCCCACGGTGAGGAACTGGGACAAATATATCCTTTCTGGAGCATTTCATCGAGCTGCTTATTCAATTCCACCAATTCTGATGAGGGCATCCTGTAATACTTCTTGTATAACGGTGCGGTCCTGGGTACCAGATCTATTGCAAACTCAAGCTCTTGGTCCGGCGGCATGCCTGGCAGTTCTTCTGGAAATACATTAGGAAATTCACTGACCACGGGAATTAATTCCAATTCAGCCACAGTGGTGAATATCATTCCCTTCTTTGGTATGCTTCTGCGGGAGTAGAATTTTGCAGAGTGCCCTTTTTGACTGGTCAGATTGACTTCTCGGGTTGCACAGTTTATGAATACTTGATATTGGGTTAGCCAATTCATGCCCAAAATAACGTCCAACTGTACCGACTCGATGAGTATCAAGGAAGTTGGAAAGCTTATTCCGTTGATATTGATTTCCAAGTCACGGCAGACCAGATTGCTCTTGATTAAAGATCCCAGGGTTTGTACCAGCATATTTTTGCCCAAAAGAGAACAAGAAACTTTGTTTTGGGCAACAAAACTCCGAGAAATAAAAGAGTGGGAAGCCCCTGAGTCAAATAAAATTATTGCAGGTATGCTGTTAACAGAAAACATACCAATGACTACTTCGGGGTTTTCTTGGGCTTCATCTGCGGAGAGGTGATGGACGTGCCCGGCAATGTTTTGCTGGTTCGGTTATGATCCCATAAAGTCGAATTGTGGCCGGAATAAGGCGTTCGCCTTGCTGTTCTTGGGGCACTGCCTGTCATAGTGTCCATTTTGCCCACAACTGAAACAAGAATTGTTGCGCTGACGCTCCTCGTGTACTGGGTTGGGGACAACATTCTTGACTTGGGTAGTGGTCTTGTTAACATTCTGTTGCCAATTGGGCTTATATTCCACCTGAGTTTGCTGCCAGGTTCGAGCCTTCTACACTGGTTGCCCTTCTTTCCTTGGTTCAAACTTGCGCTTGTGCTCGTTATTAGTAGGCCCGTTGTCCAGTACGAGCTTGTGTTCCCTTTCCGCAATGAAAGCTTTATTCACCAAACTTTGGAAGTCTGGAAAATCGAGCATGCTGAGAGTGCGCCTGAGTTGCGAGTTTAATCCTCCAAGAAATCTGTCAATTGTTTTTCTTCAATGGCCACGTCATATAGGGAGTAACGGGCCAGGTGGTTGAATTTCTGCAAATATTCACCCACAGACAGATTTCCTTGGGTGAGTGCAAGAAATTCACGCTATTTGATTTTCGTAATTCTAGTAGGGACATGATATTTTCGGAACTGATCCTTGAATTTTGACCAGGTGAGTTCTTCATCAGCAGGCCACATGGCTTTTGCATTTTCCCACCATATGGCAGCAGCGCCTTCAAGATAGTGAGTTGCATATGGAACTTTGTCCTCTTATGCAGTATGGGCAATCTCAAGCTTCCTTTCAATGGTCCGTAACCAATCGTCGACATCCAAAGGGTCAACAACCTGACTGAAACTGGGAGGCTGAGTTCTCTAAAAATCTGATAGCTTGGAGTGATGACCGTTCTGATTTCCATTCTGACCAACCATATCTTGAACACTTTTTAATATCTCAAGCAGATCATCACTTCTTCTTTCCTTAAACATACGCAGAATTTGCTCAGTGGTAGGCGGATTTGGCGGTGGAGGCGGTGGTATGTAAAGCTCGGGGGAGTGTCCTGCTTGTTGGGCGGAGCGACGAACAGGAACATCCTTGTGAGCGCTGCTACTGTTGCCTCCCCGCTTCATCCTATTATGGATTTTTCCCAAGACAACGCAACCGAGATGAGAAACATTCAGAAGGAAATATTTGGGGAAAAGCCACCAACAAAGCTCGAGGGAAAACAAAATTGCGAAGAAAGTCAGCGAGTAAAAGAAATACAGCTTCAGCATAATTATACAAGGACTAATACATGAAAAGTAATTAACATGCCCGGTTCCACTACTCTCATACATGAAACGAAACATCATGACTCGTACAACTACATTCGTACATCAGTCTGACAACCGCGAATACTCTAGAGCTCTACTACTCTGCGGGTGCTGCGGGGTCCTCCCCTGAAGTGGACTCGGATCCTGAACTGACGAAGTTAACTGAAATCTCGGGGTTAAAGGTAACACGGCAACGCTGCTTCGGAGGCTCTCCTTCCGGGGCAGGAGTAGGGTGGATCATAGGGGCTACAGGGGTAGTGAGAAGTGATATCCACTCAGCAGGGGCACGAGTTATGGTCGAGGCGCCCGAGCTACTGGGAGGGGTTACTGGGGAAATGGAACTGGCGAGGACGTAAGGGGTAAATCCCATGGAGGCGAGAATGGTGACATAACTAGTAGTGGCTAAAGCAATATGAGTGTTAGTCAACTCGCGAGCCAGCTCGTGGATCATGAGATAGCTAGCAGTAATATAACGGGAAAGATGGCTAGCAACACTACCAGACTCCGGATCAATCTCAGGGAAATGAACACGACCGTTGTCGTTCAGAGAAGGATATTATTGGAAACCTGGGTGGTTCTGCATGCGGACCTCGCTGTGACGGAGCTCAACAAGGATCTCGAATGCAGCAAATTGAACGGCCTGCGAAACGGTAGAAGCATAACTGCTTCAATAGGTACGAGTGTAAGAGCTAGAGTCAGAACTGACGCACAAAGTCACCACTGCCTGATACTCATATATTGAGTCTGCTAGACACTCCCAGTACACACGATAAACTGGGTCGTCTCCAAGAGGGTACATCCAACGCCACACATTACGAAGGAGGTGCGGTGATGTGTATGGCATCAGCTGTAACTGGCACGGATACGCCACTGGAGCCATCTACACTCACAACCATCATTAGGTTAGCATAAAAAAATGTAAGACAAGTATATGTAAAGCAACAACCAGGTATACAGACTACGGGCACTCAACCTAAACGCGTATCTGGCGTTTAGTTAGCTCGTCTTAGTCTAACGTGTCCTACAATCAGCGCAGCTCTGATACCAAGCGTTGTGGCACCCCGGATCAGAGCGACTGGTTTACCTTGCATTGCCAGCCCAGAGACCTTGTCTTCTGGCAACACACAACATCTTAGTACAGAAAACAACCGCTTTATTGATACTAGCGGATCACAGTTTTACATAACAGCAAGTAGCGAGGCCAAAAGGCACACACGGTGCGGCTGGACAATATGTACATTATTTAATGAACATAAAAGGCCTCGGTCATAAAAACTACGCAACAGCGGAACGATGATACGTCCATTTTGCATCATGCTTATAAGTTGATATTTATTGCACTATGGGCTATTATTACATGTTTTGTCACAATACTTATGCCTTTTCTCTCTTATTTTGCAAGGTTTACATGAAGAGGGAGAATGCCGGCAGCTGGAATTCTGGGCTGGAAAAGGAGAAAACTCTGGAAACCAATTCTGCACAACTCCAAAAGCCCTGAAACTCCACAGAACATCATTTAGGAAAATATAAAAAATATATGGTGAAAGAAACGCATGAGAGGGGCCACCGGCTGGCCTCGAGGGTGGGGGTGCGCCCCCCTTCCTAGGACGCGCCCCCTGCCTCGAGGGCCAGCCGGCAGGCCCCCGGTGCCCATCTTCTCCTATATGAAGCGTTTTGACCTGAAAAAAAATCATAAGGAGGCTTTTGGGACCAGACGCCGCCGTCTCAAGGCGGAACCGAGGCAGAAACCAATCTAGGGCTCCGGCAGAGCTGTTCTGCCAGGGATACTTCCCTCTGCGAGGGGGAAATCGTCACCGCCGTCATCACCAACAACTCTCCCATCTTGGGGAGGGCTATCTTCATCAACATCTTCACCAGCACCATCTCCTCTCAAACCCTGGTTCATCTCTTGTATCCAATCTTTGTACCCAAACCTCAGATTGGTACCTGTGGGTTGCTAGTAGTGTTGATTACTCCTTATAGTTGATGCTAGTTGGTTTATTTGGTGGAAGATCATATGTTCAGATCCATTATGCATATTAATATCCCTCTGATCATGAAGAATATTATGTCTTGTGAGTAGTTACTTTTGTTCCTGAGGACAAGGGAGAAGTCTTGCTATTAGTAGTCATGTGAATTTGGTCTTCGTTCGATATCTCGATGAGATGTATGTTGTCTCTCCTCTAGTGGTGTCATGTGAACGTCGACTACATGACACTTCACCATTATTTGGGCCTAGAGGAAGGCATTGGGAAGTAATAAGTAGATGATGGGTTGCTAGAGTGACAGAAGCTTAAACCCTAGTTTATGTGTTGCTTCGTAAGGGGCTGATTTGGATCCATATGTTTCATGCTATGGTTAGGTTTACCTTAATACTTATTTTGTACTTGCGGATGCTTGCATTAGAGGTTAATCATAAGTGGGAGGCTTGTCCAAGTAAGAACAGCACCCAAGCACCGGTCCACCCACATACCAAAGTATCAAAGTACCGAACGCGAATCAGATGATCGTGATGAAAACTAGCTTGACGATAATTCCCATGTGTCCTCGGGAGCGCTTTACCTTATATAAGAGTTTGTCCGGGCTTGTCCTTTGCTACAAAAAGGATTGGGCCACCTTGCTGCACCTTATTTACTTTTACCTTTTGTCACTTGCTACCAATTATCTTATCACAAAACTCTCTGTTACCTATAATTTCAGTGCTTGCAGAAAATACCTTACTGAAAACCGCCTATCATTTCCTTCTGCTCCTCGTTGGGTTCGACACTCTTACTTATTGAAAGGACTACGATAGATCCCCTACACTTGTGGGTCATCAAGACTCTTTTCTGGTGCCATTGCCGGGGAGTGAAGCGCCTTTGGTAAGGAAAAATTTATATAGTGTGCTGAAATTTATTGTCACTTGTTACTATGGCTCAAAATCCTTTGAGGGGCTTGTTCGGGGTATATTCACCCCGAGCAGAAGAGCAAAGAGATGCTCTCAACCTACTGCACCTATTGAAAATGTTTTCTTTGAGAATCCTTCGGGTATGATAGAGAAACTGCTTGAGAATCCCTATACAGGAGACGGAACACTTCACCCCGATTTACATCTAATCTATGTGGATGAAGTTTGTGGATTTTTTAAGCTTGTAGGTATGCCCGAGGATGTTATCAAGAAGAAGGTCTTCCCTTTATCTTTGAAGGGAGATGCATTGACATGGTTTAGGCTATGCGATGATATGGGATCATGGAACTATAATCATCTGAAGTTGGAATTTCATCAGAAGTTCTACCCTATGCACCAGGTTCATTGTGAACGCAGTTATATTTATAATTTCTGGCCGCGCGAAGGAGAAAGCATCGCTCAAGCTTGGGGGAGGCTTAAGTCAATGTTATATTCATGCCCCAATCATGAGCCTTCAAGAAAGATGATCATCCAGAAAAATTATGCTCGACTTTCTCTCAATAATCGCACCATGCTCGATAGTTCTTGTTCTGGCTCTTTTATAATGAAGACTGTTGAATTCAAATGGGAATTATTGGAAAGAATTAAACGCAACTCGGAAGATTGAGACCTCGACGAAGGTAAGGAGTCAGGTATGACCCCTAAGTTTGATTGTGTTAAAGCTTTTATGGATACCTATGGTTTCCGTGAGTTTAGCACTAAATATGGACTTGACTCTGAAATAGTAGCTTCTTTCTGTGAATCCTTTGCTACTCATGTTGATCACCCAAAGGAGAAGTGATTTAAATATCATCCCCCTATTGAAGTAGAAGTAGTTTAACCTATTAAAGTTGAAGAAAAGACTATCACTTATAATGTTGATCGTGTTATTCCTACCGCTTACATTGAGAAACCACCTTTCCCTGTTAGGATAAAGGATCATGCTCAAGCTTCAACTGTAGTTCGTAAGTGTAATGTTAGAACACCTACACCCTCTGAGCAAATTAAAGTTGAACCTAGTGTTGCTATGGTTAAAGATCTCTTGGTAGAAGATTTAGATGGACATGTTATTTATCTCCAAGAAGAGTCTGCTAAAATAGCTAAACCCAATGCTAGGAACAAACATAAACCTGTTGTAGGCTTGCTTGTCATCTCTGTTAATGTGGGGACCCCGACTTAGAAGTCGAGATCACCGAGTGCACGTGTATAGTGATCCGAGAGATCAATGCTCACTGAACACACAGAAGCTGAATAACCAGAGTCTTACATCCATACATACCGTCTTACACAAATTATGGCCATTATGGCCAAGTCTTACATAGATAAAGCCTCAAGGGCTGAATAGCAAATAACTCAAATAGTGGAAGTCTTCGAAGGTAAGTAGAACCCATGCCATCTGCCTTAACCCTACAGGCATTCTGACTGGGATAGCGTCCTAGTTCGCATGTTCGTCTCCATAGAACTCTTCTTCATATTCCTGTTCCTCCATGCCTAGCCAATTAAATAACCAGTGGCAAGCCAATGAGTACTTTGAATGTACTCGCAAGCAACTCATGATTTGGTTCAAGTAACAATGCAATTGAACAACAATGAGCAATCTAGCAACGAGCTAGAATAAATATTCTACCATCAAGTATATGCATTAATGACTTTATGTAACCTCGAGAACAGTTTACCGATATCAACATGAAAAGAATTCTACTCACGAGTTAAGTCACCACCTTGACTCATAACACACATATACTTTCACCGATGTAGTAAAATTCTGGACATAGTTTAAGTAGCACCACCCAACTGTCCATGACCGTGGACACGGCTATTCGAATAGTTGTACACTCTGCAGAGGTTGCGCACTTTACCCACAAGATCCGGGAAGCTTTCGTGTCACCCACGATCCCGCAGTACCTCAAGTACTCGGGGGAAGCACCCGGTCATTATCTTTCCTTAGACGACACTAACATAGGGTCCACTCGTTGGTACATGGCCCTCGAGTACAAACAATAGATTATGGGACTTGCCCTAATTTCAATGCCACGCGTACCCGAAGGGACCAACGGTGTGTCCGGTGCCCTGTAAAAACAGTCATGGTCATCTATCCAAGCATGACCCCATCCCGGAAAAGACCTCAAGTCTTCCCGTCACTAGTAATGCGGGCACCATGCTAGTATCGGCCTAAGTAATTAATAACGCCCCGTCCCATAAGGGGTAGAGTGGTTGCACATGTTTGGTTGGGACGGTAGTCACACATAAATCTAATCCATCATTTCACCCATGCACAAGATCTTTACCGGCACATCACTTCTTCCTCAAGTGATGACCCAACTTAATATCACCCTCGGGCATTAGGGGCACCCGATGGGGTTTATGAAAAGAATGCAACCACGAAGGATTACATGGCACACATGCATCACTAAGCATCACTACTAACCATTTGCATTGCATCTAGCACTTAGCAATATCAAGAGTAAAGCATGCATCATGTGGTGGCTTTAAACTAGGTTACCACCATAACTCTTATCATCATGCATCCGGAAACAAACGGGTTCCGAAGAACACAAGTGTATCATGGTCAAAGGGTTGCTTGCCTGGATTGGCTTGGTCTTCAAAGTCTTCAAATCCTTCCCCACCTTCTTCCTCAGCAACCTCGTCAAATACGGTATCTAATCGTCGCAAAATAATAACGGGAAAATAAGACCACAATAAAAACAGAAAAATCAAAGTGCTCAGAAAAATGTCAACTTATTTTTGTTAAATACTAGAGGGAAAACTAAGATGGCAAAAATTCTTAGTTGGAGTTTTGGAGTGGCAGAATGGAGTCTAAGAATATTTGAACAGAACAGAAAAGGTTCATGGATATGTGTGAAAGTGACACCATTAAATAGGTTGGAATTTTATAAGTTTTTAGGAGTTGGAATTAATTCATTTGGACAAATATTTATTTCTGTGAAATTATTTGAAATAAGCATAGAAAAGAAAAATAGAAAAAGGCCCTGTGCCACTGGGCCAGAACGGCCACAGTGCACGGCCCAGGGTGAATAGCCCACCGCACGGGCGCCAGCGCGCGCACGCCAGGTTTTTAAACCTGACGGGCGGGGCCCGGCGGTCAACGACAGAGAGGGGAGTGAGAGGGAGGTGAGGATGACAGGCGGGGCCCGCCTGTCATCTTCAACCTTGCGGCCAGAGAGACGGCGAGCTCACCGGCGGCGATACGGTGTACGACGGGGCAAGCTGAGGGCAGGAATGGGCTCAGCAGGGAGTCGCCGTTCCAGTAGTGGTGGTGCGGCTCGCCGGAGGGGCCTGGTTCGCCGGCGGCGAGGGCTCGCGGCGGAGGAGCGTCGGGAGGTTGCTGCTCCGGTCGATTCCGGCAGCTGCAGAGAGGGGAAAGAGGGGGAAAGGCATCAGTATCTTGCTGTGGTGCTAGATCGAGCGAGAGGGAGGGCTTGGGTGGCCTGTACTGGGCTGGCGACGGGAAGCCGCCGCGGCGGAGCTCGAGCTCGATCTCGAGCTCGGGCGGGTCTGGAGAGAGGCGAGTGTCTCACGGAGGTGATTGAGAGAGAGGGGATGCTGTTGGTGAAGAGAGGAGGGGCTCGGGGGCCCTATTTATAGGAGAACAGCGAGGTGCCGTGGACCTGTGGGCCGGCTAGCCTCTGCTCGACGCCACAGTGCACGAGAGGCGATGGGGATGCGTCTGCGGTGTTCCTGGACGAATTCCAGGGCGGAGGGAAGGAAGAGGGGGAGCGGGGGATGCTTCTGGAGCTGCGCGCGTGCGAGGCCGATGAGTGGAGCTTGCGAGCGGCCAGTGCGCGTGTGAGGGCGTCCACTTGAGGGCGAAGGAGGAGGGGGACAGCGCCGGGGGGAGTTGTGGACGCCGAGGCGCATCGGTTGGCGCGAAGGGGAAGCACGAGGTGGTCGGAGGCGAGGGATTGGGCGAGGCTACAGTGCGGGTGCGCACTGTAGCATGCTCTGAGCGTGCTTATGGCATGCCACGGCATGCCGTTGGCTCACTGGTCGCGTCCGCCGTGTCTGGGGGGTCCAGCACGAAGTAAACAACCCAGCTGTGGCCTTGGATGCTCTGGATGCTCAGTGAGAGAGGAGTGAAGCTGGTAGATGGGTAGAATTTGGCTGTCCAGCAAGGTGAATTGGGGTTTTCACCCCTCAACCATGGAGCTCTGGTCCAGGGGAAGTTACTGGAGGTAGAATGTAACTAGGTGAAGCCGTGGTAGAAAGTTGAAGCAAAAGTAAATAGTAAAAGAGGTCAAGATGATGGTTTTGGTAAAATGGCAGAAGGTGTTTGATCATGTGTTGGACAAACAAATGATCTCCACTAGCCATGGCACTTAACAGGATTGAATGTCATATGGAAATAGGGTGTTTCACCAAATTTGGGCTTGTTTGAATAAACTAGCCAATGTAACTTTGGTGAACCCTAGAAATCAAAAGAAATGGCTTCATCATGTTTAAGTCAAGCTAATCATCTCCCCTTGATGCACCACTTGGTGTAGTTTCATCATTTGGGGTTATGATCATGTCCACAAAGTTTCAAGCTCCAGGTAAAAAGTTGGTAATGTAAAGTTGTTCAAATTTGAATTTGAACAGAAACGGTTTTGGGGTATTCTGATCAAGTTGCCCTACTCCAAATCTTGTTCCATTTGGTCTAGATGCCTTATTAAGCCATTCTAGCATGTGCACCAAGTTTGAGAGCATTTGGACAAGTTTGGCAATGTAAAGTTGCTCAAACTTCAGATATGGACAGAATGGTTTTGAAGGGTTTTGAGGATGTTATCTTGCTTCCCAAGGCATGGGGCTTGGCAAGATCATCAAATATGTCATATATGGCTGATAGAATTTCACTGGAATTTTTAGAGAATATTTCCTTTGTAAATATTTCAAAAGAATGAAATATCCAGAAAGGGTTTTAGATGGATTAGCCCATTATTTTGAACATGACCAAGTGTTGAAACTCTTATATATGGACAATATATGTCCTATGAGTCTCCCTGAATTTTGGCAAATATTTTTGAAATACTTAAATAATTTTTCCATATTAAAGACCATTTCTGGCCTTAAGAAAAAGCATTTAAATAAAATAGGAAAATAACTTTTAAAATTATACTTTTGTGGTTTCTGGGAGTCCTATGACTACTAGGTCTCAAATATACTTTTTGAAATAATTTTCTCACCCATCAAGCACTTGCAGTGCAAACCTCAATTCAGGGGTTTTTGGAATACTAAATTTTGAAAATACATTTTGGGCCAAATTAATTTTATAAGAAAATACTATACTGCTATAAACACTTGGTATGATCATTGGGCAGAAGTTTTGGGTATGGAGATGAATTCTACAGGAGGTAATAGTTGACTATAATGAGCACATGAAAAACACATGAAGCAAAACTCAATTCAAATTAAAGCCAAATGATGCCAACAAATTTTGCTGGGCCAAATTTTCATGCTTCATTGATGCAAATGACATGTTACAAAATGCAGGGTGTGACAGACCTACCCCCCTTACAAGAATCTCGTCCCCGAGATTCCTAAACTAGGTCTTAAAAGAGATCGGGATACTTGAATCTAAGATAGTCTTCACGTTCCCAGGTTGCTTCTGCTTCCGTGTGGTTGCTCCACTGGACCTTGAAGTACTTGATGGTGCGGCTTCGCGTCCATCGTTCTGCTTCATCCAGAATGCGAATGGGCTTCTCGCGGTAGGTCAAATCAGGCTGCAGATCAATGGCTTGGTGATCAACATCCTTGTGGAGATCAGGCTTGTTCGGAACTTGGAGACATTTCCGGAGTTGTGACACGTGGAATACGTTGTGCACATCGGATAGCTCAGGTGGTAGTTCCAACTGGTAAGCCACTTCTCCTCGTCGTGCAGTGATCTCAAAGGGTCCAATGAACCTTGGTGCGAGCTTCCCCTTGACGTGGAAATGATTGGTTCCCCTCAAAGGAGTTACTCGTAGGTACACATGATCCCCGACATGGAAACTCATGTCCAGGCGGTGAGTGTCAGCATAGCTCTTCTGCCTTGACTTGGCTGCCTTCAATCGCTCTCTGACCAGTTGGACTTGCTCTTCTTCTTCGCGGAGAATATCCGGTCCAAAGACTAGCCCTTCTCCAGTCTCTGACCAGTTGAGGGGCGTGCGACATCTGCGTCCGTACAACACCTCAAATGGTACCATCTGAAGGCTCGACTGATAACTGTTGTTATAGGAGGACTCGGCAAAATGGAGGCAATCTTCCCACTTGGCTCCATACGCCAAGACACGGGCTCGGAGCATGTCTTCGAGAATTTGATTTACTCGTTCTGTCTGACCTCCGGTCTGTGGGTGGAAAGCCGTGCTGAAAGACAACTTGGTTCCCAAGGCTTCTTGGAACTTCTTCCAGAACCTTGAGGTGAACTGGGTTCCTCGATCTGACACAATCTCCTTGGGAACACCGTGAAGGCTTACGATTCTGTCGATGTAGAGAGCTGCCAGCCGGTTGCCATCATAAGTAGTCATGACAGGAATGAAATGGGCCACCTTGGTCAAATGATCGACAATGACCCAGATGGAGTCATGTCCTCTATTCGCCCTTGGTAATCCAGTGACGAAGTCCATTGCGACTTTATCCCACTTCCACTCAGGAACCTTGAGTGGTTGGAGCAATCCAGCGGGTCGCTGATATTCAGCCTTGATCCTTTGGCACACATCACACTTTGCAACATAGGTTGCAATCTCTCTTTTCATCCCGTGCCACCAGAATCTTTCCTTCAAGTCTTCATACATCTTGGTTCCTCCAGGGTGGATGGAATACGGAGTGTCGTGGGCTTCTTGCAGGATTAGGTTCTTCAGCTCCATCTTGTTTGGTACGCAGATGCGGCCTTTGTACCAAACAATCCCGTGCTCGTCTTCAGAGAATCCTGGGGCCTTGCCTAGCTTCATCTTCTTCTTGATGCCTTCAATGCTTGCATGCCCACCTTGTGCCTTCTTGACTTCGTCCATCAGGGTCAGTTTGACTTCCAAATGATCCAGAAATCCAGGGGTGACCAATTCCAAACTGAATTATTCGAATTCCTTAAACAGGGCTGGCTGCCTCTTTTGAATTACGGCATTCAAGGAGCAAGCCTTCCTGCTTAAGGAATCGGCCACCACGTTAGCCTTCCCAGGGTAATATTGAACACTGAGGTCATAGTCTTTGATGAGTTCCAACCATCTTCGTTGCCCCATGTTCAATTCCTTTTGGGTGAAAATGTACTTTAGAATTTTGTGGTCTGTGTATATCTCACACCGTTTCCCTAGGAGGTAATGCCACCATGTCTTCAAGGCATGAACCACTGCTGCTAACTCAAGATCGTGAGTAGCGTAGTTCTCTTCATGAGGTCGTAGCTGCCTGGAGAGGTAAGCTATGACTTGGCCTTCTTGCATCAAAACGCTTGCCAATCCGGTTCGAGAGGCATCACAATATATCACGAACTCCTTGTGACTATCAGGTGTTGCCAGAACTGGGGCGGTGGTCAACCTCTTCTTGAGGTCTTGGAAGCTCTCTTTGCATTTCGGCGTCCACTCGAACTTCTTGTCCTTCTTGAGGAGCTGAGTCATCGGCCGGGCAATGCTAGAGAATCCTTCCACGAATTTGCGGTAATAGACCGCAAATCCGAGGAAGCTTCTAACTTCCTTGACGGTCGTTGGGGATTGCCATTGGGTCACAGCTGCGATCTTCGCGGGATCAACTGACAATCGTTCTTCGGTCAAGACATGACCTAAGAATCCAAATTTATGCAGCCAGAACTCACACTTGCTGAATTTGGCGTATAGTTGGTGCTCCCGAAGCTTGTCTAGGACCATCATCAAATGTTGCTCGGGTTCTTCCTCCGTCTTCGAGAAGACAAGAATGTCATCGATGAAGACAACAACAAACTTGTCCAAATATTCCATGAAGACTTTATTCATGGGATACATGAAATAAGCTGGGGCATTGGTTAACCCAAAGGACATGACCGTGCACTCGTACATGCCATATCTGGTTACGAATGCCGTCTTCGGAATATCTTGGGGTCTGATCTTCAGTTGGTAGTACACAGATTGGAGGTCGATCATGGAGAACACCTTGGCTCCGCTGAGCTGATCAAACAGATCTTCAATCTTGGGAAGTGGATATTTGTTCTTGATTGTAACTTCGTTGAGGGAGGGATAGTCAATGCATAAGCGGATGGTACCGTCCCTCTTTGCCACAAATAGAACAGGTGATCCCCAAGGGGAGGCACTTGGGCGGATAAATCCCTTCCTCAGCTGCTCTTCCAGTTGCTTCTTCAACTCGGCTTATTCTTCCGTCCCCATTCTATAAGGCTTCTTATAGATGGGTCCTGCCCCGGGCACGAGCTCAATGATGAACTCAATGTCACAGTCAGGAGGCATTTCCGGTAGCTCATCCAGAAAGACATCGGGATACTCGCATACCACCGGTACTTGCTCCAGCCCAACTTCAGACAGACAGTTGACTTGAGCGGCTTGAGCGGAAGAGGAGTTGGGAGCAAACTTAACTTCGACTCCTTGGTCATTGGTCACAGTGACAGTCCGATTGGCACAGTCTAACAAGCCTTGGTGCTTGCTGAGCCAACTCATGCCTAGGATCACATCCAAGCCTTGTGATCTCAGGACGATGAGGTCTGCTAGGAAGTCTACACCGTTAATGGTAATACTGACTCCTTTACAACCTTTCTGGGCTCTCATCTCCGCTCCGGGGGTTTGCACCACCATGGGGTTATTCAGGGGTGTAGGGGTCATGCCACTTTTTAATGCAAATATTTGAGTGACAAATGAATGCGTGGCTCCAGAATCAAACAAGACAGTTGCAGGTGCTGAGTTGACAAGGAACGTACCCAGCACGACGTCCGGGTCTTCCTGGGCTTCTTCAGTAGTGACGTGATTCACACGCCCCTTCCCATGGTTAGGCGGGTTGCGAGGAGCTGGGTTCCTTGGTGGCAACCCGCGGCCTTGTCCTGGGTTCTGCGCATTGGGGCGCGGGGCATCAGGCTTCTTGTTGGGGAACACCCTTGAGATGTGTCCTGACTGACCACATCCAAAGCAAGTGACTTGGTTTGGATTGTTGATCTTGTTGCCACCACTGTTATTGGGGTTGAATGCTGGCCTTGGGTTGGCATACTGCTGAGGCTGATAGTTGGTGTGAGGTGCAGGAGCTCTTGGTTGCTTATAGGTTGGCTTGACCGGGGCTGACTGCCACGGGCGAGGCTTCTGGTTGCTGGAACTTCCCTTGCTGACCATCTTGCGCTTGCGAGTGTCTTCCAGAGCACGCCGCTTGTCTTCAAGCATGAGTGATTTGTTCACCAGGTCAGGGAAGGTTGGGCAGTCGCACACGACAAGCGAGTATTGCAGAGTCTGATTGAGGCCTTCCATGAAGCGCTCCCTTTTTGCAGCATCAGTGCTGACATCTTCAGGGGCATACCTTGATAGAACACTGAACTTCTGCATGTACTCCTTGACAGTGCCACTTCCTTGCTTCAGGGCTCAGAACTCACGCTTTTTGATAGCCATGATTCTGGAAGGAATGTGGGCTTTGCGGAATTCTGCCTTGAAGTTGTCCCAAGTGATGTCTTGTCCAGCATGCATGACCTTGAATCCATCCCACCAAGCTCTAGCAGTCCCCCCGAGGTAGTGGGCTGCATAAGCCACCTTCTCGCGTTCTTCGGTGCATTCGACTAGTTCCAGCAAGTCCTCAATGGTGCGGACCTAGTCATCTGCATCCAGGGGTTCAGCAGTCTCGATGAAAGTTGGCGGTGCATGCTTCTTGAACTCTGCCAACGTGGAATGTCCATTGCCATTCCCCGCCGGCTGGCGGTTGTTGGTGACAGCTTGAGCAATCAACTCAAGGGTTGTGGTGTTGGCTTGGCGTTCCTCTCGGAAAGCTTGGAGAAGCTGAGACATGTCCATGTTCAGAGGAGGTGGTGGTGGAGCTTGGTCGTTGGTTTGGTCGTGGCCTGCCTCTGTTTGAGCGGATGCTCCGGCTTCAGGCTGCTGGGCAGAGGTACCAGTACGAGTTACAACAGGCATCCTGTTGGAGCGGTAAAAGGTCTCATGACTTGGAAGAGGGAAAGCAATATAGATGGGTGCCTAGTAAGGGGGTGGGTGTGACACTAATCAAATCATGCAAGGGCCGAACGGGCCAAACACTTTCATTAAAATTCAAATGGTGATGTAGTCGTTTACATATTCCTGAGGGAAGAATACGACATACATCCAAACACAACAAAAGCAACCACTAGATGGTTTCATATGAACCATACAAGGACTCGACTGTGCATAGGGGTTACACGACCTATCCTACCGTAGAGGTCACGAACTGGCATATCCGAGTTGCGAATAATGCCTAAGCGGCGGACTGCTCGGTCGCGTATTCCGGCTCTTCTCGGTCTTCCTCCTTGTCTTCATCTATCTGGGCCGCCTTGTCACTTGAGGGTGTGAGGGAGTGGAGGAGTTGGATACGACGGTGCTTCGTCGGTGGTGCAGGGAAAAGCTTGCGATATTCCTTTGCCGTCATCGGCGTCGCGGTGGTTCTTCATCCTTGGAAGATACATCTCCGGAGGGCCTTCTGCCTCGGTGTGCGATAGCAGACTGTCCTGGAGGTGCACCTTCCTTATTGATCCTATCCATCTTCTCTTGTGCTCGACGAAGAAGTGCCTTGGTCTTGTAAAGTTCTTCTCGAAGCTTCATCGATTCCGAGGCCAAATCTTGTGCCAAGCTGTCGGCACATAGACTGAAGTAGGTCTGGAATCGAAGTGGAAGTCCTTCCTTCAGCGAAGGGGCTAGTGCACTGCTTTCATCTTCACCTTCCTTCCGGTAAGGCAAGAAGCGGGTTGACATCTTGGCTGCCATCTCCGGAAGAAGCTCGCGGAGACGGGTTAGTGCCTTGAGTGCAGCAGCCTCGACAGCGAGAGGTATTGTTGCCATCTGGGGTCCCTCAAAGAACCAACTTGTGGGAGGATCGTTTGCCTTCACGATCACTTCCACATGGTACTCCACCTCAGTGTCGCTAACCCAATGCTCAAGGTAGGTGAGGATGGGCGCTCGGTGGAACTGGCACTCCTGGAGGCTATCCTCGAGAAGCAAGGGAAACCCAGTGGTCAGGTGCTCTTCAGGTACATCGGCCATCTACAAAGGATGAATAGGAGAGGTTAATAAGCTGATGATACCTCAAGTTGGTAAGGTTTAGAAAAGAAGAGAGGTTCAGAAGGTTTTTGAAAAGGGGTCTCATCTAACTAACGCCCATGCTAACAAAGGCTTCCTACAGTCAGGATGGATCTGATACCAGCTCTGTGGGGACCCCGACTTAGAAGTCGAGATCACCGAATGCACGTGTACAGTGATCCCAGAGATCAATGCTCACTGAACACACAGAAGCTGAATAACAAGAGTCTTACATCCATACATACCGTCTTACACAAATTATGGCCATTATGGCCAAGTCTTACATAGATAAAGCCTCAAGGGCTGAATAGCAAATAACTCGAATAGCGGAAGTCTTCGAAGGTAAGTACAACCCATGCCATCTGCCTTAACCCTACAGGCATTCTGACTGGGATAGCATCCTAGTTCGCATGTTCGTCTCCATAGAACTCTTCTTCATATTCCTGTTCCTCCATGCTTGGCCAATTAAATAACCAGTGGCAAGCCAATGAGTACTTTGAATGTACTCGCAAGCAACCCATGATTTGGTTCAAGTAACAATGCAATTGAACAACAATGAGCAATCTAGCAACGAGCTAGAATAAATATTCTACCATCAAGTATATGCATTAATGACTTCATGTAACCTCGAGAACAGGTTACCGATATCAACATGAAAAGAATTCTACTCACGAGTCAAGTCACCACCTTGACTCATCACACACATATACTTTCACCGATGTAGTAAAATTCTGGACATAGTTTAAGTAGCACCACCCAACTGTCCATGACCATGGACACGGCTATTCGAATAGTTTTACACTCTGCAGAGGTTGCGCACTTTACCCACAAGATCCGGGAAGCTTTCATGTCACCCACGATCCCGCAGTACCTCAAGTACTCGGGGGAAGCACCCGGTCGTTATCTTTCCTTAGACGACACTAACATAGGGTCCACTTGTTGGTACACGCCCCTCGAGTACAAACAATAGATTATGGGACTTGCCCTAATTTCAATGCCACGCGTACCCGAAGGGACCAACGGTGTGTCCGGTGCCCTGTAAAAACAGTCATGGTCGTCTATCCAAGCATGATCCCGTCCCGGAAAAGACCTCAAGTCTTCCCGTCACTAGTAATGCGGGCACCATGCTAGTATCGGCCTAAGTAATTAATAACGCCCCGTCCCATAAGGGGTAGAGTGGTTGCACATGTTTGGTTGGGACGGTAGTCACACATAAATCTAATCCATCATTTCACCCATGCACAAGATCTTTACCGGCACATCACTTCTTCCTCAAGTGATGACCCAACTCAATATCACCCTCGGGCATTAGGGGCACCCGATGGGGTTTATGAAAAGAATGCAACCACGAAGGATTACTTGGCACACATGCATCACTAAGCATCACTACTAACCATTTGCATTGCATCTAGCACTTAGCAAGATCAAGAGTAAAGCATGCATCATGTGGTGGTTTAAAACTAGGTTACCACCATAACTCTTATCATCATGCATCGGGAAACAAACGGGTTCCGAAGAACACAAGTGTATCATGGTCAAAGAGAAGCTTGCCTGGATTGGCTTGGTCTTCAAAGTCTTCAAATCCTTACCCACCTTCTTCCTCAGCAACCTCGTCAAATACGATATCTAATCGTCGCAAAATAACAACAGGAAAATAAGACCACAATAAAAACAGAAAAATCAAAGTGCTCAGAAAAATGTCAACTTATTTTTGTTAAATACTAGAGGGAAACCTAAGATGGCAAAAATTCTTAGTTGGAGTTTTGGAGTGGCAGAATGGAGTCTAAGAATGTTTGAACAGAAGTTTTAATGTTCAAATATGAATTTAAATTTGAACAGAACAGAAAAGGTTCATGGATATGTGTAAAAGTGACACCATTAAATAGGTTGGAATTTTACAAGTTTTTAGGAGTTGGAATTAATTCATTTTGACAAATATTTATTTATGTGAAATTATTTGAAATAACCACAGAAAAGAAAAAGAGAAAAAGGCCTTGTGCCACTGGGCCAGAACGGCCACAGTGCACGGCCCAGGGCGAATAGCCCACCGCACGGGCGCCAGCACGCGCGCCAGGTTTTTAAACCTAATGGGTGGGGCCCGGCGGTCAGCGACAGAGAGGGGAGCGAGAGGGAGGTGAGGATGACAGGCGGGGCCCGCCTGTCATCTTCAACCTTGCGGCCAGAGAGACGGCGAGCTCACCGGCGGCGATACGGTGTACGGCGGGGCAAGCTGAGGGCAGGAATGGGCTCAGCAGGGAGTCGCCGTTCCAGTAGTGGTGGTGCGGCTCGCCGGAGGGGCCTGGTTCGCCGGCGGCGAGGACTCGCGGCGGAGGAGCGTCGGGAGGTTGCTGCTCCGGTCGATTCCGGCAGCTGCAGAGAGGGGAAAGAGGGGGAAACGGATCAGTATCTTGCTGTGGTGCTAGATCGAGCGAGAGGGAGAGCTAGGGTGGCCTGTACTGGGCTGGCGACAGGAAGCCGCCACGACGGAGCTCGAGCTCGATCTCGAGCTCGGGCGGGTCTGGAGAGAGGCGAGTGGCTCAGGGAGGTGATTGAGAGAGAGGGGATGCTATTGGTGAAGAGAGGAGGGGCTTGGGGGCCCTATTTATAGGAGAACGGCGAGGTGCCGTGGACCTGTGCGCCAGTGAGCCTCTGCTCGACGCCACAGTGCACGGGAGGCGATGGGGATGCGTTTGTGGTGTTGCTGGACGAATTCTAGGGCGGAGGGAAGGAAGAGGGGGAGCGGGGAATGCTTCTGGAGCTGCGCGCGTGCGAGGCCGACGAGTGGAGCTTGCGGGCGGCCAGTGCGCGTGTGAGGGCGTCCACTTGAGGGCGAAGGAGGAGGTAGACAGCGCCAGGGGGAGTTGCGGACGCCGAGGCGCATCGGTTGGCGCGAGGGGGAAGCACGAGGTGGTCGGAGGCAAGGGATTGGGCGAGGCTACAGTGCGGGTGCGCACTGTAGCGCGCTCTGGAGCGTGCTTATGGCATGCCACGGCATGCCGTTGGCTCACTGGTCGCGTCCGCCGTGTCTGGGGGGTCCAGCACGAAGTAAACAACCCAGCTGTGGCCTTGGATGCTCTGGATGCTCAGTGAGAGAGGAGTGAAGCTGGTAGATGGGTAGAATTTGGCTGTCCAGCAAGGTGAATTGGGGTTTTCACCCCTCAACCATGGAGCTCTGGTCCAGGGGAAGTTACTGGAGGTAGAACGTAACTAGGTGAAGCCGTGGTAGAAAGTTGAAGCAAAAGTAAATAGTAAAAGAGGTCAAGATGATGGTTTTGGTAAAATGGCAGAAGGTGTTTGATCATGTTTTGGACAAACAAATGATCTCCACTAGCCATGGCACTTAACAGGATTGAATGTCATATGGAAATAGGGTGTTTCACCAAATTTGGGCTTGTTTGAAGAAACTAGCCAATGTAACTTTGGTGAACCCTAGAAATCAACAGAAATGGCTTCATCATGTTTAAGTCAAGCTAATCATCTCCCCTTGATGCACCACTTGGTGTAGTTTCATCATTTAGGGTTATGATCATGTCCACAAAGTTTGAAGCTCCAGGTAAAAAGTTGGTAATGTAAAGTTGTTCAAACTTGAATTTGAACAGAAATGGTTTTGGGGTATTCTGATCAAGTTGCCCTACTCCAAATCTTGTGCCATTTGGTCTAGATGCCTTATTAAGCCATTCTAGCATGTGCACCAAGTTTGAGAGCATTTGGACAAGTTTGGCAATGTAAAGTTGCTCAAACTTCAGATATGGACAGAATGGTTTTGAAGGGTTTTGAGGATGTTATCTTGCTTCCCAAGGCATGGGGCTTGGCAAGGTCATCAAATATGTCATATATGACATGATAGAATTTCCCTGGAATTTTTAGAGAATATTTCCTTTGTAAATATTTCAAAAGCTTGAAATATCCAGAAAGGGTTTTAGATGGATTAGCCCATTATTTTGAACATGACCAAGTGTTGAAACTCTTATATATGGACAATATATGTCCTATGAGTCTCCCTGAATTTTGGCAAATATTTTTGAAATACTTAAATAATTTTTCCCTATTAAAGACCATTTCTGGCCTTAAGAAAAAGCTTTTAAATAAAATAGGAAAATAACTTTTAAAATTATACTTTTGTGGTTTCTGGGAGTCCTATGACTACTAGGTCTCAAATATAATTTTTGAAATAATCTCACCCTAAATCAAGCACTTGCAGTGCAAACCTCAATTCAGGGGTTTTTGGAATACTAAATTTTGAAAATACATTTTGGGCCAAATTAATTTTATAAGAAAATACTATACTGCTATAAACACTTGGTATGATCATTGGGCAGAAGTTTTGGGTATGGAGATGAATTCTACAAGAGGTAATAGTTGACTATAATGAGCACATGAAAAACACATGAAGCAAAACTCAATTCAAATAAAAGCCAAATGATGCCAAAAAAAATTGCTGGGCCAAATTTTCGTGCTTCATTGATGCAAATGACATGTTACAAAATGCAGGGTGTGACAGTTAAGTTAGTAGATCATTGTTATCATGGTTTATGTGACGTAGGTGCTAGTGCGAGTATTATCCCTCTTGATCTATATAACGAAATTGTGCATGATATTGCACCTGTTGAGTTAGAAGGGATTGATGTTACTATTAAGCTTGCTAATAGAGATACTATTTCACCAGTTGGGATTGTTAGAGATATTGAAGTCTTGTGTGGGAAGGTTAAATACCCTGCTGATTTTCTTGTTCTTAGATCCCCACAAGATGCATTATGTCCCATTATATTTGGTAGACCCTTGTTGAACACGGTTAATGCCAAGATAGACTGCGTAAAAGACATTGTCACTATTGGATTAGGGGATATGTCTCATGATTTTAACTTTGCTAAATTCCATAGACAACCCCTTGAAAAGGCACCACCCTGTAAGGATGAAATTATTGGTCTTGCTTCTATTGCCGTGCCACCTAATGATCCTTTAGAACAATACTTGCTAGACCATGAAAATGATATGCATATGAATGAGAGAAGGGAAATAGATGAAATATTCTTTAAACAGGGACCCGTACTGAAAAACAACTTGCCTGTTGAAATCCTAGGGGCTCCTCCTCCACCCAAGGGTGATCCCGTGTTTGAACTTAAACCTTTACCTGATAATCTTAAGTATGCTTACCTTGATGAAAAGAAGATATATCCTGTTATTATTAGTGCTAACCTTTCAGAGCATGAAGAAGAAAGATTATTGAAAACTCTGAAGAAGTACCGAGCTGCTATTGGATATACTCTGGATGATCTTAAGGGCATTAGTCCCACTATATGCCAACACAAGATAAAATTGGAAGAAAATGCTAAACCAGTTATTGATCATCAGCGACGGTTATATCCCAAGATGAAAGAAGTGGTAAGAAAGGAAATACTAAAGCTTCTAGAGGCAGATATTTTCTATCCAGTTGCTGATAGCCAGTGGGTAAGTCATGTCCATTGTGTTCCTAAGAAAGGAGGTATGACTGTTGTCCCTAGTGATAAAGATGAATTGATCCCGCAAAGAATAGTTATAGGTTATAGGATAGTAATTGATTTCTGTAAGTTAAATAAAGCCACCAAGAAAGATCATTACCCCTTGCCATTTATTGATCAAATGTTAGAAAGGTTATCCAAACATACTCATTTCTGCTTTCTAGATGGTTATTCTGGTTTCTCTCAAATACCTGTGTCAAAAGGGGATCAAGAAAAGACCACCTTTACTTGTCCTTTCAGTACCTTTCCTTATTGACGTATGCCTTTTGGTTTATGTAATGCACCTGCTACCTTTCAAAGATGCATGATGGATATATTCTCTGATTTTTGTGAAAAGATTGTTGAGGTGTTCATGGATGATTTCTCCGTTTACGGAACTTCTTTTGATGATTGCTTAAGAAACCTTGATCGAGTTTTGCAGAGATGTGAAGACACTAACCTTGTCTTGAATTGGGAGAAGTGCCACTTTATGGTTAATGAAGGCATTGTCTTGGGACATAAAATTTCTGAAAGAGGTATTGAAGTAGACAAAGCTAAAGTTGATGCTAAAAGATGCCATGCCCAAAGGACATCAAAGGTATACGAAGTTTCCTTGGTCATGCCGGGTTTTATAGGAGGTTCATAAAGGACTTCTCCAAAATCTCCAGGCCTCTGACTAATCTCTTACAAAAATATATTCCTTTTGTCTTTGATGATGATTGCCTAGATGCATTTGAAATACTTAAGAAAGCATTGATCTTTGCACCTATCGTCCAGCCTTCTGACTGGAATTTACCCTTTGAGATTATGTGCGATGCTAGTGATTATGCTGTAGGAGCTGTTCTAGGGCAAAGAGTTGATAAGAAATTGAATGTTATCCAGTATGCTCGTAAAACTCTAGATAGTGCCCAAAGAAATTATGCTACCACTAAGAAAGAATTTTTAGTAGTTGTATTTGCTTGTGATAAGTTTAGATCCTATATCGTTGATTCTAAAGTAACTATTCACACTGATCATGCTGCTATCAAATACCTTATGGAAAAGAAAGATGCTAAACCTAGACTTATTAGATGGGTTCTCTTGCTGCAAGAATTTGACTTGCATATTATTGATAGAAAAGGAGCTGAGAACCCCGTAGCAGATAACTTGTCTAGGTTAGAGAATATACTTGATGACCCACAACCTATTGATGATAGCTTTCCTGATGAACAACTAGCTGTCATAAGTACTTCTCGTACTGCTCCATGGTATGGTGATTATGCTAATTACAGTGTTGCTAAGTTTATACATCCTAGCTTCACATACCAGCAAAAGAAAAAGTTCTTCTATGATTTGAGATATTACTTTTGGGATAACCCACATCTTTATAAAGAAGGAGTAGATGGTATTATTAGACGTTGTGTACCTGAGCATGAACAGGAACAGATCCTACGCAGGTGCCACTCCGAAGCCTATGGAGGACACCATGCGGGAGATAGAACTGCACATAAGGTACTGCAATCCGGTTTTTATTGGCTTACTCTCTTCAAGGATGCCCGTAAGTTTGTCTTATGTTGTGATGAATGTCAAAGAATCGGTAATATTAGTAGACGTCAAGAAATTCCTATGAATTATTCACTTGTTATTGAACCATTTGATGTTTGGGGCTTTGATTATATGGGACCTTTTCCTGCCTCTAATGGGTACACACATATTCTAGTTGCTGTTGATTACGTTACTAAGTGGGTGGAAGCTATTCCAACTAGTAGTGCTGATCATAACACCTCAATTATGATGCTTAAAGAAGTTATATTTGCGAGCTTTGGAGTCCCTAGATATCTAATGACTGATGGTGGTTCACACTTTATTCATGGTGCTTTCCGTAAGATGCTTTCTAAGTATGATGTCAACCATAGAATTTCATCACCTTATCACCCACAGACTAGTGGTCAAGTAGAACTAAATAATAGGGAGTTGAAATTAATCTCGCAAAAGACAGTTAATAGGTCTAGAAAGAATTGGTCCAAGAAACTTGATGATGCATTATGGGCCTATAGAACTGCATACAAAAATCCTATGGGTATGTCTCCATATAAGATGGTATATGGAAAAGCATGTCACTTACCTCTTGAGCTAGAACATAAGGCATATTGGGCTATTAAAGAGCTCAACTACAATTTCAAACTTGCCGGTGAGAAGATTTTATTTGACATTAGCTGTCTCGATGAGTGGAGAACCTAGGCCTATGAGAATGCCAAACTGTTTAAAGAAAAAGTTAAAAGATGGCATGACAAAAGGATACAAAAGCGTGAGTTTAACGTAGGTGATTATGTCTTGCTATTCAAATCTCTCTTAAGATTTTTTGTAGGAAAACTTCTCTCCAAGTGGGAAGGACCTTACATTATCGAGGAGGTCTATCGTTCCGGTGCCATAAAAATCAACAACTTCGAAGGCACAAATCCGAAGGTGGTGAATGGTCAAAGGATCAAACATTATATCTTAGGTAATCCTATAAATGTTGAAACTAATGTTATTGAAACCATAACCCCGGAGGAACACATAAGGGACACTTTCTAGAACGATTCAGCCTCCGAAAAGGAAGAGGTACGTGATACGGTAAGTAAACTGACTCCAAAGCAGTTCTAAAGGCAAATTTTCTCTGTTTTGGAATATTTAGAAAAATAGAAAAATAAACCGCAGTCCGGAAGAGACCTGAGGTGCCCTCGAGGGTGGAGGGCGCGCCCCCCCTGCCGCGAGGACACCCCGTATGTCCCCCGGACTCCATTTTCTTGTGGGTTACTCCTTTCGTTCTGGAAAAATTCATTATTTATACTCTCGAAGGTTTTGACCTCTGTATCACGCAAAAATCCTCTGTTCTCGTTTCGAGCTATTTTCTGTTAAGGTTTGCGAAGCCAGGCATCATGTCGTCTCCCTCCTCCAACAACGAAGGCAACGATGCTTGGCTAATGAAGATAGATCTGGAGAGGAAAGGACCCGAGGAGATCCACAAGGAGAAGAAGATCAAGATGGAGGTGGAGGATCCGACACCGGCAGCGGGAGAAGAAGACACCTCTAAATCCCTTCCTAATCTCTTTACCTCAACTGAGCTAGAAGCTTTCAGGATGATTGACTTAGCTCAGATTCGAAACAAGCATCTCACAAATGAAAATCTTTTGTTGAAGGATTACATAGCTGCTCTCAAAGGTATTATCCGCAAGTTAGAGGATCTCCTATGCTCGATATATGAGGATCCCCCGTCACTACTTGCAACTCCATCCTCACCACCCCCAAAGAAGAAGACATAATCATATGGGTATGGGCACTCCCCTTGGTAGCTGCCAAGCTTAGGGGAGTGACCCCGGTATCGTATCACCATCACTCGTATCTTTACCGTTTTACTTAGTTCGATCCGTTTGGTAGTAGCTTGATCTATTAGAATAAAGTTAGCATGATCTAATTGTGAGCTTTTGCTTCGTGAGCTTTATCCTTTGTAATCGAGTTCGTGAGCTATATAATAAAGATTAGTGTTGAGTCAAGGGCTTGGTTTCCTCACTTGGGTCATGATAAAAAGAAAGAAAACATAAATAGTATCAAAGAGATCATATCGATCTTATGGGAAGTAATGACTTCACATACAAGAGTATGATAAACAAAAGTTGTTGGGAGGTGACAAACATAGTTTTGGTCATCGTTGCAATTAATAGGAAGTGATAAAAGAAGAGAGGCTTCACATACAAATATACTATCTTGGACATCTTTTATGATTGTGAGCACTCATTAAGGTATGCCATGCTAAAGAGTTGATGTTGGACAAGGAAGACAACATAATGGGTGTTATGTCTTCTTATATCTGAAATAAAGTATATTTTCATGGATCTTCCAACATGTTGAGCTTGCCTTTCTCCCTCATGCTAGCCAAAACTCCTCGCACTAAGTAGAGATACTACTTGTGCTTCCATATATCCTTAAACCTAGTTTTGCCATGAGAGTCCACCATACCTACCTATGGATTGAGAAATATCCTTCCAAGTAAGCTGTCATGTGGCAAATCCGCTAAAATATGTATGATTTATTAGTGTGGGAGAAATTAGCTTTATACAATCTTGTGATATGGAAGTAATAAAAGCGACAGACTGCATAATAAAGGTCCTTATCGCAAGTGGCAATATAAAGCAAAGTTATTCTATGCTAAGACTTTGTGCATCCAACCATAAAAACACATGACAACCTCTGCTTCCCTATGCGAAGGGCCCATCTATTATCCTTGCCTTATAAGTGTCAAGGTGAAATCCACCTTTCCTTTTTACATTTTATCCTTTGGCAAGCACATTGTGTTGGAAAGATCCAGATATATATACCCACTTGGATGTACGTTTCCATGATCTATTTCTGTTGACATTACCCTTGAGGTAAAAGGTTGGGAAACAACATCATAAGCCCCTATCTTTCTCTGTGTCCGATTAAAACTCCATAAACATAAGTATTGAGTGAGTGTGAACAATTGTGAAAGACTATATGATAGTTGAGTATGAAGGCTTACTAAAAGCTCTTATATCGACTCTTTTCGATGTTACGATAAATTGAAATTGCTTCAATGACCGAGGCCAATGTTTGTTAGTTTCCAATGAAGTTTATGATGCATACCTGATATTGTGGATGAATTGTTACTTTAGCATAAGAATCATATGACTATATTTATATAAGTTGCTGTTATGAGAATAATCATGAAGCCCTGATGTCCGTATTTTGCTTTTATCGACACATCTATCTCTAAACATGTGGACATATTTTTCGATTTCGGCTTTCGCTTGAGGATAAGCGAGGTCTAAGCTTGGAGGAGTTGATACGTCCATTTTGCATCATGCTTATAAGTTGATATTTATTGCATTATGGGTTGTTATTACATGTTTTGTCACAATACTTATGCCTTTTCTCTCTTATTTTGCAAGGTTTACATGAAGAGGGAGAATGCCGACAGCTGGAATTCTGGGCTGGAAAAGGAGCAAACTCTGGAAACCTATTTTGCACAACTCCAAAAGCCCTGAAACTCCACGGAACATTGTTTCAGAAAATATAAAAAATATCTGGCGAAAGAAACCCATGAGAGGGGCCACCGGCTGGCCTCGAGGGTGGGGGGCGCGCCCCCTTCCCAGGGCCCGCCCCCTGCCTCGAGGGCCAGCCGGCAGGCCCCCGGCGCCCATCTTCTCCTATATGAAGCGTTTTGACCTGAAAAAATCATAAGGAGGCTTTCGGGACTAGACGCCGCCGTCTCGAGGCGGAACCGAGGCGGAAACCAATCTAGGGCTCCGGCAGAGCTGTTCTGCCGGGGATACTTCCCTCCGGGAGGGGGAAATCGTCACCGCCGTCATCATCAACAACTCTCCCATCTTGGGAAGGGATATCGTCATCAACATCTTCGCCAACACCATCTCCTCTCAAACCCTATTTCATCTCTTGTATCCAATCTTTGTACCCAAACCTCATATTGGTACCTGTGGGTTGCTAGTAGTGTTGATTACTCCTTGTAGTTGATGCTAGTTGGTTTATTTGGTGGAAGATCATATGTTCAGATCCATTATGCATATTAATATCCCTCTGATCATGAACAATATTATGTCTTGTGAGTAGTTACTTTTGTTCCTGAGGACATGGGAGAAGTCTTGCTATTAGTAGTCATGTGAATTTGGTCTTCGTTCGATATTTTGATGAGATGTACGTTCTCTCTCCTCTAGTGGTGTCTGTCGGTGTCCTGGGAACTAGGGTACCCAGACTTGCCTGTGTGCGGCCCGCGATGCGCTCCTACAAGCGGCCTGGTAGGGCCCAGCTGATCGACCAGCTGCTCAAGACCCTCGCGAGGGGCTAGGCCTCGCGAGGAGAACGACGCCGAGACCCCCTCGGGAGCGGCCTCGGCAAGGCGTTCCGGAGGGGCGGAGAATCCAAGGCCAAGCCTGCCTCCGGAGGAGGCAGTGATGTCAGCAGTGACGCATCGTGCCAGCGAGTGCCAGCGTCCGCCAGCGACACAGTTGCCATTTCGATGCAAAGGAGACAGCAAAGCCGTTGGTTCCCAAGGAGCAGGGCAAAGGTTTCCTCTTTGGTGAAACAAGACTGAAGACCGCAAGGACGATAAGGAGGATGTCACCCTCGAGCCCACCACCGTGTCACCGCTGAATCCTTTTGCAGGCGAAGACTGCTTTTGTCAGGGTAGGAACGACCTTGTGTTCCCGCTCAAAAATGGCCGTTGTGGAATCCCTTCCCGCCTAAACATTTTTGGGGAAGAGGACCGTGGCCGCCTATAAAAGTAGCTAGAACCTCCACTACGAGGGGAGAAGAATCATCGTCTCACACACTTTGCCACCGCACAAAGAGCAAAAATGCTAGCCTCCTAACCCTCCTGAGCTCGCCTCCTGAGCTCAGGAACCCTTGTACCAGTTCATATTCTAGCTCGCCCGGAGCCAATCCACCAAAGCAGGAAGTAGGGTCTTACACCTCACGGTGGCCCGAACCTGGATAAACTCTTGGGTGCTTGTTTGATGTTTGCTTGAATCCTTCCACCGAGACGAGAGCGAGGCGCTAGGTAGACGTGAGTGGGAGAGATCTTCGTTCACGCCCTTGTGTTTGAACTTAACGGGTTTTGCGGAGCCCTGAATCCGACATTTGGCACGCCAGGTAGGGGGCGTGTGGAAATCTCGCCTCTCCGATGACCTCATCACATTCTTGTCACCGACCCTGCTCCATAGGCATGGTGGACACACAGCGAGCCCGCGCCGCCCGCCGCGCTGCGAACGTTGCTCAGACGGCGCCCACGGGCAATGGTGCACTGCTCCGCCCCAACTCACCGGTCGCCAATGCCGCCATCGACCTGGTTGTCCACGAGCAGCAGGACTCCTCGCTGCCGCTGTCTGTGTCGCGGGATGGCCGCACGGCAACACCTTCACCCTCGCCGGCCATAGCGTCGTCCTCGCTGATCCGCCGCGGGCCGGTCTACCAGCAGCCTGCGCTACTGATGGTGCGGGAGCTCTTGCGCTACCGCCCGGCAGATGATCTCTACAACGAGTGGCTCCACCGCATCACCAAGCTCGTCAACGCCGCTGGGGAAGCACCTGCACCAACGCACTCCTCGGGTCCTCCGTCACCTCCGGCGGCAAACGAGGGCCGTGGGGTCCCGGCTCCGCCTCACCTTCAACCCGCCGGCCAGGAGGGCCGGCGCGAGGCCCCTCGACGTGACCAACCCCGCGAAGCCCACGCCCGCGACGAGGAGAGTTGCCAGGTGATCCCGCACCCACATGCAGGGGCTCGTGGGCCCCCTGGCCCATAGCGCCTAGACCGCGCGCCATAGGAGGTGGTGGCGCCAGCACCTCAAGAACCAGCGTCATAGGTGCAAGGGGCGCCTATGATTATGAGCGTACGCAGGTGTGGCACCCTAGCTCCCGAGCTACGGCGCCTCGTCTGGCCCGGCAAGTTCAAGCCGGACCTTCCTCCGCGCTATGATGGCACCACCGACCCCACGGAGTTCCTCCAACTCTACGAGCTGAGTATCGAGGTGTCCAACGGCACTAAGCAGGTCATGGCGAACTGGTTCCCCATGGCTCTGAAGGACGGCGCACGCTCTTGGCTCCTGAACCTCTCGGTGAGATCCATCTCCTCCTGGGAAGAGCTTCGCGAGCGCTTCGTCGCTAACTTCCAAGGCACCCGCGATCAAGCCCCGACAGCTGCTGACCTGCGTCGCGTAAGGCAGCAGCTGGGAGAAACCCTGCAAAAGTACATCCAATGCTTCAACACCATGCCCCTCCGCATCCCCAGGGTCTCGGACGAGGCCATCATCTCCGCGTTCTCCGATGGCGTCCGCGACATCAGGATGAGGGAAGAGCTCGCCATCCATGAAGACCTATGCACAACCCTCGAGATGTTCAAGCTCGCGGCAAAGTGCGCCAGGGCGGAGGAATGCCGCCTCTCCCTTCAGGAGCTGGCTGAGGCGGAGGCAGACGACAAGAAAACCAAGGCCAAGGAGTCGAAGCGCAAGGGACCCACTGTGCTGGCTGCTGAGCCAGAAGTGAAGCGTGGCTGCGGCTACGATGACCTCCCTAGAGACAACCGATCGTACTGCGTCTTCCACAACATCCACAACCACAACACCAACGACTGTCAGGAGCTCAGGGCGATGCGCGGCGGGCGTGTCGGGCAGCGCCCTGAGCGTGACAACCGCGGCTATGGCCGTGGAGGAGGACGCTGGGACGACAGAAACTCGCGCCAAGGATGGCGTGAGCAACCTCGTGAAGACCATTGGCAGGAGCAGCCTCATGACGCCCCCTGGCGCGACCAGCCTCGTGAGGGTCGCCCTCAAGGCAACGGAGGCCTGCCTCCACTGCCACCACCCCAAGAAGGAACGATGACGACCGCGAGGGAGACGGGGCAGGGGGCTTCCAGGAACCGCGTGCAGTCGCGTGCATTTTGGGAGGAGCCCATGCCCCGGCTTCTCACCGCATCTTCAAGCACTTCGCCCATGATGTGAACGCGGCGCTTCCCAGGCCTGACACCACGCGCAACCTCAGGTGGACCAAGCAAGTCATCGCTTTCGACCCGAAAGACCAGCTCAAGTGTATTGCGGCCCCAGGCGCACTCCCGATGCTCTGCACCCTGACCATCAGCAACGTCCTCGTGACCAAGACCCTCATCAACGGCGGGGCAGGGCTCAACGTCCTCTCCGTCCAGACCTTCGAGACACTCCAGGTTCCCTATGATCAGCTCCACCCCACCAAGCCATTCTACAGAGTCACGGATGGCTCCACGCTCCCAATGGGGCAAGTCCGCCTCCCCGTCACCTTTGGCGACCGCGACAACTACCACACCGAGCTCATCGACTTCGACGTCGCCAACATTCACCTCCCGTACAACGCCATCCTGGGGTATCCTGCCCTTGCCAAGTTCATGTCGGCGACCCATCATGGCTACAACGTCCTCAAGATGCTCGGGAGCGGCGGAGTCATCACGATCGCCTCCGATGAGAAGGAAGCTGTGCGTTCACTGGAGCGTGCCTACCAGACCGCGGCAGTTGAATACCCCGATGAGAATGAAGCCATCCTCGCCCTACAGACCGCCCCCAAGAAGAAGAAGAACCTACCCGTCGACGAACCTCAGGACGCGGGGGCTCCCGACGGCCTGACCTCAGGACCCACGCCTGCTGACAAGGCGCCTTCCACCCTCGCATAGGGAGGCGCACATGATGCCCCTCTCGTGACGGGCTCGAGGGCTCTCCTCTGGAGTGTCCCTGAGCTGACCCGTGCCCCGAGGGAGGTGTTTGAGCACCACCTACAAGCGTATCTTGATGCGCGTTTTTGTGAGCCCAGCGCGAGCCGTCCAACGCTAGGGCCTCAGGACTTCATCGACCAAGTTACGGAGGAACTTCAGTACGCAAGACTCATCCGCGGTGGGCGTATCCGCACAACCCCAAGTCCACCCGCTCGCAGCCCAAGCGACTGCTTCTGCGTCTGCGTTGACATCGCGGGCCTCAACCGAGCCACTTCTCAGGAGCCCTTCTGGCCGATTGCGGTCGGCCGGAGGAGGGCCCTCCCCTGCAGCTACGTCTGCACGATCTTCGGCTTCCACAATGCAGTTGCCACGTTCCAGCATCTCGCGCAGCAGGCCTTGGGGCTCGGGAGGCTCAGTGGCAGGTGGTCCAGACGGAATGGGAGACGGACCGGCGCGACCACTCAGAGCCTCAGGAGCCCCTGGGCCTCAGGAGCCCGACGATCCTCGGGAGCAACCCGCACAACTAGCGTCTTCAGCTACCCCAACTCTCCTTCGGCAAGTATCAGGTGACACTTCAGGTATCTAAACGAGGGCGCCTCTCAGGCTGCATCATCCTCGGGCCTTTGGGGGCTGTTCCCCCGTGGTTGTCTCCCTTTTTGCATGATCAAGGCCAGATATTTCTTTCCATTCGCATTATCTATATGCTTGGCGTCCTCACCACCACTAAGGTCATGAGCCCTCGTGAGCCCACTCGCGACCGCCCCATGATTAAGGACTAGCACGACGTCTGTGCTCGGGTCCGTCCCTGCAGCGTCGATAAACCCAAGGGCCAAGCTCTGCCTAGCGAGCCATTTCCGTGACGGCACCTCCCATTGTCCTTGGTGCCTTGTTCTCGCATGGGCTAATCGTGGATGGGTAAGTAGGGGCCCGTGGCAGGTGCCTCGCTCATGCGGGAACCGCGTGCCGGCTGTTTTTCCTTTGGATCGTGGCATGAGAAGACTGGGCACGGCGTCTGTGCTCGGGTCTGTCCCTACAGCATCAACAAATCCAGTGGCTGAGCTCTTTCTCGTGGGTTAACCCCGTGACGTCACCTCCTGGGGTCGCTGGTGCTGCGGCCTTCTCATGCAATGTCCCCTGGAGAGGCACTCGGCGTAGGTTAACACAACACATCTTTTCACATTTTGTAGAAGAAGACTCAGGCGCAACCCGCCTCAGGGTAGGGTCTCATGAGTGATGCGTAAGCTCACGAGAACTTCCTCAGAGTCGTTCAGCTCTTCCTGAGGAAGGCCCATATACACCTCGGCTGTCCTACCGTGCAAGCCACGCGTCAGGACGGGGCTGTACACGCCCAGGAGTCTCTCCTGGTGGGAGGCTCCCTCCCACGGTCCAGTGGAAGTACCAAGCTCCGCGCTGGCAGATCCAACTAAGGAGCGGTTATGCCCACGAACCAGTGGAAGCACCAAGCTCCGCGCTGGCCGATACGACCGAGGTGCGGTTATGCCCACACTCCGCGCACGTGTGGTAGCTCTATGCTCCGTGCTAGTTATAAACAACTGAGGGTGGCCCCAGTAGTCGCATCAACCTCAGGGAGCTTTTCAGCTCATGACACTCATAGCTTCTCCTTGGATGGGTGTCGTGAGGGGGGCTAGGCATGGGAGCTATGCTCAGGTCACGCCTGGCAGACGCCACCCTACCAGGTGCCCAGACACCTGTCCTTCTCGTGCCCCCATCCCAGGCGAAGGCTCGTGGGCAAGGTATGGTGCTTGTTCTCCTTCATGAAGAGCCGTTCGTACGTCAAGGGGGACCCCTGGGCATCACGAGCCAGGGGCCTAACTGGCCACGTAGCCCCTCATCCCTTGAGCCTAGTTATGATCATAACCCCGGTCCTCCGGAGGGCTCAATGACGATCGAGGTATGCGCGGGGTTGGGCCCTGCCGACGCAGAACGAAAACGGGATCGCTTTAACGTCAAGGGGGACCCTTGGCATCGCGACCCAAGGGCCTCACTGTCCACGTAGACCCTCATCCCTTGAGTCTAGTTACTACGGTAACCCTGGTATCCGGAGGGCTAATCAACGAGTCTAGTTACTACGGTAACCCCGATCATCCAGAGGACTCAGCAGCGGCCGAGGTATGCGCGGGGTTTGGCCCTGCCGACGCAGAGCACCTAAAGCAAACATGAAAGGAAGCAAGCATGGAATCATCTAGCTATTACAATAAGTCAAGTTTTTTCAAATTCAATCAAAGTTCTTACGCCTCCCCGAGGCACTCGCACTTCTCTCACTAAGAAGGACGGATCAAGCATCACCTGGCGGAGCAGTGCCGGTCGTCTCCCCTTCGGCCGCGGTAGCGGTAGCCTGGAGGAACGCCTCCACCAGCGATGTGACCTTCCCCCTCAGGGCCTCAGCAGCTATGTTCTCCATGACTGCGGTCACGGGCTCGGACAACAAGGCCAGGTCAAGGGTGGGGTCGCGAAGGCTTAGGTGGCTGCACACCTGCGACAGGACCAAGGTAAGCAGCGTATGGCCTTCAGCATCGGCTAACTGGCCAATCGCGGCCGTAACACCACACAGGGACTCCACGAGCGCAGCAAGAAGCCCGGCGGGCCTCCCTCAGGGGCGGCCAGCGGCTCCTTGAACCCTTCCCCGTAGGCGGCATGCAGCGTCTTGCGGGCCTCAAGGTCAAAGGCGGTAAGGTCCTCAGGACTCACCGTCGCCAAGGCCGCGAGAGCTTCCTCCTGGGCACGAGCGGCTTGCGCCGCCCTGGCCTGCTCAACGTCAACCTTCAACTTCTCCAGGGCGGCGCGGTCAGCAAGCTGCTCCTGTTGCAGCCGGGATGTCGCGGCCTTCTGCGCCTCGAGCTCCTTCTCCAACCCTTTGAGCTCCAAGGCGCGCCTAGTGTCTTCCTCGCTGAGGGCCCCCAGCCCGCTCTCTGCCTTGAGGCAGCGCTTCTCGAAGGACGTGGCGTCAGCTCGTGCGGCGTCGCGAGCCAGCATGGCCGCCGCGGCTTCCTCTCGACCCTTGGCAGCAGCCGCCAAGGCATGAGCCCTGGAGGTCCGTGCAGACTCGTCTGCCAGGAGCCACCCATGGATCAGCCCTAGGCGCCCTTCTGTCAAGTGGCCGTCATTGTTTGCAGATCAGCGCGAAGACGACCCAGCGCGGCAAAGGCAGCATCCAAAGCCTCAGGACTAGGCTGCGCCGGCTGGCGCACGGGCACCGACAAGACTGGCTGCTCGACCAGGGCTCGGGGGCTATGGCCCCCCTCGCCAGAGCAGCCGGAGCAAAAGCCAACTCCGCAACCTCGCCGGAGAGAGGGACGTCTTCGGGTGGCACCGTCACCACACTCGCGGTGGCCCGGCCAACCGAGGTGCCCAGCTCCGCGGCATCCTTCCCCGAGGTTGCACCAGCAGCCGAAGGAGCAGGGCACCGCGGCAGGACCTCCCCCTTCGCCCTCTTCATCACACCGCCTAGGCTGCTGCATCAAGGGAGAGCGCATCAGGGGCACGACAAATAAGAATGAGTGGGAAATTGCACACTTACTCGTCAGAGGCGAGGCGCGCCCTTCTCTTTACCAGCAGGTCAACAGCAGCTCCTGGCGTGCCAGGCGTGCCGACAGCCCGGGTCTGGGCAAGACGCGAGGCCACGGTCCTGGCCGCGGCCGCGGTCACCAGGTTCGCCGGCGTGGTGCCCTTTGGCGGAGTCGTCACCTCGCTTCCCCCGGATGCAGTGCGTCCGGACCGATGTGGAGTGGTCGCCTGGGATCGTCCGGCGGCACTTGTGCCTGGCGTCATTGCCCCGGCGAATGCTTCGAAGGAATCCCCATCGTCGTCCAGGGTATCCTCCGAGCCCCCATCGCCGCCCTCGTCGTCATCACTAGAAGACACGTCGAACGTGGGCGGAGCGCCCACGGGCGCACCAAGGTCCGGCATGGCCTTCAGCAGCTCGGCCTTGTCAGGGCGGCTGTACAGCGGTAGGTAGGCCCCCGCAAGATCCTCCGGAACCATCCCCAGGAGGGCCCTTGAGGTGAAGTCCAGATTGTCTTCGGCCAGCATCCCTGGGTGCAGCCGGAGCCCGTTGTCGTCACCCATCATCTCCCACATGGGGCGTGAGTGAGCCTGCAGCGGAGCCAGACGCTGCCTCATGAACTCCTTCACGATCTGGCCTCCTTCGAGCCTCGAGCTCAGGTCGGCCTCAATCTTCGCCAAGACTGGCCTGGAAAGAGGGCCGGTGAGCTTAGCGTGGCGCCAGCCGTCAAGTTTCTCCGGACGGGCAGTGGTTAGCGCCAACAGAGGATGGGTGCGCTGGGCGTCCAGATAGACCCTCCTCTTCTGGTGGGATTCTATCTTCTTCCAGGCCGTCGTCGGGCGACAGCCCTGGCACTAGAAGACAAAGGAAGGGGGCGACCGTCGGCCTCACCCCCACGAACGCCTCACAGTAGGAGGCGAAGAGCGACAAGACGAAGATGGAACGAGGTTGGATATGGAGAGCATGCACCTGGTAATGTTCCAGGATGGCGTAGAAGAACTCGGAGAAAGGGGGCACGAGCCCCACGGAGATGCTGTGGAGGAAGAAGGGGTAGCATGATTTTGGCAGAGTCCGCGCCATGGTGGATCCAGCCCAGATCTACGTCCGGCCGTGCTCATTGTGGGAGCTCGACAGGAATGGCTGGACCTCTAAGTATTCCTCCTCCCTGATGATGGAGGACTCCTCAAGCGTCGTGTCAAGAGAAGAAGTAGATCCAGACGCCGACGCGGTGGCCTTGTTATTCTTCGCCATGGTCAAGGAGGGCCGAAGGATGCAGAGAGGCAAGAGGCGCAAAGGGAAGAAATCCAAGCAGGAAGGAAGGAGGGCGAGGCATAGCCTAGTGGGGGGAAGGGGCTGATGCCTTCCCACCCACCCAGGTTCAAGGCATGGTATTTGCAATTTGGGTTTGTTGCACCAATTATACTGTACGGGGTACCTTACAGTCTTTCTGTCAAAAAAAAAACTCCCCCGGCAGAGAAGGCCCCTTTTGTCAAGACACACGGTTACCGAGATGGCGTGGAGAGCGGGGTCGCTCGCGTCCCATCCAACCGCCGCGCGCCAGCCTGGCCCGCAACCTTTTTGGGGCTCAGGGCGCTTCGTCCTCGACTAAGGCTTCGCCCTGAAGCCAACTCCGCGCGCGCCTTGGGCCCGAGGGATACTGTCGGCATCCTGGGAACTAGGGTACCCAGACTTGCCTGTGTGCGGGCCGCGACGCACTCCTACAAGCGGCCTGGTACGGCCCAGCTGATCGACGAGCTGCTCAAGACCCTCGAGAGGGGCTAGGCCTCGCGATGAGAACGACGTCGAGACCCCCTCGGGAGCGGCCTTGGCAAGGCGTTCCGGAGGGGCGGAGAATCCAAGGCCAAGCCTGCCTCAGGAGGAGGCAGTGATGTCAGCAGTGACGCACCGCGCCAGCGAGTGACAGCGTCTGCCAGCGACACCGTTGCCATTTCGGTGCAAAGGAGACAGTACAGCCGTTGGTTCCCAACGAGCGGGGCAAAGGTTTCCTCTTTGGTGCAACAAGACCGAAGACCGCAAGGACGATAAGGAGGATGTTATCGTCGAGCCCACCATCGTGTCATCGCCTGATCCTTTTGCAGGCGAAGACTGCTTTTGTCAGGGTAGGAACGTCCTTGTGTTCCCGCTCAAAAATGGCCGTTGTGGAATCCCTTCCCGCCTAAACATTTCGGGGGAAGAGGACCGTGGCTGCCTATATAAGTAGCTAGAACCTCCACTACGTGGGGAGAAGAATCATCGACTCACACACTTTGCCACCGCATAAGGAGCATGAACGCTAGCCTCCTGACCCTCCTGAGCTCGCCTCCTGAGCTCAGGAACCCTTGTACCAGTTCATATTCTAGCTCTCCCGGAGCCAATCCACCAAAGCAGGAAGTAGGGTCTTACACCTCATGGTGGCCCGAACCTGGATAAACTCTTGTGTGCTTGTTTGATGTTTGCTTGAATCCTTCTACCGAGACGAGAGCGAGGCGCTAGGTAGACGTGAGTGGGAGAGATCTTCGTTCACGCCCCTGTGTTCGAACTTAACGGGTTTTGCGGAGCCCTAAATCCGACCGTGTCATGTGAAGGTCGACTACATGACACTTCACCAATATTTGGTCCTAGAGGAAGGCATTGGGAAGTAATAAGTAGATTATGGGTTGCTAGAGTGATAGAAGCTTAAACCCTAGTTTATGCGTTGCTTTGTAAGGGGCTGATTTGGATCCATATGTTTCATGCTATGGTTAGGTTTACCTTAATACTTCTTTTGTAGTTGCGGATGCTTGCATTAGAGATTAATCATAAGTGGGAGGCTTGTCAAAGTAAGGACAACATCCAAGCACCGGTCCACCCACATACCAAATTATCAAAGTACCGAACACGAATCAGATGATCGTGATGTAAACTAGCTTGACGATAATTCCCATGTGTCCTCGGGAGTGCTTTACCTTATATAAGAGTTTGTCCAGGCTTGTCCTTTGATACAAAAAGGATTGGGCCACCTTGCTGAACCTTATTTACTTTTACCTTTTGTCACTTGCTACCAGTTATCCTATCACAAAACTCTCTGTTACCTATAATTTCAGTGCTTGCAGAAAATACCTTACTGAAAACCGCCTATCATTTTCTTCTTCTCCTCGTTGGGTTCGACACTCTTATTTATCGAAAGGACTATGATAGATCCCCTACACTTGAGGATCATGAAACGACTTCGTAGCGGAACTCCATCTCACAGGGACACCGATGTGGACACGGTCTAGACTCGGACGGCACTCCTTTCCAGCGAAACTTTCCTGAAATCTGGCATGACACGCCAGGTCAATACATTGAATGTACTTGCAAGCTTACAGCAAACAAAATCATAATGACAAACAATATGATGATAATTATTAAATTGTTAAAATGCAGCACCATACTTGAATATACATACAACTAACATGCTGTGCTCATGCCTTTGTGAAAACAAACCCTCGGTCTGACTTACCCATGGTGATCTTTCATAAATCGTGATCTTTCCGGCGATCACAACCCTGACCATACTTGGTCTCAAATCATCTCGGTGGCTCTTCCACCATTTTTACAGTACAAGAATTCATAACTTAGTGAGCAAAATTTTATTATATGTTGACCCATGGTGTGAGTTACTTTCAAGCGTGTCCGTGACCGTGGACTCGGCAATCGATATATTAATTACACTCTGCAGGGGTAGTGCACTGTACGCACACCACGGAACCCATGGCCTCGCTTTCCCATTCGGGTGGACCAACGACGTTCCAAAAAAACTCTTCCATTGCCATGACACTCTCTCGGCCACTCCGACTCATTTCCCCACTGGAATAGTCCTGGGTGGCCCCGTGCCTACCAAAGGCACATTGACCACAGTCATGGCCAAACAGAAACTGTCCCAAACGGGGACTCAGTAAACTTAACAACAGGCACACAAGGTTATGTCTGCTTACCGGGCCAGGGTACCGCATGCCCATAACCTTCCCTACTTGGAGGTACCGACTAGAGGCATGACAACGGACCGAATAAAGACCTTCCCATAAAGGCAAATGTGGTTGCACTGGGAAAAACTCGATTCAGTGGCACCATGACCCGGTCAACAATTTATTCAAGTTGAGTTATTAACAGGTTCAACTTAAAGAAAATAAATAACCGGTGTCATGCAATTCCATGGAAATGCAACATACCAAATGCATTTTCAACAAGAACTGGGTCAACTTTACCTTACTAAATATAAGCATCACAACTTCCAATGTTATTCTGGTTATGATTTACTTTCAATTTAAAACAGAATATATTCTAGCAAAATTTTACCATAGTTCTTATGTAAGAAAAATAACTTCACATAGCTATTTATATGCATACCCATATTAGTTCTCCATGATCCAAACTTTCTTCTAGCTATCTAAATAACTTAAACCAACATCCAACTTTCTGTAAACCAAATGAAACAACTAAATACAGCAACCAACAAAATAATTCATCTGCATAAATTAAATAATTTATTCAATTTGCAAAATCACAAATATTGAAATGGCACCATGAAAATGTTGTTGTGGCTTGCCTTAGTGCAAATGAGGTTCACAAGCCTCCTGGTGATCCTCAAGACAAGCTTCACCTTCTGAAAATAATTAAAAAGTACAAAAAGAAAATATCAAGAACCATTCAAAAATTCACCAGAAAATCTACACAACACCAAATAGTCTCATTTTTGGTGTGCTGCAAAATTTATTTACAAAGAACACAATGAAAAAAGAATCAATTCATTTGGACTTATGGTTAAAAAGTTATTGCAATTTGAAGGGTTCTGGAATATATTTAAATTTGGAATTTAAATAAACAAACTGAATAAAGGGGGTGACGTCGAAGGCGTAAAGGCCCAGGGCGTCACCACTCATACCGCTTCGCGGGTACAGAGAGGGTGACTAGCGGGCCCCGCTAGTCAGGTGAGGGGAAGAGAGGGAGAAGAACAGGGGCGACTGCGGCCTCGCCGGAGCGTACGCCGGCGACGCGAGCTCCTTGGCCAAGATGGGAGGGATAGATCGACAGAGGAGGTCGAGGCGCACCTGCCCGTACCCGTAGAGTAGCTTGGGGTGGTCGGACGGCGTCGGAAATGGCCTCGTAGGCGGAGGCAGAATGGGGTGGTCACCGGAGTTGAAGAAGATGACGAGCAACGGCGACTCCAGAAGCTCCAACTAGGTGGAACGGCACCACCAGAGTGTGGCGGAGGCTCTGGAAGGGTTGCCCTGGCCTGAGAGTGGCTGGAGCTACCGCGACGACCCGAGGGGATCCCCGGCGAGCTTAAGCTCGGGGACGGCGGCCTGTGGACTGCCCGACCAGGCCACGAGGTTCAACGCAGTTGTGGTGTGTGTGGGAGTGGAGCTGGGTGCTCGAGAAGGCTAGGAGGGTTCCTATATATAGGCGAGCCGAGAGGGGGATCGGGGCTCCGCCGGCGACACCTGGACGCTGTGCCCAACGACGAATGGCGTCAGTGAGAGGGGGAGAAGTCGACGGGGTTCACGCGGGATCTGTGGACGCACGGAGACGAGCACAGGGGCGCTGGAGTGGCGACGAGCACAGTGCGCACCGCACTATTGCCTTGGCCGGACCGCGCGTGTGCTCGCTGCGGCGAGCTCTGGCGTCGGCAAGTGCCAGGGGGCGCTGTAGAGGTCGCGACGAAGATGGTGGCGCGGCTTGGCAAGCTCTGGCAGGCGCGGAAGCAGACACACGCGAAACAGAGCGCTCGGCGGCATCCAGAGCGCGCCGACCAGCAGCCTCGCATGGTGCACACGCGTGGTCACCGCGTGAACTTTGCCTACTGGCAGGCTTGGTGCCAAAGATCATTTCTGGCATGTTGTTCGTGGTAGATATGAGAGTTACCCAGGTTTAGTTTGGGTCCAGACGCAGTAGAAAGAAATTCACACGGCTGGTAAGTTTCTGGACACAAACATTGAGAGTTTACTGAGGTAAATTGGCTAAGAGTTGGAGGCTGTGCTTTGGAGGCTAGTCTTAAGTTACTAAGGTAAAGATGCACAAGGAGTTTCAGAAGCAATGGAGCAAGTAAAATGGTAGTTGCTGTAGAAACTACCATTTCTGTCCATAATAGAAAAGAATTTATGTAGCATAAATATTCCAAAAAGTGGTGCAATATTTTTGCTCAGGAATGTGTCCTAGGGTCCAAAGAATATTTATGAATTTCCTCAGATATTTGTGGGCCAGAAAAATTGGGGTTGCTTTGGAGCACAATGGGCTTAACTAGGGTTTTGGAGGGAAAAATGAATATTTTTCAATAAAGAAAAATATTCCAATAATTATTTTAGAGTACCCAAGTGTTTAAGTTCATATGAAAAGATTAAAAAATCAAAGGTTCAAATTAAGTTCAAATAAAACTCAGGCAAATAAAAGAGGGCAAAAATCAGGCTATCACAATAGTCTTCGCTGGATGCTTGGCCTTGGTCATCTTTCCAGCTTCACAGTGTCTGCATAAGTGATCCTTGAGGAATTTGACATTCTCAATGCCAATGACATGTTTCTTCTTCGCAAGCGTGTGCAAATTCCTCATGCCTGCATGACCAAGTCGTCGATGCCATAGCCAGCCTTCAGAAGCTTTTGCAAGTAGACACACAGTTGGTTGAGGTCCTGTAGAGAAATCAACAATATACAAGTCTCCTCTCCTAAAGCCTTCGAAGACTTTGGAATTGTCAGATTCCATGATCACAACACAGCGATACTTGCCAAAGACTACAACCATATCAAGATCGCAAAGCATTGAGACAGACATGAGGTTGTATCCTAAGGACTCAACAAGCATGACTTTGTCCATATGTCGATCCTTTGAGATCGCAACCTTACCTAGACTCAATACCCAACTTTTGCCTTTGTCAGCGAAGATGATATGCTTCAGATGAGATGGTGATAAGGGAGCATCCATCAATAGATTCTTGTCACCAGTCATGTGATTTGTACATCCACTATCAAGGACCCACTCAGAGGCTTTGGGTCGATCATCCTGCAGATGAATTAGTGCAGCTTACAAACTCATATACTTCATCAATGAAGAATATGACAATAATTCATCAGATCAATTTCATTAAGCAATGCAACAGGTAAAGTAGTATGAGGACATGAGAAATGAGAGTTCATTTCTTCATAATTAGCATGCGTCCTTTCTGGCACTTTTCTTCACCACCCCCATCTGAAGGGGTGGCAAAGAGTTCATCACTCTGTGAGCTCCATACGAGAAAGGTGGCATAGAAGCTAGCCCATTTCGTTTCACACAAGAGGAGTTAGGATGAGCATATGAATAAGCAGAGAAATTCTTTGAAGACTTATGAACAGAATGGTTAGAAGAATAGTGCTCATATTCATAGCCCTTAGCTCTTCCCTGCGAAACAGAGTTGTTAGCACGATGATATTCATATGAGGACTTTGATCCTTTTGAGGAATTTGATCCGTATGAGGAATTTGGTCCGTATGAGGATTTGAATCCATCTGAAGATTTTGATCCATATGAAGAATTGGATCTGGGGTTCCTATTCCTCACACGAGGTGTCATGAGGACATTCACTTGAAGATTTTCAAGGTGCCTCTTAGGGACCCAGATTTTCTTCATAGGGGGACCATTCCTACAGTTAGTTCCAACATATCTAGCAAATACTTCACCATTCTGATTTTGAACAGTTTATAGTTGGAGTCAAATGACTCATCAGAAGAATGAGGAGATTCACATATAAAGCCAGATAAATTAGATGGATCAACTGGAGGTCCCTTTGCAGCAACCCATGAGGTTTGGGGGTACTGCTCAGGCTTCCAATATGTACCATCAACATTAAGTTTCCTCTCAAAGGAAATACCCTCTTTCCTAGGGTTCCTGTTGAGGAACTGCTTTTTAAGCACATCATAGAAAGTCGGATGCCCTTTGAGGCTTTTGTACATGCATGTCATGTACAATTCCTTCAGCCCTGCATCATCAGTGATACTAGCAATGTCCTCAGATGAGGAATTAGTGATAGCAGAGACAGTTGAAGAATTTGTAGCATTAGAAGAATTTGAACATTCAGGTGAATAATTAGCAGTTTCACGTTCAATGCATTTGAAGCATGGAGGAACAAATTCTTCCTGAGAAGCGCTGATTTGTTGAGCAAGTAATGAATCGCGCTCCTTCTGAAGATCTTCATAACTCACTCTTAGCTTCTCAAGATCTTGCTTTCTTTGAAGAAATTCATAAGAAAGCTTCTCATGATCAGATAGGAGAGTGTTGTGATGACTTTGAAGGGTGTCAAACCTAGTCTGAAGTCTTTGAAGACTCTCAGCCAAGGCTTTTGACTGATCCATTTCTTCACGCAACATATCATCGCTTTTATTTAGCATGTATTGAACTTTTTCCAAATTACTTTGTTGTTCAGTGGTAAGGCAAACAAGTTTGATATAGCTGAGTCCAAATTCATCACCACATTCATCATCACTGGATTCAGATACATAGCATTCAGTTACCTTAGCATCATTTGCCATAAGGCATGGTGTAGAAGATGATGATTCTGGTTCGAATGTCATCGCTTTGAGAGATTCCTTGAAGTCCTCCAACCAAGGATCATAATAGGTTCAATGAGCTTCATAGAACTCAGAGAGACGGTCCTAGATAAGCTTCGCATGATCGAGATGCATGATGTTCCTGAACTGATTTTGAGACAGATAGGAGCAGATGACGTCCTTTGCTGTGAGGTTGAGAAGGGTGAACTTGCGAATGTCATCAGCTTCTGCCATCTTGCACAGATCGGTAAGACCAATCTTTGTGACGGTCTACACCTCACGGTTCATCGCCACGAGACGCTTCTTCATCATGGCCTTCCACTTGGGATACTCGTGATCGTCAAAGATGGGGCATGACACGGTCTTCATTCCTGTGGTCAACATAACTACAACTCCAGGCGGTTAAACCAAAATCACACAGAACAAGGGAGTACCTTGCTCTGATACCAATTGAAAGTGCGTTATATCGACTAGAGGGGGGGTGAATAGGCGATTTTTATGAATTCTTCACTGAGGAATTTGCGGGTGAGGAAATTCCATAGCGAAGTACTACTTGCAGCGGAAGAAGTACTCAGAAGTAAACATAACAGAACACAAGCATGGTCATCATGATGAAATGAAGACAAGCACATAGTATAGAAAGCGTAAACACAGGATAACACAGAATGAAGACAAACTGACTAAAGAAATTGAACTGAGGAAATTGAGAAAGTCTTCAGTCAATCTCTTCAAACAGATATGAACAATGCACGCAACACAGATATGAGGAAATGAAAGAGTTGATGAAATAGAAAAAATAAGCTTGGTGAAGACAATGATTTGTTAGACCAGTTCCAACTACAGTCTCAGTTGTACATCTGGTTAGGGAAGCTAGGTATTTAAACCTGAGGACACACAGTCCCGGACACCCAGTCCTGGACACACAGTCCAAGACACCAAGTCCTCACCATATTCCCCTTGAGCTAAGGTCACACAGACCTCGCCCAATCACTCGTGGTAAGTCTTCACAGGTGACTTCCGAACCTTCACAAACTCGGTCACTCGGCGATCCACAATTCCTCTTGGATGCTCTAGACCATGACGCCTAACCGTCTGGAAGAAGCATAGTCTTCAAAGGTAAGAAGCATCGGATCCACTCAGGATCAATCTCTTCAGTGATGCTCAATCACTTTTGGGTTTATAGGTGTTTGAGTTTGGTTTTGGGGTTTTTCCTCACTTGATGATTTTCACTCAAAGTCCTCGGAGGATGGGTTGCTCTTATGACAAGTGTCAGTTTCTCTCGGAGCACACAACCAGCTAGTGGTTGTAGGGGGCAGCTAATTATAGCCTAGGGAGAAGCCCGACATGATAAGACATAAGTGCCCTTAATGATATGACCGTTAGGTAGGTAGATATTTTGGGACAACTGGTGCGTAGCACAACAACGGTCGGAAATTTGAGTATCAAATTCCTCAGGGCTATCATGTTCCTCACTTTGTAGGCAATCCGCACTGGCGAATTCCTAACTCCTCAGTCAGAAGAAATTCCCCAGAGACCAGAAGAACTTCGTCTCCGTCACTTAAGAATATGACTGAACTGTATGAGATTTCCAATGGCTTCACTCGAAGGGATTGGTAGGTGTAGGATTTTGAGTTGAGCATCAAATGGAAATTTTTCCTTAGTATTTCCTCGACCCCCTTTAACAGTACGGTGTTTCCTATGACTCAAGAAAGAGAATATGAAACTACGAAAACAAAAGTCGTCACGCTTCATGTTCCTCAAATGAGTACCAAGTCTTCAAGGTCACACAAATTTCTTCACTTTCAAAGTCATCAAAAAGTCTTCAGGAATCCGAAGTCTTCAGTCGAAGAACTTCACTTTTAGGGGTCGACTTTCACTGGAAATATCAAACTCCTCATAGACTTATAGACATGTGTACACTCATAAACACATTAGTCCCTTAACCTATAAGTCTTCAATACACCAAAATCACTAAGGGGCACTAGATGCACTTACAGGTCGTCGACTGGAAGATGCTACATGAGCAGAGCAGTGCCTCGGGGATGATGCTGACAGCGGTCATCTAGGAACTGATGGGTCATTTGAGGAAGCTCCGGATCGAGCACGAGCAGGAGGTGGAGGAATCCGTGGCTTCTTTCAAGCAAAGTCGTGAGGAATTGAAGAAGGAGCTGGAAGATGTCGTCGCCCGGTGATCCATCGACGAGTAGAGACAGTAGCGAGCCAGATCGTTGTCTGTGATTTCCTTCTTCTCTTGACGCATGTGGCATTTAAATTTATCCAGAATATGTAAGACAATTATTATCCGCGCCATTGTAAATTTGCCATCGTATTATCCATGTGTTAAACAGCGGCTCAGCCGCCATTAATGCAGAAGTAGTGAGCGAGGCGGGCGGCTGGTGGATGGAGGTCAAAGAGCTTGCTTCTCGGTGAGCATGGGTGGCCTTGCTGCTCGCACGTGTCCCGTCGAGCCTGCGAGGTGGACATGATGCACCCGTCCCTTCGAGCCTGCGTGGCGGCAGACTGCTCGAACGCATCCCCGTTGAGCCTGCATGGCCGAGTTCTCGCGCTCGTCTTGTCTAATCAAACAGATGCACCCAAACCACCGAGTATGGTTAAATTTTGGCACAAAATACAAAGATGACCATTAACGAGGACGAAGGTAGTACTATCCGATAATTAAAGAGGGACGCATGGCCGCATTTGAATGGATATGGGAACACATAGTTGATATAATACAACTGTTTGCGATATCAACGTGTCAGCTATTTGTTTCAAAAGGATTTCGTTGGCTATTAATGTGTGCGCCTTGTCTCAAACTGGACGATATTTTTACCATGGCATATATGTGCCATGTCATGAAACCATGCCAAGTTTCATGTCTTTTGGTTGAGTTTTAGATTTACTAGGATTTAAAAACCAAGATTATCAATGTTTCAGGATGACGAGAAGTTTGTAATTCATTCCCATTCCTTCAATGAGACCTAAACATGCACCCAATGACACATGTATGATTTCCCACCCGTTTTGCTTCACTTTAGCATGTGCTTGTAGTTCAAATTTGAATTATGGACTACATTAAATGCCTAGAAAACTTAATTAATATATAAAATGGCCAAACGAACCATGAACAATTTCAAATTTCAGCACGACACTCCTATTATTCTATGTTGCCCGTAGAAAAAAAGTTCAAGGCGAGAAGAGGCAGCGATTAATATTTTGGGCTTAGGAGGATGAGTGTGCAATGTGTGTCACTGCACAAAACACGGAATGTTAAAATAAAAACGATCGAAATCTAAGAATTCATATGTTACGGGGCGGTTGAGGGGATGACTTACTCGGGAAAGTAAGGCACGAGGAAGTTATCCTTATCTCGGTTTGCCAGAATGACACCTTCGAGGTAAGAACTCGCGACTTACCGGTCCCCATCGCTGCCCAAGATCTTGGCACGCATGTAGAAGGGGTCGACTATCACGATGTCCGGGGTCTTGTCTCTAATGATCCGCATCTCCATACTCAGCAAAAATAGCCGAACGAAGGTGTAGTGCAGCAGATGAAGGTTAAACATAGCATAGATGTCATCAAACCACAGGACGATTGTACCCTCGATGGAGTTATCCACAAAGCCCTTGCCCTCTGGCACCTTGGCCACGAAAACCGGGTATGCCACATCCTTCTCTCTGAGACACCGCTTCTCCAAAGAAAGAACACTGTCATGCAGACTCCGCATAGCACCGGTTGCAACATTGAGCATATTAGTTGGTAGCATCGGCCTACCCGCCACAAGCACCCTCCTCATTATATCTTTAGGTGAAGGTGGCCCGTCCTGAGCATGGATCGTACTCGGTGCCGGCTGGCTCGCACCCTTGTTACTCTTTCTTTTCCGTGCTTCTTCTTGTCCTGTAATGGGACAGAGTTCTGCTCATAGACCGCCTTCTTGAGTGTCTTGGGGCTGATAATATTTCGCACCTCGGCTATCTGAGGCTCGGCGAAGTCGGCAGCTGGAGGCATCTCCTGAGAACTGAACGGAAGACAACGCCTGTTGTAATTTGGTTTCTCCGTGCTACTAGCTAGATCGCGCACGTCTTTTGTAGCGTTGGGTTCTTGAGAAGGAGGCCCCATGAATTCGCCATCGTACCCATGACCGGCAACGTACTCATCGACATTGGCAAATGTATCGTCATCGTTGTCGTCGTCGTCGTTCGGATCCTATGCCATATGCATGTTCGGATCCAGTGCCATAGGGATGTCCGGCACCGTTGCGGCGGTCTTGCCATGGCTTGGCGCCGGCACGACTGGCGGTGTTTTCTTTGGAATGGTGTCCCCCGCCCCCAAATGAATCTGGCTCTTCGGCTAAAGCAGGTGCCAGCTTAGGCAGGCGCTGAGGGTCATCACATCATCTTCGTCGACCCCGACGGGTCGAATCGGAGGTAACAACTCGTCGCAGCCTGGCAGCACCCGAACCAGTTGAACCCTATACAAGGTGGGTGGCATCGGAGTACCGTGGAACACGAGGTTGCCCGGTTGAACGATTTTTCCCTTGGCGACATCGACCAACTCGTTGTTCATGAAGTGCAGGAGAGTGCACGGAACGTCGGCGGCGCCCTGCGAAAACATGTAGGGCGTCAGGGATGCCCAGTCAAAGGCAAGGAGATGAAGTCCTCGGCCGAGAGAGGCTTAATTAGTTACCATGATGATGGCATCGAGCTCGGCTAATGTCGAGGCACCGCCAACGGCGGGTGTGCAATTGACGGAGGGGCCGCTTGCTGCAGAGGTGCCGGCCGGCGTACACCCGGGTGCATTAAGCTCCCGTGCCGGCGTCGGAGACACCAATGCCGCATCCGCGGGAGAAACCAATGGCCCCGCCTGCGCGTTCTGCGAGTTGCTGGCCGTGAAGCTGGGAATCGGGGGCGACCCCTGTTGGCCGCCCGCAATCCACGTCGTCAGCCCCTAAATCAAGGTAGGCATTATGCCGGTGAGCGTCGATCCCAGTTGTTCTTGCACTTGCTCTTGGACAATCTCCGGAATCCGCGCCACTTGTGCCTTGAGTTCTTGAACCTCGCGCGACTGGCTTTCCGAGCTGGTCTTTTTCTCCTTTCGCCCACCAGCATTATAGTATGACGACCATTTTGTGGACAAGCCTTTGCCTGCCACACGACCAGCTGACGACGGCTTACTGAGCTTATCCTTTGTTTTCATTACATTCAACGCCCTATTTAGAGTGGTGTCCCAAGGGGTGCTCTGAGTCGACCCCGCGCTACTGCTTTTAGTCGCCTGGGGAAGGAATGTGAACCATTTAGAAGTTGGGGTTCATTAATTAGAATGCAACCATATGGAGGTAATTACGCGGGGGTGTATTCCTTACCAGAACAAGCTCAAGCGCCCTCGTCTTCGGATCCGTGGTAAGCTCCTTTGTTTTTGGGTCCTTCTTGTAGAGGGCCCTGACAAAGTTCCTAGTCTGCTTGTCACCGTATTTATTGAAGAGGGGCGGTAGGCCTTGCTCGGCACGCTCTGCCTCCTCCTTGTCCCATATAGGCTCCGCCACTCTGTAACCGCCGGGACCGAGTGTGTGTTCCCCTAAGTTCAACTCCCGCATTTCTTTCCCCCACTGACTTGATTCGGAGGTTACGGTGCTCTCGCACTTGATCTTGAAGTCGTTGTAGTCATCTTCGGTGATCGAAGGATTTTTCTCCTTGATCTTCGCATAACTAAAACCTTTGTCAATCATTCTCTTCACCGAGCTTCTCCAAGTAGACAGGGCCGTGCTCATCCTCGTGAGGGCGGCATTGTTCACTTTATTCCCTGTGAGGCTTGTGTTTTCAAATTCAGCGGGGACCTTGTATCGTTCGTGCAGCTTCGTGAAGAGAAGGTTGCGCAAATTCCCTCGGTCTTTATGCCTTAGGTTCTCGGTGTTGATCGAGACGGTGCTCCGGAGAATGCACCCGAGCTGAAGCGAGTACCCCTTGACTATTTGTTTGGGCGCCATTGGATTCCCGTCGGAGTCCACTTCAGTAAATTTCTCCTTGACGGTGCGGAGCATGGTCGGGCGCCGGTCCTTCCGTTGCCTCTTCGGTTGGCTGCCATCTGTGCGTGCGCCGCCATCATCAGTGGTGGCATCCTCGACGGCACCATCAGTGGTGTCATCCCCGACGGCACCATCAGTGGGGTCATCCTCGGCGGCACCATCAGTGGTGTCAGGATCGGTGTCTTTCGCGGCGTCCTCATAGAAGTGAGGTTGTTCCTCCATCTCCTGGGACAGCTCCCAGAATGCCTTGCCGCCTGAACCACCGGCCTCATCGTTGTGGGCCATGTTTCTCGCTAAATAGGAAAAAAGTTTGGTCAAAAAGTTGGTTATTGTCAAGGAACAAGATCATGGTCTCATCATTTAGGGTTTGTCGACACCGAGGCATCTTAAAAGCTAAGCTTTTATCATTGAGGGTTTTTCGACGCCGAGGCACCCTAAAAGCCTAAGCTTTCATCATTTAGGTTTTTATCGACACCGAGGCACCCTAAAAGCCAAGGTTTTATAATTTATGGTTTGTCGACACCGAGGCATCCTAAAAGCTAAGCTGGGAAGGAGAATTCTAAGTTGGGCCTAATCACTTGGCTCTATTGTCGCCGATGGTTTAATGCAGCAAGAATAAAGGGACAGTTGATCCTACTTAATTAAGTACTAAGATACCCCGGCCCATGCATTAGTCACAAGTACCCCATATGTCCTATTTTTAGCAAAGTCATGCTAAAATTCACGGAAAATTTCAGCATGACCTTTGCTGAAAATAGGACATATGGAGTACCCGAATTTGCCGGAACGGAAGTTAATCGACATTCCAGCAAACTCAAGGGCCTCTCGGGGTACCTGCATAATCATTATCCTCGTGTAATGAAGTCGCCAATGGGTCATTTCAGAAGATCACAAGTAGCATCATCACAAGTACAACATCATCACAAGTACAGAAGCAACAGCAGTGAATACAGGCATAACAGCAGCAGCAACAGTTAAGAAAATGTTGCAGAAGCTTGTAAAACTATACTTTGAAGTTCAAATGGTGAGTAGCTTAGCTTGGCATGTCTCAGACTCATTTGTGCACTGGTAACTCAAAACTATTCACTATCTAACACATTCAGAGCTACACCCAAGAAGAAAAGGTCCTACATGACCAGCAATTTCAATATCCTGGAAGTAAACAAACTATATTGGTTACTACTAGCGTGCAAATTAGTATACCAAAATGCCTGGGATTCTGAACTAGAAGTTGAGAAGAGCTTTGAACACCCAAGAAGAAAAGGTTATACATGACCAGCAATTTCATTTATTGTTTGGTCAATAAAGTAGAAAGAGCTGAAAATACTACTGGTCAAGATGCATGCTACTGGTCAAGATGCAATCAACCAGATACTTCATCTTTTGAGAAGAAACAAGCATAAACAAATGATTCATTCAACACAGTTGTGGAAATATTGTTGCTGAAATAATCAGTCAAGATTAGTAGTACAACTAAAATCACTACCGTGTAGGTCTGGGCATATACTTAACAGAAACCGTTGCGAATAAGGAGAAGAAAATTGATCGCCGGTTTCCTTATTTCCACTGGAATCAAACTACCCACTACAAATTTATCAACAGGTGAGCACTCGGTGCAACAGAGCATTACCGAAGGCATTAGACGAATCCCATCCTACCTTAACAATAGGTGAGCAAATCATAGATTCAACTGTTGAACCTACTTCAGTGCTTAGAACAGGACAATGCTATGTTGAAACATGGAATGTTAGTTGATTGCAAGGGCAATTTAGGTAGTGATAACTATGATACTAATACTCCCAACACTCTCTAGCGCCAAAAAGCACCAGATTACATACCAGGAGGTATAGAGTACATATATAGACGCTAAAGTGCCTTATTGCATAATATACATGAAGCCACAGAGTCTGCTCTGTCTCAATTAGTAACTGAAACTAGGGTTCAAGGTAACTAGAACTACAAAGCACAGTCTATTTGACAATTTAGTCATCATTGAATTCTAGATCCTTGAGGTAAGAGGAAAGCCGAAATTCCTCCGCACCCGCAATTGCGGGCTATCAATAATGTGGTTTGTCTGCTTTTCTTTCAAATATGTGCAACTGAACTTATCCAGTCATCAAACAACATGGTACATGTTCATTCCAGCATAAGCTGGGTATGGTACTTTATATATTCAAATGTCTAAACCTAAATTGCAGTGTATCTGACCTCATACATGACTACCCTTAGGGGATTCTCCTTGACTTGTTAATCTTGCAACTGGCTTTCACTAGTCTTTCTATTTACCAGGCCAAGTGAATTTGTCAAATTCAGACATGTAGAAAATACAGGTCTAGAGATTGAAAATCCCCTAACCACACTTAATTGTATTTTCTAGGACCTATTGTATGGGGACGCTTCTCTGCATACCCTGAATAGGACCTTGTTTTTGTGGTTATTTTGTCCTTGTATAGGGCCTTGTTTCTAGGATAGTAAGATTACTGAATTTGCCATCTTAATTGTTTGAAAATGGGTCCATCTAACTCCTATCAAGCATAAATTGGTTTATTCCATAAGTGTGAATAACCAGGACACTAAAACAGGGATGTGATGACCATTTGCGAGATCAACCAAACTTGCTTAATTATCCACTGCATAACCTGATTGTTTCTTGGGACCAAACTCCTCTGTCTAACCCTGAGTATATACTACTGAAGTTTGAGCTATCTATTTGGCAACGATCATGTGTGTATCAGTTGCTGATTTTTATAATTAGTGTGGTTCCGTTTAGCCAATACATATATATCAAGAATGGGTCCTCAGTTTAGATAGGAAAGCAGGCAATGCGTATGAACAGAGCAATGATCCTTAGTGAGCTGTTCAAAGCTCTTCTCAACTTCTAGTTCAGAATCCCAGGCACTAATGGTGTAGCTAGAGAGGAGCTGAATCTATTCACCAGAAGAACCAACCATACCTCGAAGACCAACGGCGGAGTCGCGGACGGAGCAGAGAGGGGGCAGGGTCGCGACTGCGCGGCGAGGTAGCACGGAAACGTCGACGGCGGCAGAGGCGAGGGGATCGTCCGGGGGGTGGGGAGGCGTCGGTGGCGAGGCCGCGGCGGTGCTAGGGCACGGCGATGGACAGGAGGACGTCGAGGGCGCGGGCGCGGGCAGAGGAGGGACGGCTAGGGAGGCGGCGCTGGGCTCGGGAAGGTAGCATGGGGGCGGCGAGGGAGGCGTTGCTCGGCTCGGCGGGGGTGGCGCGGGGGCGGCGGCGTCGGGGCGGTGGAGGGAGGGAGAGGGACGAAGGGGATCGATCTGGCGAGGGAGAGAGGGAATGGGTGGAGTGAGGGATGGAGTATGGATGGGGGGAGATTACTAATGGCGCACCTCCCCCTAGTGCGCCATAAGTACGGCGATTCTAATGGCGCACCTCCCCCTGGTGCGCCATTAGTATTTTGTTTTAGTTACTAGCCCGACTGGTCAGGTTATATTCCACCTAACCCTATCCCCATCAGAACACGCCCACTAGCCCGACTGGTCAGCACGCAGCACACCCACTGGGAGGTCCTGGATTCAATTCCCAGGCTCCCCAATTTTTTTATGCATTTAAAATGTTGTTTGATACTTATTTGTGTTTAAATATGTTCAAACTTGTTTAAATCATAACAGTAATATTTTTTTATAAAACAGTAATAATTTTTTAAAAAATATCATCAAATTTGTTATTTGAAAACATTTATGAATATGAAAAAATATCGTCAAATTTAACATTTGAAAATATCATGAGTTCATGGGTCGGCGGCGGCGGCCGGTGGAGCGGGGGAGGGTGCGGTGGGTCGTCGTCGGCGGTGGAGTAGGGGAGGGTGCGGGGGGTCGGCGGCGGCGACCGGTGGAGAGGGGGGTGCT
>LR738715.1:291609159-291787658 GCA_902687465.1 Secale cereale | reverse complement strand
GGGGGGTGCTCGGCGGCGAGGGGGACCGGATCTGGCGAGGTGGGATAGCGATCGAGATGGAGGGGGATCGAGATCGAGTGTCCATGAAATTTAAAAACATTCAAGAGTTCAAAAAGTGCCCATGAAATACAATCGAGAAATGAAGGCTACGATTTAAATACAATCGATCTTAGCTAGCTATCTGTTCACAATCTTCTTGCCCTTCTTTTTCGCAAATGGAGTTCTTCTGTGGAACGGGCATCCTTTAGGTAGGGTGGTCCTGCTTCTTCTGGTGGTGTATGCTGCTACTTCATCATCGTCGTCATGTTCGATCTTCGGGTCGCCGTACTTGTCGAAGTCTTGCTCATTGGCTACTCCATCCATTCGGATGATCTTCCTTTTGCCTCTCCTCACGACAACACGACTGGGCTTTGACGGGTCGGTAATGAAGAAGCATTGGTCAACTTGGGAAGCCAGTACCCATGGCTCATTTTTCGCGGTGACGTTTGCGCCCGCGGTCATGGATTTGGCCTCGGGTATAACCATGATGGTGAAATACCGGTCTTCTTTTAGGACGCTCTTGGCCCATCTGACACGGAACATCGGGATCTTCTCTCCAACGTAGCTCAGCTCCCAGATCTCCTCGATCCTTCCGTAGTATCTGTCCTTGTCGTTACCGGTGTACGATTCCATCATTACCCTGGAATTCTGATAACCATCGCTCTTCATGTCCTTGGCCTCGTGTAGAATGTGTAGCCGTTGATAACGTACGCCTCATAGGTCATCAGGTTGCGCTCAGCGCCCTGTGACAAGGCGAATATGAGTTGTTCTTCCGCGGAAGAATCCTCATGTAAAGGGTACGACAGAAGCTTCTGCTTGAACCAACGCGTGAAACATGAGTTGTGCTCTTTGATTATATCTCCGTCCGTCCTCTGTTGGCCTCGGTCATTGTATGTCTTCTCAATAAAGGTTTTGTGCTCTACCACCCAAGGATCGACCACGTCTATGTGTTGTAGCGCGACTAGGTTTGCTCTTTCAAAGTCGGCGAGTCGACCCTCGAAGTCGACATGCATTTCGCGGCGACCCTCACGGTGACCCCATCCAGCGAGCCTGCCGAGGTGCCTGTTGACGGGCAGACCAACGGGGTTCTTGATGCCTAGATAATTGGTGTAGTAGGAGATGCACTCTTCGGTCAGAAAGCCCCTGGCTATGCTTCCCTTTGGACGTGACATGTTGCGAATGTATCCTTTGATGACACCATTCATCCTTTTGAACGGCATCATGCTGTGCAGGAACGTCGGCCCGAGTTGGATGATATCCTCCACGATATGGACCAGCAGATGCACCATAACATCGAAGAATGCGGGCGGGAAGTACATCTCAAACTCGCATAGTATCACCACGATCTCTTCCTGTAGCCTTCTGAGTTGCCTTACGCCAACCGACTTCCGAGAGATGATGTCGAAAAAGTTGCATAGGCCAAATAGCGTTTCACGGACGTGCGCGTCCATGATCCCACGGATTGCGACTGGAAGTATCTGCGTCATCAGCACGTGACAGTCATGAGACTTCAAACCGCTGAACTTCTGCTTCGCTGGGTCTTGGTATCTTCTTATCTTCCCCGCGTAACCGTATGGAAGTTGTACTCCTACGAGGCAGGTGAACAACTGCTCGATCTCCTCCTGACTTAGAGTGAAGCACACGGGAGGGTAGTCATTTCCGGCTTCTTGGCCTTTTTGCCTTTGCGACGACTTTCCGTGTCCTGCTTCGCCTCATCATCATCATCATCATTATCATCATTAGCGTGAAGCTCCTTCCTGATGCCCATTGATTTCAAGTCTGCCCTTGCTTTCAGCCCATCTTTGGTCCTCTCTGGCATGTTGAGCAGGGTACCAAGCAGACTCTCGCACACGTTCTTCGTGATATGCATGACATCAAGGATGTGAGGCACACGGTGGATCTTCCAGTACGGCAAGTCCCAGAAAACAGGCCTCGTTTTCCATACCTTCAGCAGGGGCTCTGGCGCCTTTCGCTTCTTTCCTGGCTCTGGCGCCTTTTGCTTCTTTCCCGGCAGTGGGCAATCTTTCCAATTTTTCAACAGCTCGTCTATTTCCTTGCCGCTCCTCGTACGCGGGCGTCTTCGGGGTTCGGTATCACCATCGAACAGATCCTTGCGTTTTCTCCACAGGTCATCATCGCGAAGCCACCTTCGACGTCCCATGAGCACGGTTTTCGAAGACCCGAGATCTCTATCTAGCTGGCGATACGTTGTGTCATCCATGCACCTGACGCATCCAGAAAATCCGTGGACCACCTGCCCCGCGACATATCCGTAACCGAGATAGTCGTGCACCGTCGTGAGCAGTGCGGCTCTCATAGGGAAATATTCTTTCTCTACGGCGTCCCACGTATTGGCTGACATTTTCCACAGCGTGTCTAGCTCCTCTTTCAGCAGCCCCAAATACAGATTGATGTCGTTCCCTGGTTGTTTCGGTCCTTCAATTAGCATACTCATGTGAATGTACTTCCTCTTCATGCACAATCAGGGGGGAAGGTTGTACATCCACACAAACACAGGCCAGGTTCTATGTGTGCTTCTCTGGCTGCCAAACGGATTGACTCCATCGGTGCTCGCGCCCAGCACGATGTTCCTTGGATCGTTCCCAAATTCTGCGTCTTCAAAGTTCAACGCTTGCCACTGGCTCGCATCCTTAGGGTGACTTAGAATCTTGTCTTTTTTATTTATCTCCGGATCATTTGCGTCATCTTCTCGCTTCTTCTCCTCCCTATCCGCATGCCAACGCAGGAGCTTTGCTACCTTAGTGTCCGCGAAAGACCACTGCAGACGAGGAGTGATCGGAAAGTACCACACCACTTTTCGAGGAGCTTTCTTCCTCTTCTTGTATCGAGTGACGCCGCACATCGGACATATGGTAGACTCCGCGTGCTCGTCCCCATAAATGATGCAATTGTTCATGCACACATGGTATTTCACGTGCGGTAAATCTAGAGGGCACACGATTTTCTTCGCCTCCTCGAAACTGGTCGGGCACTTGTTTCCCTTGGGAAGACATTCGTGCCAGAATGACATGTTCTCGTCGAAGCATGCGTCGGTCATTTTGTGTTTTACCTTCATCTCCAGAGCCATGAGCGTTACTTTCCGGCGGGTATCCTCGGGCCTGCATCCTTCATACAATGGAGTAACCACGTCTATCTCGAGTTGATCAATCTTGGCTTTCTCTCGGGCGGCAGCTCTTGTGTTATCCGTCTGCTTGAGAAGCAGCTCTTGAATATGAGGGTCCTGTACCCAGCCCATCGATGGTCCAGCGTCGTCTGCTCCGCCGGCATGATCATCTTCATGATCATGCCCGTTGTCTGCTCCGGCATCTTCCTCATCATCATTTTCTGCATCTTCTAGATGATGACTGTGTACAACATCACCGTCGTGATCATCTCCTCGAGATTCTTCGTCTTCTCGCCCACCCGAGTCGCGGTGGTTGTCTTGCTGCCCTTCCTCATTTCTTGCCCGGCCCCCATGGATGACTTCGTAGTCATCTTCATCACCTTGCCACCGATAGCCATCCATGAAACCACGCAAGAGCAGGTGGTCCCGCACCTGCCCGGAATCCGGGTCCGCAATAAGACTCTTCAGCTTGCATCTTCGACACAGACATCTTATCTCCGTCTCATTCTTTTGAAGCATCTCGGCCTTCGCGGAGCCCAAAAACCTATTCACGATGCCTTCGGTCATCGTTCGGACCATGTTCGCCTGCAGGGTAGAGCAAAACAATATTTTAGAACCAAGAAATTTTTTGGCATGACTTTCCCTAAAAATTGGACCAAAAAGAATGCATAATGCCAAAATTCTCGCCGAAACGGAAATGAATCAACATTCCGGCAAAATATTGGCAACTATCGCATTTCAAATACCGGTACCTACAAACACAAACATATATGCAACACGACAAACATATGCAGCACCACGAACATACATAGATCTAGCTAGGCCATAAAAAGTGCAGGTCCACATTGTTGGAGGGAGAACAACATAAAGATAGCTTCCCCCCTTACTTACCTATCAAAAAAGGTAATTTAACCACTTAATTTGAATGAATCTATGGTGGAAATGAGGTGACAAAGAGGAGGCAGCCGAGACAAGCTTTGGAGGAGGAGGTGGAGATAATGAAGTGGGGAGAAAGTGAGTGGGTAGGAGTGGCTGTCCAAAATATCTTGTTGGTGCCTAGGTAACTAATGGCGCACCATCTCAAAATGCTCCATTAGTAACCCAGGTTACTAATGGCGCACCTGCTGGTGGTGCGCCATTAGTAGTTTTGCAAAAAAAAATACTAATGGCGCACTGTGGCACGGTGCGCCATTAGTAGTTTTGCAAAAAAAGAATAAAAAATATAATAGAAAAAACAATAATAGTGGCGCACTCTGTGGCTGGTGTGCCATTACTAGTTACAACTAGTAATGGCACACTATGTCTGGATGCGCCATTAGTATGTTTGGAAAAGAAAAGAAAAATTTGTTACTAGTGGCGCACCATGAGCCCGGTGCGCCATTAGTGTATTCCACACTAATGGTGCACCAGCACATGGTGCGCCATTAGTATATACTAATGGTGCACCACATGTCTGGTGCGCCATTAGTGTCCATCCCATCTATAGCCCTTTTCCTAGTAGTGTTGTTGATTTCCTAGGGATTGGTTGAGAAGGCCCCGATCTACACTTCCACCATGAGAAATTTGATTCCCCCCACTAATCCCTTGTGGATCTTGTTACTCTTGGGTGTTTGAGCACCCTAGACGGTTGAGGTCACCTCGAAGCCATAGTCCATTGTGGTGAAGCTTCATGGTGTCGTTGGGAGTCTCCAATTCAGTTGTGGAGATAGCCCCAACCTTGTTTGTAAAGGTTCGGTCGCCGCCTTCAAGGGCACCACTAGTGGAATCATGACATCTCGCATTGTGTGAGGGCGCGAGGAGAATACGGTGGCCTTAGTGGAAACTTGGGGAGCATTGTGCCTCCACACCGCTCTAACGGGGACATACTTCTCCTCAAAGGAAAGGAACTTTGGTAAAACATCCTCATCTCTAACCTTTACTTGTGCACGCTTTTGTTGTGTTGTATCTCTTGCTTGCTTGTGTGCTTGTTATTGTTGCATCATATAGGTTGCCCACCTAGTTGCATATCTAGACAACCTATTTTGATGCTAGGTTTAATTTGGTAAAGAAAAGCTAAAAATTATTAGTTGCCTATTCACCCCCCTCTAGTCAACCATATCGATCCTTTCAATTGGTATCAGAGCCTCGTATCTTTATTAAGGACTTTACTGTCCAAAGAGTATGGGTGACACCGTAGTCAATGGGGAGGAGCACTCCGGTGTTATTCCATCCTTGTCTAAGGCTGATGAGGTATCCTCGGTCTCTCGTGAGGAGTTCAATGCGGCCTTAGACACATTGAAAACCTATATGACGACCGAGGTCAAAGGCATGTTCAAAGAATTTCTCTATGGGCATAAATTATCCACCGCACCGTTGGAAGTGGCTAGTCCCACTAACAAGGTGGCAGATGCTCATCCTGATAAGGGGGAAGCTAATAGTGACCAAGCTCATTTGCCTAAAAGAGGGAGTGACATCTTTTCCTATGTTGAACCTCCCATTACCTATGGAGGACCCATTCCCTCCACGCATCTAAATCATGTTGGTCCTACCCCGAAGTATGTAAAAATGCAGATTTTGCTCCTTGGGTTTTTCGCGTTAAACGTCATTTAAATCATTATTCTACTAATCTTTGGAGAATTATTGAGAAAGGTTTCTACCCGCATGATTCATACAACTTCACTCCTAGAGAAGTCGTGGATCATCAATTCAACGAGTCCGTTCTCTCCATTCTCCAAGATGCTATCCCTCCTGAAGATATTGCTCACCTCTGACCCTACTCCGTTGTCAAGGAAGCATCGGAACATGTGGTCTCCTTGTACAAGGGAAGTGCAAGCATTCAACACTCAAACTATGAAGTGGTGCAAGATGAGTTTGCCATGATCGAAGATGAAGAACCTCATGAACTTTATCAAAGATTAACCACTCTCGCAGTCTCACTCCGAGATCATGGGGATACAGATGACAATTGGATCAAGCGCAAGTTTCTCAAGGCCATGATGCCCTCACAAGGCCATTCCTCTGTCATCCGTCAAAGGCCGGACTTCCACACCTTGTCCTCAAGTGAAGTATTGGATGACTTTGTTGCTATGAGGATCTTGGATAAGACCGCCGACAATGCAGTGTTGCGGTCTCAACTATCAAAGAAAGCCAACCTTGCTTTGAAGGCCAAGGCTTATGTGGAAGAAGAGGATGAAGAGGAAGAAGAGGAGTGTTGTCCCGAAGACACCAAATATGCATATCATGAGCATATGGCTCTTGCTTCACGACAATTTTGGGGCAACAAGAAGAACTCAAGACCCAACTTCAACAAGAACAACTCAAGTGGCTTCAAGGGAAAGCAACGAGTGAGGACGTGCTACAATTGTGGCAATGTGAGTCATTTTGTTATGGATTGCCCATATGAGAAAAGGGAAGACAATGGAGGCAAGCTTATCCGAAAAGACAAGGACAAGTCTTTCCCCAAGAAGAACAACTTCACCAAGAAGACTCCTCCCAAAGGATTGGTGGCACAAGAAGAGTATGATGATGATGATGATGATGATGATGATGATGAAAATGACAAGATGGTTACCATGGCCACCGCTGCCATTGCAACAACTCCACGGTTATCCCTCTTCGATTCACCCAACGAGAACATCACCGCCAAGTGCCTCATGGCTAAAGCCACCAACAAGGTAACCCCCAACATGAAGTCTACCATCACTACTAATCCCTCATTGACGGAATGCATTGATGAAAGTGAGGGGGTGGAGGAGGAAAATGAATTTGACTCTTTTATGAGCAAACTCAAAGGTAAATTCAAGAAGCACTTTGTTGCTCTCTTGGAACAACTTGGTGAAGCCAATGACATGACCGAGGCTCACGAAGAGACCATTTCTAAGATGGAAGGACATAGTCGTGACTATGCCGATGAGATATCGGATCTCTCGAATGCTCTTGAGGAAGAGCGTGGTCATCGTTTGGTTCTTGAGGATTCATACAACGATGATCATGATAAATTAAAGAAAGATCTCGATCATGCTCTTGTTGTTTCTCGTGTGCTCAATTTCGAGAAGGCCAAACTTGGGGTTGATCATGCTAGAGTCAAGGAGGAGTTTGATACACTAGTCAAGGCCCACAAGGTCTTGAAAAGTGCCCATGCTAGCCTCAAGGAGTCTCATGGTCAACTCCAAGTATCGCTAACCAAGGAGAAAGCCACTTTTCCTCATATGGTTTTAATTGATATTGCAAATGCTACTAACCCATGTTGTGAGCATGTGCATCTTGTGGATGAGAATGCCAAGTTGTAGAAGCAACTTGAGAAATTTATTGTGTCGTGCATACAAGGTGAGAAAAACTTCAATGACCTTTTGAGAAATCAAACGAAAGTTGTGGCCAAGGAGGGAATTGGGTTTGCACCCAAGTCCAAGAATAAGAAGAATGACAAGACCAAGAAACCTCTTCCTCTCAAGCAAACAGTTTTGAAGGAGGGAGAGGGCACTACTAAGGAGAAGAAGAACAATGCGAAGGGTAGTGGTGTCAAGAAGGGGAAAGCCACTCCTTCCAACAAAGCCGACGGCTTTTACCAATCTTATGTGTTGTGCCGTGCTAGTGATGGGCATGTTTATGCCAAATTTGTTGGTTTTTCTTATGAGTACATTGAATGGTCTATTTGGGTTCCTAAGACCCTTGTTTATAACATCAAAGGACCCATCACAAAATGGGTACCTAAAACCAAGCATTGATCTCTTGTAGGAGTTTGCTTCCAGTGGGGGATCATGGTTGCTCGATAGTGGAGCCACAAATCATATGACCGGAAGCTAAGACTTGGTGGTGGACATGCACAAAGTCTCTTCTTCTAAGGTATTGGATTTTGGCAAGGTTGTTGTTTCTCATGATCTCACGATCGAGAAAGTCATGCTTGTTGAGTCCCTTGCATACAATTTACTTTCCGTTCATCAACTTGCACTCATGGGTTTTGCTACTTTCTTTGATATTGATTATGTGGCTCTCTTGTGGAGCAAGGCTCTTAAAGTATCCTTTGTTGGGCATGTCGAGAATGGTCTCTATGTGGTTAACTTCTCGGAGCGACCCACTAAGACCGCGACATGCGTAATGGCTAAAGTTGACGTTGGATGGCTTTGGCATCGCCATTTAGCCCACATCAATATGGGATCTTTGCAAAGTCTTCTCAAGGGGGACCATGTGTGTGGACTAACAAATGTTAGTTTTTCCTAAGATCGTGCTTGCAGTGGTTGTATCAAAGGAAAGCTAAATGAGAAGGCTCACCCTCCCAGGACTATCATCTACTCGACGAGGCCTTTGGAGCTCCTTCACATGGATCTCTTTGGGCCTCCATACTTTGATAGTCTTGGGGGTAGAAAGTATTGCTTGGTGATTGTGGATGATTATTCAAGATACACTTGGGTATATTTCTTCAAGAGGAAGAGTGAGACCCAAAAAATTGTCATCAACTTTGCAAATGAAGCTCAATGACAACATGATGCAAAGATCTTGATGATTCAAAGTGACAACGGCACCGAGTTCAAGAACTACACATTGGATGAGTTTATTAGTGTTGAGGGGATCAAGCATCAATATGTCGCACCTTATACCCCTCAACAAAATGGTGTGGCGGAGAAGAAGAACCGGACATTGATGGACGCGGCAAGTACCATGATGGCGGAGTTCAAGTCTCCATACAACTTTTGGGCCGAAGCCATGAACACCGCTTGTCATGCATCCAATTAGTTCTATCTCCGCAAAGGCTTGAATAAGACTCTGTATGCGATACTTACTGGCAACAAGCCCAACACTCCGTATGCGATACTTACCGGCAACAAGCCCAACGTCAAGTACTTCCGGGTGTTCGGCTGTAAGTGTTTCATACTCAAGAAAGGTGTTCGTTTGTCTAAATTTGAAGCTAGAGCTCATGAGGGCATATTTGTTGGTTATGCTACAAACTCTCATGCTTATCGTTTCCTCAACAAGTCCACCAGACTCATTGAGAAGACGTGTAACATGGAGCAAACTGGTACTTGTGATGTAGGTGACGAAATTCCTCCCCAAGCCATAAGAAGAACGGGTGTTGGTCATATCCTACCCATTGAGGAACCCCTTGTGGCCAAAGGAGAAGGACGATGTTCTACTCAAGTAGAATCATCACCCACCCAAGATCCACATGCTTCGAAAGAACAAAATTAAGGCCCTCGACCCAATGAACAAGGCCAAGTGCAAGATCAACCGCAAGATGGTGATGATCCACCAAGTGATGCACAAGGCCAAGTTCCTACCCCCGAGCAGGTTCAAGATCAACAGCAAGCTCAAGATCAAGAACAATCTCATGATGATGGTCATGATGATCAAGTTACCGCACCTCAACTCTCTCTTGAGGAGGAATTGGAGCGTCGTGCCACAAAAGTTGCTTCTAGGCTCGCTTCTAGAGAGCATCACATGGAGAATATACTTGGAAGCATTACAAAGGGGGTAAGCACTCATAGACAATTAGCAAACTATTGTGCTCATCATGCATTTGTCTCTTGTGTTGAACCCCAAAAGGTCTATGAGGCACTCGAAGATACGGATTGGCTCAATGCCATGCATGAAGAACTCCATAACTTCGAACGCAAGAAAGTGTGGTGGTTGGTGCCAAGGCCAGAGGAGAACCACAATGTCATTGGAACCAAATGGATCTTCAAGAATAAGCAAGACACTCACGGGATTGTCATCCGCAACAAGGCTCGCTTGGTGGCACAAGGCTACTCCCTAGTCGAGGGTATCAACTACGATGAAACCTTTGCTCCCGTTGCTCGCCTTGAATCTATTCGTTTGTTGCTTGCCTATGCTTCTCATCATAACTTTAAGTTGCAACAAATAGATGTGAAGAGTGCTTTTCTTAATGGTCCTCTTAATGAGTTGGTGTATGTCAAACAACCCCCGGGGTTTGAGGATCCTAAATTCCCCAATCATGTGTATCAACTTGATAAGGCACTCTATGGCCTTAAACAAGCCCCACGTGCATGGTATGAGCATCTTACCGAGTTGTTGCAAGATCGTGGGTTTGAAATTGGGAAAATCGACCCCTCTCTTTTTACTAAGAAGGTTAAAGGGGAGCTTTTTGTATGCCAACTATATGTTGATGATATTATTTTTGGATCTCCTAAGCAAGCTTTCAGTGATGAGTTTGCTGCCCTCATGACCATGGAGTTTGAGATGTCCATGATGGGAGAGTTGAAGTTCTTTCTCGGATTCGAAGTCAAACAAAGACGAGAAGGAATCTTCATCAACCAAGACAAATACACTCAAGACATGCTCAAGAGATTCAATCTAAGTGATGTCAAGCCTGCTTCTACTCCAGTGCCTACCAAATGCCAACTTGACATTGATCCCAATGGTAAAGCGGTGGATCAAAAGGTATATCATTCTATGATTGGATCCTTGCTTTACCTTTGTGCATCTAGACTAGATATTGTGTTGAGTGTGGGAATTTTTGCAAGGTTCAAGCCTCACCTAAGGAAAGCTAGTTTGAGGCGGTCAAGCGAATCTTGCGTTATTTGGCTCATACCCCAAACTTTGGCTTATGGTACCCAAGAGGATCAAACTTCAATCTTGTAGGATTCTCATATTCGGATTGGGTGGGAGACAACGTGGATAGGAAGTCCACTTCCGGAGGGTGACAATTCCTTGGTTGCTCTCTGGTGAGTTGATCTTCCAAGAAGCAAAGTTGTGTATCTCTCTCATCCACTGATGCCAAGTATGTGGCGGTAGACAAATGTTGAGCCCAAATTTGATGGATGAGGCAAACTTTAAAGGATTACGGTGTCATTTGTGACAAAGTGCCTCTTTGGTGTGACAATGAAAGTGCCATCAAGATTTCTCTCAAACCGGTGCAACACTTCAAGACGAAGCATATCAAGATTTGGTATCACTTCATTCGGGAGCATATTAGGCGAGGGGAGATTGATCTTCGTTATGTCAACACTCATGAAAACCTTGCTGATATTTTCACAAAGCCTTTGGATGAAGCAAGATTTCGCGAGTTAAGACATGAGCTAAATATCATCGATTTGAGTAATGTGGCTTGAAACCTTGCACACCCCACCACACTCATTATGTTGTCTTTTATAGATGTAGGCATGAACATAAGGGATGTGTTGTTCTCTCAATGAACTTTCCCTCCCCCATTATGCATAAATTGATCAACTCTTTCACATTAGCCATTTTTTATGGTACTTGTGCTTCAAAGACGAGTTTTGGTCACAGGCCCAAGGATAATTCTTCACGGTGCCATACCAATTGGCTCAAACATAGGTGGCTCCGGCCACCACCCTCTCTTTGGACAGGTTGTGTCTCGTGTTTGATCCTTGTTGTCTTTTGCCTTCCCTTTGAGCCGTGTTTGTGTTTAAGTTGCCTCGTGTGTGTGCTCTTTTGCGTGTCCGGTTGCTTGAAGGTTGCATTACAAAGGCCACCTTGTTCCTCTTTTCTATGAAACTTGCACTTTCTTTGGTTATGGTACTACCGTGGCAAGCCAGGGTACTACCGCAGGAGTTGGGGTGCCCTGTGTGTGCACAGCTGCATCCCAGGCACAGTATTACCGCTTCCATCTTGGCAGTAATCTTTTAATGCCGTTGGAAGAGCGGTACTACCGCCCTGCATGAGGAACTTCCACCAGGGCGGTACTACCATGATGACCTGTGGTACTACCGCGCAGTCGCGAGCGGGTGGGGGTTTGTAAATGCATCTAGTGCCCCTTTGTGATTTTGGTGTATTGAAGACTTATATGTTAAGGTACTAATGTGTTTGTGAGTGTACACTGGTCTTATAAGTCTCTGAGGAGTTTGATATTTATGAAGAAAGTCGACCACTAAAAATTTATGTCTTCAGTTGAAGACTTTGGTTTTCTTGAAGACTTTGAAAATGAGGAAATTGGTGCGACCTTGAAGACTTGGATATTCATGCAAGGATTATGAAGTGTGAAGACTTTTATTTTCGTGGTTTTAGTTTCTCTTTCTTGAGTCATAGGAAACACCTTACTGTTAAAGGGGGTCGAGGTAAAACTAAGGAAACATATTTCCAAGTGATGCTCAACTCAAAGCCTACACTACCCAATCCTTTTGAGTGAAGCCATTGGAAATCTCATACAGTTCAGTCAATTTCTTCAGTGACAGAGACGAAGTTCTTCTGGTCTCTGAGGAATTTGTTCTGGCTGAGGACTTAGAAATTCGCTAGTGCGGATCGCCTACGAGTGAGGAACATGATAGCCCTGAGGAATTTGAGAGCTCAAACTTCCGACCGTTGCTGTGCTATGCACCAGTTGTCCAAAACATCGTACCCACCTAACGGTCATATCATTTAAGGGCATTTATGTCTTATCATGTCGGGCTGCTCCCTAGGCTATAAATAACCGCCCCCTACAACCACTAGTTGGTTGGCTGCTCTGAGAGAAACTGACACTTGTCATTAGAGCAACCCATCCTCTGAGGACTTTGAGCGAAAATCATCAAGTGAGGAAAGAACCAAAAACCAAACACGTAAAACCCCAAAGTGATTGAGCAGCACTTAAGAAAGTGTTCTTGTGTGGAGCCGATGCTTGTTACCTTTGAAGACTGTGATTTCCAGACGGTTAGGCGTCAATGGTCTAGAGCATCCAAGAGGAATTGTGGATCACCGACTGACCAAGTCTATGAAGGTTTGGAAGTCACCTGTGAAGACTTACCACGAGTGATTGGGTGAGGTCTGTGTGACCTTCGCTCAAGGAGAATACGGTGAGGACTTGGTGTCTTGGACTGTGTGTCCAGGACTGGGTGTCCGGGACTGTGTGTCCTCGGGTTTAAATACCTAGCCGCCCTAACCAGACGTACAACTGTCACAGCAGTTGGAACTAGTCTAACAAATCATTGTCTTCACCAAGCTTACTGGTTCTATTTCCTCAACCCTTCCATTTACTCATTCATGTGTTGATGAATTTGATCTGTACTGTTTGAAGACTTTGACTGAAGAATTTTTCAATTTCCTCAACCGAATTTCTCCAGTCCTCAGTCTTCTGCCTGCTTATCCTGTTTACACACTACTCGTACTCTGTGTTTGCTTTCATTTCATCATGATGACTATGCTACAGTTTTGTTGTGAATGCACTTGAGTATCTATTCGGCTTCTAAGTAGTTTGTTGTTGAGGAAATTCCTCAGCTAGAATTTCCTCAGTGACGAATTTGTAAAAATTGCCTATTCACCCCCTCTAGTCGATATAACTCACTTTCAATTGGTATCAGAGCAAGGTACTCCCTTGTTCTGTCTAATTTTTGTTTAACCACCTAGAGTTTTAGTTATGTCGACCGCAGGAATGAAGACTGTGTCTTGCCTCATCTTTGACGGTCATGATTATCCCAAGTGGAAGGCCATGATGAAGAAGCGCCTCATGGTGATGAAGAGCAAGTTGTGGACCGTCACTGAGATTGGTCTTACCGATCTATGCAAGATGGCGGAGGCTGATGATATTCACAAGTACACTCTACTCAACCTCACGGCGAAGGACATCATCTGTTCTTGTCTGTCCCAAAATCAGTTCAGGAACATTATGCATCTCAACCATGCAAAGCTTATCTAGGACCGACTCTCTGAGGTTTGTAAGGTCATCAAACTCGTCACGATCCCTGGTTTGAGGATTTCAAGGAATCTCTCAAGGCGATAACTTTCGATCCAGAATCATCATCTTCTGCACCATGCCTTATGGCAAAAGGTGCGAAGGTAACTGAATTCTATCTATCTGAGTCTAGTGATGATGAATTTGGTGATGAATTTGGACCCAGCTATACCAAACTTGCTTCCCTTGCCACTAAACAACAAGGACCTTTGTAAAAAGTTCAAAATATGCTTAATGAGAGCGGTGATATGTTCGGTGAAGAAATGGATCGCACTAAAACCTTGACTGATGACCTTCATAGACTTCAGTCCAAGTTTGATAACCTTCAGAGTCATCATAACACTCTCTTATTTGATCATGAGAAGCTTTTTATGAATTTCTTCAAAGAAAGCAAGATCTTGAGAAGCTAAGGGAGAGTTATGAAGATCTTTAGAAGGAACACGATTCATTACTTGCTCAACAGATCAGCTCTGCTCGGGAAGAATTCATTCCACCATGTCTAAAATGCATTAAACTTGAAACTGTAAATACGTCACCTGAAAGTTCAAATGCTTCTAGTGCTACAAATTCTTCAACTGTTTCTGTGGTGAGAATTTCCTCAACTGAGGAAAACACTGATGCTACTGACGAAAATGCTGGGTTGAAGGAAATGTATGTGACAGGCATGTACAAAAGCCTCAAAGGTCATCAGACTCTTTGTGATGTGCTTAAAAAGCAGATTTTGAACAGGAACACTAGGAAAAAGGGTATTGCCTTTGAGAGGAAACTCAATGTTGATGGGACCTACTGGAAACCTGAGCAGTATCCCAAAACCTCATGGGTTGCTGCAAAAGGACCTCCAGTAGTTCCATCTACCTTATCTGGCTTTACTTGTGAATCTTCACATTCTTCTGATGAGTCATTTGACTCCAACTATAAATTGTTCAAAATTCTGAATTGTGAAGTATTTGGTAGATATGTTGGAACTAACTGCAGGAATGGTCCCCATATGAAGAAAATCTGGGTCCCTAAGAGGCACCTTTAAAATCTTTAAGTGAATGTCCTCATGACACCACCTGTGAAGAACAGGAACCCAAGATCAAATTCTTCATATGGATCAAAATCTTCATATGGATCCAAGTCCTCATATGGACCAAATTCCTCAAGTTGATCAAATTCCTCATATGATCATCATCGTGCTAACACATCTGTTTTGTAGGGAAAGAATAAGGATTATGAATATGTGCATTATTCTTCAAATCATTATGTTCGTAAGTCCTCGAAGAATTTCTCTGCTTACTCGTACTCATACTATAACAACTCTCCTGTGAAACGAAGTGCACTGGCTTCAATGCCACCATTCTCAATTGGTGCTCGCAGAATGATGAACTCTTTACCACCCCTCCAGATGTGGGTGGTGAAGAAAAGGAACTAATCTCTTTTGCAGGGTTAGGTCTCCAGACGAACTTAAAATGTCTGAAGAATTTGCTGGAGACCTGAAAATGCTTGAAAGGACGCAAGCTAATCATGTAGAAATGATTCATTTATTTCTCACGTCCTCATTATTCATATAGTGTGCTTATTGATGAAACTGATGGCATATTCCTTACTATGAAGCATATGAGTTGTAAGATGCACTAATTCTTCTACATGATGACTCCCTCAAAGCTACTGAGTGGGTCCTCGATAATGGATGTACAAATCACATGACTGGTGACAAGAAACCCAGTGTGAGTTATCTCAAAGTATTCGATGCTAAATGCTGGGTTAGAGATCCTCATCACAATTCCAAATTTGCATCGAAAGCACATGAAGGTTTTATGCTTGGCTACAGAAAGGACTCGCACACCTACAGAATCTTCATCAATCATCTCCACAAGATTGTTGAGACTGTAGATGTGCGGTTCGATGAAACTAATGGATCACAAAGAGAGCACCTGGCTCATGTGACAGGTGAAATATCTCCTAAGGAATCCATCAAGTTCAAAGCTACTGAAGATATCATCCCCACTGAAGAATCTGCTGAAAAAGTTATTCCTGACAATGAAGAAAATCATTCTGGTGCTCCTGAAGAAACTGCTGCTGAAGAAAATGCTCAGCCAGACCAATGTCGTCAGCCAGCTCATCCTTGTGTTGCAAAAGAAATGCAGATCGAGAAAATCATCGATGACATCAATGCACCAGGTCCTCTCACACGCTCAAGAGCTTCACACTTATGTAACTTTTGTGGGCACTTTGCTTTTGTCTCAATCACAAAGCCCACCAAAGTTGATGAGGCATTTCTGGAACCTGAGTGGATTCAAGCTATGCAAGAGGAATTGTATCAATTCGAGCTCAACCATGTGTGGGAACTCGTCAAGTGACCAGATCCTCGGAAGCACAATATCATCGGCACCAAGTGGATCTATGGAAACAAGCAAGATGAAAATGGCCTTGTGGTGAGGAATAAGGCTCGTCTCGTAGCTCAAGGCTACACACAGGTTGAGGGAATTGACTTCGATGAAACTTTTGCTCCTGTTGCTAGACTTGAAGCTATTCGCATATTACTCGCTTATGCTAACCATCATAATATCATCTTATATATAATGGATGTGAAAAGTGCATTCCTCAATGGTAAGCTTGAAGAAGAAGTATATGTAGCTCAACCCCCAGGTTTTGAAGATCCTAAACATCCTGACAAAGTCTTCAAACTCAACAAGGCCCTCTATGGACTCAAGCAGGCCCCTCGGGCGTGGTATGATACTTTGAAGGAATTCCTCATGAAGAAAGGCTTCAAACCCGGTTCACTTGACCCAACTCTGTTCACTAAATCATATGATGATGAATTATTTATTTGTCAAATCTATGTAGACGATGTTATCTTTGGCTGTACTGATGAACGTTACAGTGACGAATTTGGCTACATGATGCGTGAATAATATCAAATGTCCATGATGGGAGAGCTGAAATTCTTCCCTGGCCTTGAAATTCATCAACAATGCAATGGCATCTTCATATTTCAAGAGAAATACCTCAAGGATGTTCTAAGGAAATCCAGCATGCAAGATTGCAAAGGCGTCAAAATCCCTATGCCCACAAATGTCCAACTGTGCACCGATGAAAATGGTAAAGACTTCGATCAAAAGGTATACCGCTCCATGATTGGCTCTTTATTGTATCTATGTGCATCTAGGCCAGATATTATGCTTAGACTTTGCATGTGTGCCCGATTTCAAGCTGCACCGAATGAATCAGACCATGAGGCTGTGAAGCATATTCTTTGATATCTAGCTCACACTCCAACACTTGGATTATGGTATCCCAAGGGCTCTGATTTTGATCTCATTGGATATTCTGACTCTGACTATGCTTGTGATCGAGTGGATCGCAAGTCTACATCCGACACGTGCCATTTCCTCAGACGATCCTTAGTATGTTGGTCCTTGAAGATGCAGAACTGTGTATCAATCTCCACTTCTGAACCTGAGTACATTGCTGCTGGTTCATGTTGTGCTCAATTACTGTGGATGAAGCAAACCCTCAAGGAGTATGGCGTCAACATGAAGAATGTGCCACTCTAGTGTGACAATGAGAGTGCCATCAAGATTGCTCACAGCCCAGTTCAGCACTCGAAGAAAAAGCACATCCAGATCCGTCATCATTTTCTTCGTGATCATGTATTCAAGGGTGACATCTCCATCTACCACGTGAAGACTGAAGAACAACTGGCAGATATCTTCACTAAGCCCTTGGATGAGAAGAGATTTTACAAGTTGCGGTGTGAGCTAAATATCTTAGAATCTTCGAACGTTCTTTGAAAGGACACACATCCTAACACTTATGCAAAATTGATGACTTTGATGCGCAACACACGAAGTAAAGTTTTTCCTTCAATCAATGAAGACTAACCCTCTAAGTGTGAAGAAATTAATGAAGAAATTGATTCTCAGAGCCCTACAACAATTGTACGCGGTGTCTGAAATTATCTTTCTTATACGATGGGACACGCCACCAACCAAAATTGGAATTTGAGTTTTTCTTCAATTTGCAAATTCCTCAAAATTTGTAATTTCTTCAACTTTTCTAGTGTAAAACAAAACCGCACGCTACCCCGCACCCATCCCACTTCTACCCACCTTCTTCCCCCTCCCCGCGCCCAAATCCAACCACCAACGCCGCCCTTCTTCCTCCCCCACTGCCTTCACCTTCCCCTCCCCTTCCCCCATCTCCACCCGCCACCAGCGCCACTCTTCTTCCTCCCCCGCTACCTCCACGCTCCGCTGCCCCCTGCCACCAGAACCTGGCCTCCACGGCTCCCTAGCGATGCCTCACCGTTGGATCCCAGCCTGCAAAGTTGGGCCGCCCGTGCCGTGCCCCGGCTCCATGGACAGCACCATCACATCTAGCAAGGAGCACGCGCCCACCACCGCTCCCGCATCCGGCGGGACCACCACGACGCCCCACGCTACCACATCTAGAACCCCTCCCCCCATCGCGTCGGCTACCATCTCCCACCACACCGGCCTCCGATCTAACCCTCCCCCCCTCCCCGCATCGGAGGGCGACCCCGTGCTTCCCCTGGTCGGCCTTCTCGACGCCCGGCAACTCCAGGCTCCCCTCCTGGGACCAGCGCCTCCATCCGGCCTCCTCCCCAGCCAGACCGTTGGATGGCTGGTGCCACGACGTCCCAGAACAATGCGCCTCCCTCCGCCACTCACGGTGTCATGCGCAGGCGGCGGCGCCACAGTTTCTCCCAGTCATTCTCCCCCGAGCAACCTCTGGATGGATACAGTCCGCCCGCCGCCGGATTTGTGATAGGCCGCACCTTCAACCACCGCGACGTGATGGGGTGCCGGATCAGGGTGGTTTTGGGGGTCAAGAAACCATATACCTCACCGTAAATTGCTCTTCCCTCCTCCCGGACAATCTCGTCCACAGGATGCCTCGGGCTCTGCCCTAGCGCAGGCTAGCAGCTACGAGAGGGAGGTACCCTGCTTCTCCACCGACTGGTGAGCAGGCGGCTCCCCAGGCTGTTTGGTGGCCAAGTGCTCATGAGCGTTGATCTGTCAATGCAATTCGTAGGCATGGGCCGTGCGGTTTTGTGGACGTGGTTCATACCACGAACATGGTTTCGGTACAGTGAGCCTCTGCTCTTCAAAGTAGTGGAGACGCGTGTGATAGCTTTGTCTCCTTTTTGCAGTGCACACAGCTCCTTCATCCCCCCTCTTCCATCTGCTCGCTGGGGTGTGGGCATATGTCTCGCGTCCTGCTGCCGCCGGTGGGGTTGCGGCTCGCGCCATGAAGTTGAAGGCGGTGTGCGGTGTCCATGTGCAGTTTTGCAGTTCAGTGGATGGATGTTTCAGTGTGTTTTGTTTTTTGTTGTGCCCATGGGGATGAATGCATGTTTGTAAAATGGGTGTGCCCACGGTCCAGCATGCTGCTGGCCTCCACTGTGCAGTATGACTGGCCGTGCCATGCGGTTCAGCAGTGCTCTTCCGCACTTCACTGATTTTGTGATTTCCGAAGAGAGAAAAAATGCAAATGAAGTTCGCTATGGTTTGCTATTGAGGTTCATTTTACTTAGTTTTGCAGGAAAAGAAGAAGTGATGCAGTTCTATTGGATGCCCCATTACTCAAATTTGTTGATGTTGAAAAGTGCACTTTATTGTTTCATTTTAAAATCTGCAGTTCATTACAATGATTCAGCTGACGAAGATTGCAAATTATGTATGCTACAAAAAAGATCTCAAAATGAAGCTTGCTTCTATATTAGATGTAGTTCACTCGCTCAATCCCTGAGGTCCACTCGCTTGGTCAACGTACGTAAAAAATTAATAACTACGAAAAAACGACAACAAAAACTCACGAGGTTACTTTTGATAGTATTGCGGTTCACTTTCGAAAGTGTTACGGTCCACTCTCGTTGAAAAAAAAGTTGAAAAAAAGACAACAAAAAATTGTGCGAGAAAGTTTACGTCCGACAAAAATAAAAACATGAAGTTCGCTTGACTGTCTGATGCAGTGCGGTTTTCAGTTTGAAGCAGTGCGCTTTTCTGTCCGATGCAGTGCACGCGTCAAATTTGGTGTCGCGGAAAAACAGAGTGTCCGCATTTGGATAGAATCAAAACTGCTCTTAAACCGTAATGAATTAGAGGGAGTGTTCTACATGAAAAAGTAGCGTCTCAACGATATCTTTCCAACGGTGTACCATGTGAATCAATCCGACGAGCGGTTTGTAAACATTTTGCGAAAAACGTCCGCTGCATATCATGGTCAGCCGCACGATTTTCAAAATTAACTAAAATCCGTAAGGAATCTCAAAAACATTTCAACATATGAAAGTTGTGCCTCGTTCGTAGCTTTCCAACGGTAAATTACACGCATCGTTTCCACAAACGGTTAAAAAATGAAGCTAAAACAGTACCGAAAATTGCGAAAAAATCGAAAAAACTGAATTCCGCGATTTACTAAATTTAAAAGTGCTTTTAAACCGTTGCGAATTACAGAAAACAATACATATGAAAAAGATGCGCCTCGATGATATCTTTCTAACGGTGTATCATGCGTTTCATTCTGACGAGCGATTTAGAAGAAAACGTGAAAAAACGCTCGCTGTCATTCGTTGTGAGCCGCACGATTTTCGAAACTGCTCTTAGACTATGATGAATTTTGAAAAGTGTTCAACATGGCGAAGTTGCGTCTACTCCATAGATTTTCAATGGTATATTACACGCATAATTCCGATAAACGGTTAAAAACTAGAGCGAAAAAGGTACACAAAAAACAACACGTACAGTTTTTTCGAGACGAAGTTCACCTTTCGTTGTGTTGCAGTAAGAGTGCAGTGCCCTCACGTTGTGCGTGCAGTGCGGAAGTGTTATGAGAATATTATTCTTCTAATGTTATGAGAATAGACCGGCTGCATATATATATATATATATATATATATATATATATATATATATATATATATATATATATACATATATATATATATACATATACATATATATACATATATGTCCTCTATAGCATTCACTTATTGCTATTCCTTCAAGTTGATTTTTCCTCTAAGTGAATGTGATCAGGCCCTTCCCCATCTATGCTTAACTCAATCCACTCTATTCACAATTTCTTCATATGCATTCTATTTGAAAGTTGTTCAAAATCTTCACCGTGTCCTTGACAGCTGAAGAATTTGTGAACGCAACATTAAAATTTTCTTATCCAAAATTTTACGGCTTTTGCCGCTCAAACTGTTCCGCATCCCACGATGGATTAAACAACTCTCCCACGATCTCCACTATCTGTACTCCTTAGAACGTGGGTGACACATGTCGCTAGGATAGCAAAGGGCAGGGGCACGCTCGTCCAATTTCTTTGGATGAGCAGTTTTTCATAGTGGCTATAAATATCCCTCCCCTTTCACCGTACCTCATGTATTTCGCTCGATCTCTATCTCGCTCGAGCTCTCAGACCTAGCGCCTCCGCTACTCTCCATCGACACCGGCGAGGAAGAGCTTCGCTGCCTCGACCTCCTCGTCGTCGTACTCACGCCGGCTGCGGAAATCTTCACTCCGCTGTCGCCGTAGCTATATCCTTTTGCCAAGTTAGGGCGTGGGAGATCCGGACCGATGAGCTTCACCAAAGTTCATCTAGTTCGTCGTGTTCTTCACCGAGGGTAATTAAAATCTAATTTTTCTACCCTTCCTTGATTCTCATGATTTTCACAATTTCTTCAAAATATGTTTATTCTTCAACTCCACACTATCTAAACACCTAAATCTATCTATTCTTGATTTGCTTCTGTAAGATTGTTTTCTCTTCATGATTCCTCAATTGTGTGGATTTTTTGTCTATACAACTCCTAAACCTAAAGCAAGAACACTTAGTGAAAGTCTTCAAGACTCCCATGGTCAAATTCCTCAAACTTGATACTTTTGAAAAAATTCTAAGAACGCATATGACCTCTCCAAATTCTTCGCACCTATACTCTTTTCACAGGTACAAATGTCCGCTGCTGAATCTCTAGGTTCTCATCAACTTAACTCATTTGCAGCATTCCTCGAAGAAAAGTTACATACTTCCTCAAAAACCTCAATTGTTCAAAATCCTCAAGTGAGGAAAATGGCTGAAGTCAAGAGACCACAGAACAAAGGAAAGAGACCAGAGACAAACACTACGTTTGAAATCCCTGAAGACATCTATGATGAATATTGCACACCAGATGAGGAAACTCATGGCAAAGAAAACAAAAATCAGCGTAAAGTGTGCATTCAGAGGATTGAGAGAAGATGGGCAAAGGAATGGAGGGAATACCGCTATGTTACTCCAAAGTACATGAATAAATTCGCAGTAAACCCTCCTTGCACAAGACCTCCTCTGGCGCCAGGCCAAGTTGCAGATCCCTCAAGCATCAGACGTGGTGAGGAATTTCCAAAGGAATGGGCCAAACGTCACGCAAAGCTTCAGTGGGCAGCCAGAGAAGTAGTGAAGAAATTCAATGAAGACTCTGCTACTGCTGGCTCTTCTACTGAGGCCTCTGCCAGCAAGTCCAAGAAGGCCATGCTGAAGAACAATGCCCTCAAGGCCAAGTTCCTCAAAGCCTTCAGGACACATTCCTCAGGCAACTTCCTCAAGGGCCGCCTCAATTCCCTTGTTGCTGCACAATCTTCAGCTGCTGCTGCATAGTCCTCAACTCCTGTGCACCTTGCTACATGTCAACGGACTACAGGGTTCTCAATTGCTTCATGAGCCTCTACAAGTTCATCAGCTCCACCAAAATCTTCACCTGGTCCGGCTTTGCTGAAAGTGAAGACCACTGCTGGTCGTGGAAAGAGGCCAAGTCCTCAGAATAAAGTGGCCTTTCAAGTTCCATCTAATGACGATGAAGCTGATGATGAAGAACTTGTTGCAATCATCAGGGATAGACAGATGAAGGCAGCTAGAGCCAAGGGCAGTTCTGTGCCTCTCATGCTGGATCCTAAGAGCATCCTCCATTACATTGATCTTTGGCGTAAGGATCCCAATACCCCTCTTCCTGACATGAATCTCACTCCTGGTCAAAGTCACATGTTGGCTGCTTTCATTGGAGAAGAAAAATGGAAGTTTGAACAAGCCAGAAAGGCCAAGAAAGATCAGTACAAGAAGGAGCAACTTCTGAAGAAAAACATTGTGAACATATCTCCTAAGGATCTTATGAAGCTGTAATCTGATATCAAAGACTTTAGTGATGGATTTGATGGATACCGTGCTGATTGGCTAGGAGCCAAAGTCAGATTCGTCAAGCTCTCCAAGTCACTCAAACTTGGTGGTGAAAGTTCCTCACAAGAAGAAATTCATCTTGATGAGGAAACTGAAAGCGCAGCTGATAATGTCACCGCTGAAGAAACTGAACGTGCCAGGACTAATGAAGGAATTATAGTCACTAAAGAAATTGCCAGGGCAACTTCCAATGTTGCGCCTAAAGAACAACCCAGGGCTGTTGAAGAAACTGAAGCAGCGCCTGAAGAAACTGAGAATGCCAAGGTGACTACAACAGTCGTGCCTGAAAAAACTGAACCAGTGTCATCTGCACCTCCTACAAAGTCTTCACCTGTGAAGACTATCAAACTTCCTTCTGCATCAGAAGTGAAGAAGACCAAGGCTGCAGAGAAGGCAACTGTGAAGAAAAGGAAAGCATCATCAACTGCAGAATCCTCAGCTCCCAAGAAAGTGAGGACTTTGTCAAGCTCCGTCGCTAATCCCATTGATGTTGTCCCAATTTCAATTGTTCCATCAAAGGAGATAGTTCCCTTTGGTGAGGATTATGAGATTCTTGATGACACTGCTGAAGAAAATCCTTTTGCTGCTTCTTCAAAGCAGTTGGATGAAGAAATTGAAGCTGAAGCAATCCCTTCAACCCCTCTGGTATGATCGCCCATGTCTCAGTTCACTGCTGAAGAGGCCAACACTGGGGAAATGGAAGAAGATGAGGATGTGGACATTGGGTCTACAACACCTGTGCTCAATGATGATTATTGGGAGAAGACTCATCCAAATTCCCCATTGACCACACGACTTCAGCAAGTTCCTCAGTCCCCTGCTCAAACTGATGAAATTCACACAGGCTCTGAAGAACTTCACATTCCACTTATGTCCTTTCCTGAACAAGCTCTAGTTGCATCAGCTGAAGAAAGAGAACAACCAGTAGCTGTTGAAGAACCTGAAGCTCAAATTCCTCTGGCAGCAGCTCCAGAAGTTATATCTTGAGAGGCTACAAAATCATCATCTTCAAATCTTCAGCCCAAGTAGAAGAACCCTCATGCTACAAAGCAAAAATTCAAGGTTGATGATTTCTTTGCTGAACATGTACTCTTCATTGAATTCAACCCCTATGACTCAGCAAGACTTCCTCGCAAGCGCTTATGGACTGCTACTCGGATGAACTTCTGTTCTTCACTGCTTTTTGACAAGGATAAGGTATTTGAGCATCGTAAAATTCCTCATGTTGACATTGAGTCCATACCTTTCTTTGAGCCAGTGCTGAATTTGCTGCATGAAGTTGGGCTTTTGAGCTTCTGTTCTGACATCTATGATTGGAATGAAGAGCTAATTCATCGATTCTATGCAACCTTGTAGCTGACTGGTAGTTCAGATGACATCAATTCATGGGTGCTTGACTGGATGACTGACAACACTCATTATAAAGCTCCAGCATCTGAATTGATTCATGTCGTCCCCGTTCACCCTCCTGCTGAAGGCGCAATATTGATGTATGAGGAACTTGAACTTCCAAATCATCTGATGCTAGTGCTGATGAAGCCTTTGAAGGCTGGCCACCCTTCAAGAACAACCTTCCTAGTGAAGGGTTTGCTATATGTGCCAAGGACAATATACCACATTCTCACCAAAACACCCAGTCCAACCACAGGCTACAACTCTGAAGAAGAAGACATTGTTGGCATCATGATGAATCTGTTGTTCAATATCATGCATGGGATTCCCGTCAACGATCATGATTTCTTCATGAGGACTTTGGCGAATGTTGCACTATGACCTTTTGAGTTGAAGCCTTGTGCTCCCTGGATTATAAGATTCATCAGAACAAGGTTTTCAATTGCATACAAGGCTGAATTTCAGAATCACCTCAGTTATTTGCCTTCGGTTGAAGTCCTCAAACGGACCATTTCCTTAGTTGACGGAAAGGTCAAAGTTGCTATCATTGATGAAGGTACTTGTCCTTTGGATGGCCAGCTTCGCAAAGCTGCATCTTATTCCACCAATGATGATTCTGCAACCAAAGACACTGCCACAAATGCTTCAAAGCACATTCCTGAAACAACTGTTCCACGTGTGATGATTGACTGTGAGCTTCTTCTAAGTCTTCCTTAGAAAGTTGATCGAAATCACAAGTCGGTCAAGCGCCAGTTTGCTGCAATTCTTTAGAACATGACTGTTACATAGAATACTGTGAAGTAGAATCACTACTATGCGCATGAAATCTTTGATCGCACTTGGGCTATTCTTTCACATCACTTCAATGCTGAAGAACTGAAGGAAATGGAATTTCAACATGACTTTTACTGGTCTTAGCGACCTTCGAAGAAATTCAAGAAAGTCAAAGTTCCTTAGCTGGTCACTAGTTCATTTTCTTGATTGCGCGCGACGGATGAAGCTGAAGATTTGGATGACACTGTGATGTCTACTACCCAACCTTCTTCTTGTAGACGTTGTTGGGCCTCCAAGTGCAGAGGTTTGTAGGACAGTAGCAAATTTCACTCAAGTGGATGACCTAAGGTTTATCAATCCGTGGGAGGCATAGGCTGAAGATGGTCTCTCTCAAACAACCCTGCAACCAAATAACAAAGAGTCTCTTGTGTCTCCAACACACCCAATACAATGGTAAATTGTATATGTGCACTAGTTCGGCGAAGAGATGGTGATACAAGTGCAATATGGATGGTAGATATAGGTTTTTGTAATAAGAAAATATAAAAACAGCAAGGTAGCAAGTGGTAAAAGTGAGCATAAACGGTGTTGCAATACTTTGAAACAAGGCCTAGTGTTCATACTTTCACTAGTGGAAGTTGTCTCAACAATAATAACATAACTGGATCATATAACTATCCCTCAACATGCAACAAAGAGTCACTCCAAAGTCACTAATAGCGGAGAACAAACGAAGAGATTATGGTAGGGTACAAAACCACCTCAAAGTTATTCTTTCTGATCGATCTATTCAAGAGTTCGTACTAGAATAACACCTTAAGATACAAATCAACCAAAACCCTAATGTCACCTAGATACTCCATTGTCACCTCAAGTATCTGTGGGCATGATTATAGGATATGCATCACACAATCTTAGATTCATCTATTCAACGAACACAAAAGAACTTCAAATAATGCCCCAAAGTTTCTACCGGAGAGTCAAGACGAAAACTGTGCCAACCCCTATGCATAGATTCCCAAGGTCACGGAACCCGCAAGTTGATCACCAAAACATACATCAAGTAGATCACGTGATATCGCATTGTCACCACAGATAAGCACATGCAAGGCATACATCAAGTGTTCAACCAGAAAACTTCAACGGGAAAACTCAATTCATCACAAGAGAGTAGAGGGGGAGAAACATCATAAGATCCAACTATAATAGCAAAGCTCGCGATACATCAAGATCATGCCATCTCAAGAACACGAGAGAGAGAGATCAAACACATAGCTACTGGTACATACCCTCAGCCCCGAGGGTCGACTACTCCCTCCTCGTCATCGAGAGTGCCGGGATGATGAAGATGGCCACCAGAGAGGGATTCCCCCTCCGACAGGGTGCCAGAATGGGACTAGATTGGTGTTCAGTGGCAACAGAGGTTTTCGGCGGAGGAACTCCTGATCTAGGTTATATTCTGGAGGTTTTGGTATTTATTGGATTTTTTAGCATAGGGCACAAGTCAGGGGGATCTTCGGGCTGTCCACGAGATAGCAGGGCGCGCGCCCCACCCTCGTGGGTTGCCCGTGACTCTCGTGGCCCAACTCTTTTACTCCGGGGGCTTCTTTTGGTCCATAAAAAATCATCAAAAATTGGCACGTCAATTGGACTCCGTTTTTTTTGCAAAACTCAAAAACAAAGAAAAAACAGAAACTGGCACTAGGCTCTGGGTTAATAGGTTAGTCCCAAAAATCATATAAAAGTGTATATAAAAGCCCATAAAACATCCTAGAAGGATAATATAATAGCATGGAACAATGAAAAATTATAGATACGTTCGAGACGTATCAAGCATCCCCAGGCTTAATTCCTGCTCGTCCTCGAGTAGGTAAATGATAAAAACAGAATTTTTGATGTGGAATGCTATCTAACATAATTCTCAATATAATTTCTTTACTATGGCATGACGGTTCAGATCCGAAAGATTCGAGACAAAAGTTTAATCTTGACATAAGAATAATAGTACTTCAAGCATACTAACAAAGCAATTATGTCTTCTCAAAATAACATGGCCAAAGAAAGTTCATCCCTACAAAATCATATAGTTTGGTTATGCTCCATCTTCGTCACACAAAATACCCAAATCATGCACAACCCCAGTTTCAACCAAGCAATTGTTACATACTTATTTTTTTTCAAACTTTTTCTATTTTCACGCAATACATGAGCATGAGCCATGTATATAGCACTATAGGTGGAATAGAGTGGTGGTTGTGGAGAAGAAAAAAAGAGGAAGATTGTCTCACATCGACTAGGCGTATCAATGGGCTATGGAGATGCCCATCAATAGATATCAATGTGAGTGAGTAGGGATTGCCATGCAACGGATGCACTAGAGCTATAAATGTATGAAAGCTCAACAAAAGAAACTAAGTGGGTGTGCATCCAACTTGCTTGCTCACAAAGACCTAGGGCATTTGAGGAAGCCCATCGTTGGAATATACAAGCCAAGTTCTATAATGAAACTTCCCACTAGTATATGAAAGTTACTAAACAAGAGACTCTCTATCATGAAGATCATGGTGCTACTTTGAAGCACAAGTGTGGAACAAGATAGTAACATTGTCCCTTTTTTTTTGGGCCTTTCCTTTTTTTCATTTGGCCTTTCCTTTTTTTTTCTTTTTTCCCGGACAATGCTCTAATAATGATGATCATCACACTTCTATTTAATTACAACTCAAGGATTACAACTCGATACTAGAACAAAATATGACTCTATATGAATGCCTCCGGCAGTGTACCGGAATAGGCAATGAATCAAGAGTGACATGTATGGAAAATCATGCATGGTGGCTGTCGGTGTCAAAACCGACGGATCTCGGGTAGGGGGTCCTGAACTATGCGTCTGAAGATTGATGGTAACAGGAGGCTGGGGACATGATGTTTACCCAGGTTCAGGCCCTCTCGATCGAAATAAAACCCTACTTCCTGCTATATTAATACGAGCGAATATGTGTACAAGAGTTGATCTACCTCGAGATCATTGTTGGCGTACTGGGAACCAGGGTACCCAGACATGCCTGTCTGTGAGCCGCGACGAGCTCCTACTACGGCCTGGTACGGCCCAGCTGATCGACCAGCTGCCCAAGACCCTCGCGAGGAGAACGACGTCAAGACCTCCTCGGGAGCGGCCTCAGCACGGCGCTCCGGAGGGGCAGAGAATCCAAGGCCGAGCCTGCCTCAGGAGGAGGCAGTGATGTTAGTACTGACGCACCACGCCAATGGGTGCCAGCGTCCGCGAGCGGCCTAGTTGCCATTTCAATGCAAGGGGAACAGCGCAGCCGCAAGTTCCCGAGGAGCAGGCCAAAGGTTTCCTCATTGGTGCAACGAGACCGAAGACCGCAACGACGACAAGGAGGATGTCATCGTCGAGCCCACCACCGCGTCATCGCCTGATCCTTTTGCAGGCGAAGATTGCTTTTGTCAGGGTAGGAACGTCCTTGTGTTCCCGCTCAAAAATGGCTGTTTTGGGATCCCTTCCCGTCTAAACATTTTGGTGGAAGAGGACCGTGGCCGCCTATATAAGTAGCTAGAACCCCCACTTCAAAGGGGATCGACTGATACACTCCGCCACCACGCAAGGAGCAAGAACACTTGCCTCCTGACCCTCCTGAGCTCAGGAACCATTGTACTAGCTCATATCCCAGCTCGTCCGAGGCTAATCCACCACAGCAGGAAGTAGGGTCTTACACCACGTGGTGGCCCGAACCTGGATAAACTCTTGTGTGTTCCGTCTGTTGTTTGCTTGAATCCTTCCACCGCGACGATAGCGAGGCGCTAGGTAGATGAGAGTGGGAGAGATCTTTGTTCACGCCCCTGTGTTCGAACTTAACGGGTTTTGTGGAGCCCTGAATCCGACATTTGGCGCTCTAGGTAGGGGGCGTGTCGAAATATCGCCTCGCTGACGACCTCGCTTCCCCTCTCCGGTTCGGCGCCTCTACGATGGCTGCGGCCAGCCACAGCCGCGCTGGGGCTGGCTTCGTCCCCGTCGATCGAGCAATATCAGCGGACCGCGCCACCCATGGGCGCCCCTCCTCATTCATCAACGATGCTCCCGCCGGCCAGGCCACTGGAGGACGGCCTGCACCACCAGTCCCGCCTCCTGTGGCCTCGCATGTCATGCTCTTAATGGGAGGACGGCGGGCCCAGCGCCGGCCGCTCGGCGAGACCCGTGCCACACGGACGGCCCGCAGCTGCGAGTTGCAGGGCGTCGCCTGCAGGGAGCAGCCTTGTCGCGGGGTCACTTGCATCTTCGGTGGGTCCCAAGCACCGGCGTTTGCCTGACACACCAAGTCACACTTTCGGCAGGTTGGAGCTGCCGCCCAGCCGCAGGAGGCCTTGCAGGCGCAGAGCGAGCCAGGGCTCGCCATCACCTTTGGCCCCGGCGACCTCGTCTCCGAAGCGGTCGGCACCGGCGCTCTCCCCACGTTATGCACGCTCACCATCTGCGGGGTCGCCGTGATGCGAACTCTCATCGACGGCGGCGCCGGCCTCAACATCCTCTCTCCCGAAGCCTCTGGTCATCTGCATGTGTCCTACAGGCAGCTCCTTCCCACCAAGCCCTTCTCGGGGGTCGCGGGCTTGGCCGTTCCGCTCGGCCAGATCCGCCTCTCGGTCAAGTTCAGCACACCGGCTAACTACCGGACTGAGCTCATCGATTTTGATGTTGCGCCCATCCACCTGCCGTACAACACCGTCCTCGGCTTCCCAGCCTTGGCAAAGTTCATGGCGGCGACTCACCCGGGCTACAACACCGTCAAGATACCCAGGAGCAGCGGCATCATCACCATCAAAGGGGACCCCAAGGCCGCCCTTCAGGTCCTTGGGCGCACTTACAAGGCCGCCGCTGCCGCAGCTCACTGAGGGGCGCAGGGGGCTCCGGAACCTCCGGAGGCCGCGCCTGCCAAGAAAAAGCAGCTCTTTTCTCAGGACCCCGCCGAGACGAACCAAGTGCCCGCCGACGAAGAAGGCTCACGAGCCATCTTCACCATCGGCATGGGCATGGATCTAGAGCAAGAGGCGGCGCTGGTCAGCTTCCTCAGGACTAACAAGGATGTGTTCGCCTCGAAGGCCGCAGATTTGGTCGGGGTGCCTAGGCATGTCATTGAGCATCACCTCACGGTGTGCCCCGACGCGCGCCCTATCAAGCAGAAGGCGCGCCGACAAGCCCCGGAGAAGCAGGCCTTCATTGTCCAGGAGGTTAGGAAGATGGAGGAAGCAGGTGTCGTACGAGAAGTACGGCACCCGGAGTGGCTAGCCAATCCCGTCATCGTCCCGAAGAAAGGAGGCAAGGAATGCATGTGCGTCGACTTCACGAGCCTCAACAAGTTCTGCCCTCAGGACCCCTGTAACGGCCCAGACACACCCGCCGGTGGTCGTTACTCCTGGCGGGATCTAGACTGGCCTCACATATCAATACTAGTCTTTTCTGCGCACTTTGTCCTCACTCGTGCGCACCCGGGAGCAATTTCCCGGTTGGTCACCCATCCTGAAACTACTCCAAGCTGAGCATGCTTAACTTTGGAGTTCTTTCGGAATGGGCTCCCGGAAAAGAAGGAATTCCTTATTGATATGAGTAGTCTATCATCCCTAATAAGCCAGGCTATCACATACACCCTCACTCAGAGGAACCGACATCCTCGTCGAGCCATAGGAACGTTCCCTCTTGGCACAACCGTCTGTGCTTCCAGGACAACACATGTGCCATGCCGTGTGCCACGACGGGTCACAAACGTCATGCACAACATGACTACAAACTGTCCGCAAACATCCATGTAACCGTGAGGGTCGGCTCTGATACCAACTTGTAACGCCCCGGACACACCCGCCGGTGGTCGTTACTCCTGGCGGGATCTAGACTGGCCTCACATATCAATACTAGTCTTTTTTGCGCACTTTGTCCTCACTCGTGCGCACCCGGGAGCAACTTCCCGGTTGGTCACCCATCCTGAAACTACTCCAAGCTGAGCACGCTTAACTTTGGAGTTCTTTCTAAATGGGCTCCCAGAAAAGAAGGAATTCCTTATTGATATGAGTAGTCTATCATCCCTAATAAGCCAGGCTATCACAACCCCTTCCCTCTTCCGCGCATTAACCAAATCGTGGATTCGACGGCTGAGTGCGACCTACTCTGCTTCCTTGACGCCTTCTCGGGCTACCACCAAATCAAGATGGCGGTAGAAGACTTGGAGAAGATGGCGTTCCTGACCCCGTGCGGGGTCTACTGCTACACCTGCATGCCTTTTGGGCTGAGGAACGTAGGCGCTACCTTCCAGTGCCTGATGCTCATCACCCTCGGCCCTCAGCTCGGGAGGAACGCAGGGGCTTACATCGATGACATCGTGGTTGAGACCAAGGAGGCCACGACCCTCATCCAGGACTTAGAAGAAACGTTCACCAACCTACGCAAGGTGAAGTTGTGCCTCAACCCGGAGAAGAGTGTGTTCGGCGTACCCTCCGGCAAGTTGCTAGGGTTCCAGGTTTCGCACCGGGGCATTGAGGCCAACCCGGAGAAGATCAAGGCCATCGAGAAAATGAGGCCGCCCACAAACCTGAAGGAAATGCAAAAGCTCGCCGGATGTGTGACATCCCTGGGGCGATTCATCTCTGAGCTCGAGGAACACGCCCTCCCATTCTTCAAGCTCATGAAGAACAAAGGGCCCTTTGAGTGGACTCCGGAGGCCGACGTCGCTTTCCGGGATCTCAAAGAATACCTCACCAGCTCGCTGGTTGTGGTAGCACCACGACCCTTGGAGCCCATGACACTCTACCTCGCCACAACGCCTCATTCCGCTAGTGCAGCACTGGTCGTGGAGCGCGAGGAAAGGCTCCGGATCCCAAGACCACCGGGCGGCTCGGCACCTTCAGGACCCGTGCCGCCCCCTGACGCGGCCTCAGGGGCGGATTCGACCGCGGGCACCGACGGCCCCACTGCTCAGCAAGGAGCTCTAGAGGCTCCTGAGGCGCCAGCGGACCCTGATGCGCCAACCCTCGTGGAGCACCCGGTGTACTTCATCAACACAGTACTGCGAGACGCGCGTTCGCGCTACCCGATGCCCCAAGAGCTGCTCTTGGCGCTCCTTGTCGCCTCCAGGAAGTTGTGCCACTACTTCCAAGGCCACCCCATCAAGGTTGTTTCGTCGTATACCCTCGAGAAGGTGCTGCGGGGCCCAAATGTCGTCGGGAGGGTCGCCGAGTGGAATATCGAGCTTCAAGCGTTCCAGCTGGAATTCAGCACCATGCGGGTGATCAAGGGAGCAGCTCTCGCAGACTTCGTGGCGGAATGGACTGACGCACCGGAGCGGGGGGGGGGGGCAGCGAAGACCGTTCGCTGGCCCCCGACGTTGAAGCCCCAGACGGGTGGCTAGTGTACTTCGACGGCGCCTGGCGCCGTGTTGGTATCTCCCACTCAGGATAAGTTGTACTACGCTGTGCAACTCTACTTCTAGCAGGGTGAGAAGGTATCCAACAACATCGCCGAGTATGAGGGCCTGATTGCCGGGCTCAAGCCCGCCGCCGCGCTGCGGGTCAAGCGTCTCACCATCACAGGCGATTCGCAACTCCTCGTCGACTTCTCCAACAAGAAGTACAAGCCCAAGGATGAGCACATGGGGGCATACCTGGAGGAGGTGCGTAGGATGGAGAAGCGATTCCAAGGGCTGGAGGTGCAGCACGTGCCGAGAGGCACCAACAAAGAAGCGGACGACATTGCCAAGCGAGCCTCCAGACGGGAGCCTCAAAGGCCAGGCGTCTTTGAGGAGCGGCTACTCAAGCCGTTAGCAGCACCATCAGCTCCCGAGCCTGCCTCCCCTCGGCAGGGGTTACCGGTGGCGCCTCCGGACGGTGCCCCGCCCTGCGGCCCACCTTTCGGAGCTTGCCTGTTGCTCATTGCGGAGCCCGAGGAGGGTTGCTAGATCCAAGAACTCAAGATGTACCTACAACACGATGCCCTGCCAGACAAAGAAGAAGATGCGGAGCGCGTGGTCCGACAGGCCTCAGCTTACTGCATCCAAGACGGTAAACTCTAGAGGAGGCGCCCCAACGACGTCTCGCTAAAATGCATCTCGAGGAAGCAGGGGCGTGGGCTGCTCGCTGATATCCACGGTGGAGACTGTGGCCATCACTTGTCGTCCCGCTCCCTCGTGGGTAAGGCCTTCCGCAGCGGCTTCTACTGGCGCACAGTGCTCAACGACGCCACTGAACTCGTGCGAGCTTGCGAGGCGTGCCAGTTGTACGCCAAGCAGATTCACCAGCCGGCGCAAGGCCTCCAGACGATTCCGCTTTCCTGGCCCTTCGCGGCCTGGGGATTGGACATCCTAGGTCCATTTCGTCACGCACCAGGGGGCTACTACTTCTTGTACGTCGCCATCGACAAATTCACCAAGTGGGCGGAAGTGGAGCCTGTTCCCGCGATCCAGCCGGGTCAGCTGTCTAGTTCATCCAGGGCCTCGTGAGGCGATTCGAGGTCCCCAACGGCATCATCAAGGATAACGGTTCGCAGTTCACAAGTAATCTCTTCAGGTCATATTCTGCTAACCTTGGAACATAGATCTGCTACGCTTCGGTGGCCCACCCCAGGAGCAACGGCCAGGCCGAACGCGCCAACACGGAAGTCTTGCGTGGCCTCAAGACGCGCAGCTTCAAGAAGAAGCTTGAGGCTTGCGGCAGGGGCTGGATCGACGAACTCCAGTCCGTGTCGTGGTCAATCTGAACCACTGCCAGCAAACCTATGGGGGATACTCTCTTCTTTCTCGTCTACGGGGCGGAGGCGGTCCTCCCTCACGAGGTCAAGCATCGCTCCCCACGGGTCTTGGCCTTCAATGAGGAATGCCAGGACGCCGCCTGGCGGATGGACCTCGTGCTCGGCGAGGAGGGCCGCCGCCGAACTGCCATCAGGGCGGCACGTTACCAGCAGGCACTGCGGCGGTACCACTTGAAGTTGGTGACTTGGTCCTGAGGCGGGTCATCTCCCGTGAGGGGCTACACAAGCTCTCGCCCATGTGGGAGGGCCCGTTCAGAATCGCCCGTGTCTCTAGGCCTGGTGCTGTGCGCCTGGAGACGCAGGATGGGATACCTATCCAGAATTCCTGGAACATGGAACACCTCGGGAGGTTCTATCCATAATCAAGGCTCCATGCCCGTGAAGGTCTCCGCCCGTGAGACTCTCACGTAATAATGAGTTGGGGCTGTACACGCCTCGGAGTCTCCTGTGTGTTGCTTACGCGCCCTCCGACAGGGCTCCCACCCATGCTCCAGTGGTAGTCCTTAGCTCCGCGCTGGGAAGAAGACGTAGTGTAGGGGTCAGACGCGACCTTTTTTTCCTTTTTTTCTTGGTGTTTGGCTGTCAGCTTTTTCTACTTCCTTGGCTATCAACCCTTCCTCTACCCCATGCTATGAAGTTCTCGTGTTCCTCGCACTTCCTGCATTTGGTTTGAGACCTTTTCTTGCCAATTTGTTTGGGATCTTTCTTGACAGTTCTAAAGTTCAGCTGCGCCACTCGCTCTCCTTCACAGGCCTCGCGCATGGGGGCTGGGGCACGGTCGGTCACCGACCCTCGTCTGCCGACGTGACCTCGCCTTGGCAAGCCTGCTCAGGCTCTGGCGCCGAGCTCCTCAGTCCGTGCAACCTATCTCACTGAGCCGCTCAGGCTTTGATGCTCTAACCCGTGCTCGGCACTCTCAGTAGATCTCAGCGACTGACCCCCGCTCGGGGGCTGTACGAGCCCGTTAGATTCGGCCACCTCGTCACAACCCGATGGGGCTCATGATGTCGGAGTCAGGAGGACTCCGCCTCAGGACGACACGATGCATAAAAGATAAGTAATTTCACCCGGGCAACAAAAGCATGACAGCGAGTCCTCGCTTCTTACATATATCACAACCTATTACACGCCTCCTCAAGGCAACTCGAAATTTTGACGCAGAAAGGACATGAAGGAAAAGAAAGGAGAAGAAGCAGAAGCTGCTCCCGCTCAGTCGGAGTCCTCCAGTTCCTCTGGCTTCACCGAACCACGGCGGCGCGGCGATCCCCTCCCCTCGCCGTGCCGAGCTCGGCGGGGTGGTGGTTCGTCGCGGCCGCCACTTCTGGAAGAGCTGCTGCTGCCACAGAGGGGGGCCCCACGGCGCCCCCCAGGACTGAGGTCGTCTCCGGAGGAGGAGCTGCTCCTCTGGACGTCTTCCCCGTCGTCCTCCTCGTCATCAACCTCGGGACAGCACCCAAGGCGCCTCCCTTCCTCCGAGAAGACCCTGACGAACAGCGTGGAGACGCCATCGTACCTGAAGTGGTGCGCACACCTCCCCTGCAGCCGACGTGCGCGAGCAAACGACTGCCAGCCGCGCTCCAGGAACACATCGCTCGAGGGAACCACATCAACCTCCACCCAGGATGCACCGCTGCAGCAACCGTCGGCCTACAGCCATATACCTCCAAGGCCTCCGACCGGTAACACGTCGCTAAACGAGCGGGGAAGCCTGAGCCACGGGCCGCCGGGACTCTCTGCCCACACCATGAACTCCGAAGACACGTCAAAGGAATGTAGATGTGGGCGTGGAGGACGCGCGACCAGCAGGCACCGTTGCACGCCCCCTCTTCCTCCGCGGCCGCGACCACCTTCACCACGGGAGGACTCCCCGCGCCGTCCACCGACGGCCGCGGCGGGGCTCAAAAGGCCGCGCCCGCCTCCCCGAGAAGCCGCTGCGAGTGCATCGTCATACTTGCGGGGATGACCGCGACCCCTCTTCGGCGGAAATGGGACTGGATCCTTCGGGGTCTTCCCCTTCTCAGCAGCGGATGGCTTCCTCGACGGCGCCATGAAGATCTTGCGACAAGGGAGAGAGCGAAGGACAAGCAAGGATAAGACGACGCTAGCTTGGAAACGGCCTGGGGGCTCCCCCCTAGTCCCATTTATAGGGCGGGAGAGCCCAACCGCGAGCCAATGGTGTTGCAGCCATTACACCCTCGTCGCCTGCGCCAAGGAGTTGTCAAGTCGCACGATCACCAAGGCTGCGTGGGAAGCGGAGCCGCCACATCCCATCCAATAGTCACACGCCGGCCAGGCCCGTAGCCTTTTACGGCCCGCGACGCTTCATCCTCGACTAAGGCTTCGCCCCGAAGCCAACTCCGCGCGCGCCTTGGGCCCGGGGGCTACTATCGGGGTACTGGGAACCAGGGTACCCAGACTTTCCTGTCTGCGGGCCGCGACGAGCTCCTACTATGGCCTGGTATGGCCCAGCTGATCGACCAGCTGCCCAACACCCTCGCGAGGGAGCCAAGCCTCGCGAGGAGAACGACGTCAAGACCTCCTCGGGAGCGGCCTCAGCAAGGCGCTCTGGAGGAGCGGAGAATCCAAGGCCGAGCCTGCCTCACAAGGAGGCGGTGACGTTAGCAGTGACGCACCACGCCAGTGGGTGCCAGCGTCCGCCAGCGGCGCAGTTGCCATTTCGGTGCAAGGGAGACAGCGCAGCCGCAAGTTCCCGAGGAGCGGGGCAAAGGTTTCCTCATTCGTGCAACGAGACCGAAGACCGCAAGGACGACAAGGAGGATGTCATCGTCGAGCCCACCACCGCGTCATCGCCTGATCCTTTTGCAGGCGAAGACTGCTTTTGTCAGGGTAGGAATGTCCTTGTGTTCCTGCTAAAAAATGGCCGTTGTGGGATCCCTTCCTAACTAAACATTTCGGGGGAAGAGGACCCTGGCCGCCTATATAAGTAGCTAGAACCCCCATTGCAAAAGGGATCGACTGATACACTCCGCCACCACGCAAGGAGCAAGAGCACTTGCCTCCTGACTCGCCTGAGCTCGCGTCCTGAGCTCAGGAACCATTGTATTAGCTCATATCCCAGCTCGCCCGAGGCTAATCCACCAAAGCAGGAAGTAGGGTCTTACACCACGGGGTGGTCCGAACCTGGATAAACTCTTGTGTGTTTTGTCTGTTGTTTGCTTGAATCCTTCCACCGCGACGAGAGCGAGGCGCTAGGTAGACGAGAGTGGGAGAGATCTTCATTCACGCCCCTGTGTTCGAACTTAATGGGTTTTCCGAAGCCCTGAATCTGACAATCGTAAAGGCTAAACCCTAAGTTTAGCCTATGAGGATTGTATGATTCTGATTCTAGCCTCTACGGACTAAAACCCTCTGGTTTATATACACACCGGAGGGGCCTAGGGTTTGTACATGTTTTCTTGGAGAGGAAGGAAAGTCTACACCGAGCCTAAAACTTGCCATTACAAGAGTACATGAGTCCTACCCGGATACGAGAGATGATCTTCTATAACAATATTCACGGCCCACCTGTCCGGCCCATCAGGAACTTATCCGGCCACATGAGGACCCCTCGATCCAGGACTCCCTCAGTAGCCCCTGAACCTGTCTTCGATGACGACGAGTTCGGCTTCCGTATTGTCTTCGGCATTGCAAGGCGGGTTCCTCCTCTGAATATATCTTTTGCAAATTGATGAATTGTGTTCGGCTCTGCAAGATTTGTACAACCCTTAGCCTCGAAGGCAAGGCTTTTTTAAAGAAAATAAATAATGTGTCTCTACTGACAACTTTTGGGTGAACCGTCACGTCCAACCCAGTAACATATCGAACCGTTTTATTTAGTCCCAGTTTCGCGTTTCGACGCATATCCTCATTGACACGTCCCGTCAGAATAAAGATCGTGCCCGTTTGTTGTGGGGTTCTTATCATTGTGACGTGAGCACCCACGCCGCGCATTACGCACAACCGCTTTGAGAACCGGCGAGTTTTATGGCTAAGGTGGGGGGACGCTCTGTATTCGCAGCGTTATAAAAGGAACCCAATTCCTTTTATCAACCCCACGCCTTCCTCAAGCTCGAGCTCTCCAATCTCCCCTGCCCCGTACTCTCATCTCCTGCGTCCACAACTCCTCATTCCTCAACCACTACTCCCCTTCCCAGCAATGGCTGGATCTGGTGCCTGGGGCAAGTGGGAGGCTTCCACGGTCACCAAAAAGACCGCGGAGGATCTACGGAGTGTGGGGTATCTCGCTGGCGACATCGCACACCGAGTCCCCCCTAAGGGCCAGGTAACTCCCATTCCTAAGGCAGGCGAGAGGGTAGTTTTCACCTCTCACTTCGTTAGGGGGCTAGGGTTTCCACTCCACCCGTTTGTTCGGGGTCTTTTGTTCTTCTACGGGCTAGATTTCCACGATCTAGCCGCGAACTCATTCCTTCACATATCCGCTTTCATAGTGATGTGTGAAGCCTTTCTTCGCATCCCCCCACACTTTGGCCTATGGCTTAAGTTCTTCAATGTGAAGCCGAAGGTGGTTGACAAGGAGCACACGGAGTGCGGGGGCGCCATTATCAGCAAGCATCCGAACGCAACTTGGCCCAAGGGCTCGTTCATGGAGACGAACAAGGTCTGGCAGCAGGAATGGTCCTATATCACCGAACCCCGCGACTCCAAGTAGGCGGCGGAACCTGCTTTCAAATCCAGACCCCCAATGAGGTTGACCTCCTGGACCAAGAAGGGTCTGGACTGGGGGTCGCACACAGAGGTAACGACTCTCGTGGGTCGTGTGTCTGGCATGATCTCCAAGGGCCACCTGCTCTCCTCCGTGATCTAGGTGATGCTGACCCGGCTCGTTCTCCCTTGCCAAAGCCGGGATTCCTCCCTACGGGAGTTTGATCCGGCAGGAGACAAGCTGCTGAAGCATCTCTTTGGCTCTACACACAAAGAGATTTGGAAGCACCTCTTCAAGAGCTAGAAGGAATGGCCCAAAGAGGACGAGGATGAGGGCTTCAGCACCGAAGTTTCTACCATAGAGGTAATAATGATCCTTGCCGAACACATACCCTCTCCCTTGTTTAATGATAACAGGAGTTGGAATTTGAACATGATATACATGGCAGGACGAAGACGGCGTCCTGGATTAAGTGTTCGGCGCCTTTGCCCGAAGAGCCAGCACTGCCTCTACTGACGGCGATGCTGGTTCCGGCGTCGTACAAGGCGCCGATCAAGAAGCCCAAGAAGACAAAGGGCAAGGGGGGCAGAGACAGCCCCCGTCCTGCGGGCAAGAAGCCCGAGGACCTCCACATTCTCTCCTCCGACAAGGCGGAGGAAGATGATGAGGAGGAAGAAGAAATGCCCCATGTGCAAGACAGGGGGAGGAAGAGGGGGGCCGTCGCTAATGCGGGCACGGCCACGCCTCGGAGGAAGCTGAAGCCCGGAGACAGTTTGGATTCGTCCGAACGTAGCTTCGTGGTGAAGCCCAGGGTGAAACCCCTGCCCAAATCGTAAGTTTGTCCGGATTGACTATTTCACCTTTGTTTATTCAGTATTTGTGATACCTACTTAATATTCTTCTCTTGCTGACCTACAGCCCTCCCGGTGTAAACCCCGATGTTACATCATCGAAGGGGAACTCTCTGGCACCCGGGGAGACAGAGAGTGACCCGCCAGTCCGGGCTCCATCGCCCGTAATCGGCGGGGACACCGAAGTGTCGTCCCAGCGGGTTCTCTCCGCCCAAGGTGATGAGGGCGGGGCATGAAACAAGGTGGCCCAGGGTAATACCTCGGCGGCCGCTGACGATGGGGAAATGGCCCCCATGGAGACCGAAGATGTGGGGCTCAAACAATCTGGGGCCCCACCGAATACCTTCCTGGAGCCTAGCGCGGCTCCAGGGTCCGAAGACCAGGCTCCTCAAGCGGAGGAGGATATGGCGGCCCCCGGAGTTAATCTGGAGGCGCCGAATTCTACGGAGGGAGCACTGCAAAGTGCTCTCATCATTGAAGAATCACGGTGCAGTGATGAAGAAGATTCAGTCCATCAAGGGCGGACTGAATGAAGCCTTCAACAGCCTTTTAACAGGCTTTGAGGTAAGCAATGTCATGCTTTTTTTTATAGAATTTTCATTTATAATGCACATATATAACTAGTAGCCCCTGATGCTTTGTGTGATTCTGAAAAGAATTGGACGAAGTATCCATAGAGTAGCATATTTATAGAGCTGAACTATTTGTGCAGGCTTCTTTAGTTACGGCAACTGCGCAAGATGCAAAGGTTGCCAAACTAAATCGGAAGCTCGAGGTGGCCAATGCGGACCTCGACTGCATCAACCGGCGTTTTGATGAAATGCAATGTATGCGGATTTTTTTATTTTAAATATCAATAAGACTTAATTGATTGAGTATGAGTACAAATTCTAATATTGTATTCTATATTACACAGTTGGCGCCGCTGAGCTCGAGGCCCTCAAGGGCGAGGTTGCCAAGGCCAAGGAGGAGGCCAAGGGAATAAGGCGGCCACTGATAAAGCGGATGCTGATTTGGAGGCCGAAAAGGTAGAGTGCGAGTAGCACAAGTGTCGGGTGTCCGAAGTTGAAGTTGAGCTCCAAGATGCCATCCTTAAGTATGAGGCATCGGAGAAGAAGGCTTCGGAGCAGGCGACCGAGCTGTCTACGACTGTAAAATCTGCCCAGGATGCGCCAGGCGAGTCGTGCAGCGCTCGTCAAGAAATCGAGGAGGGACGAGAGATAGCATCTGGTAAGATATTTCTAATACAGAGCATCTTCGGAGGGCAGAAGTATATTGGGATGACACAATTGTGGAGTTCTCCAGGTGTGTTTGCTGATCTTCCAAGGAGCAGCACAGACGCCGCCCAGTATTACCGTGCCCTGGAGGGGAACAACACATAGAAGCTGTTTTGGTCACAATTCGAGGAGCCAAACCATCCGGTGGCCCTCAGCGACCAGATGAAGCAGTTGGTCGAGTTGCACAATATAGCGGGTTCGGCCATGAAGGACTTAATAGTCCGGCTATGGCCCGCTGAGCCAATCCCAACTAGTTACTTCGGATTGGTGAAGCGGCTCGTCGAGGCGAGTCCGTGGGTCGACGCATTATCGCGGTCGGCTTGCATAGAAGGTGCTCGGATGGCCTTCGCTCGCGTCAAACTGTACTGGGCGAAGATGAACGCAGTACATATAGCCACTACTGGCCCGCCCGCAAGCAAGGAGCACCACAAGCCGGAGAAGTACTTTGAGGACATCGTTGAGGGTGCCCGCCTTGTAGAGGCCAATGTTCGAAAGATGTTGTTTTCGATATATTGTATCCAGATGTAAAAGTATGCTTATGAATCCAGTGTTATATAACTTTTGCGCTATTTATAATATCAACGTCTTTTTTACCTCCTGTGTGACTGTTCATCTAAATCTGAAAGTTTCCAGTCGTCAGCTTCAGCCCCCAAGTACATAGTACTGGGGTGTTCGGTCATATGCCAATACACTCTTTATCCAACGTCTTGGTCCGTATAGGAGGTGTATGCGGAGCGAACCAGGCAATCAGACTACGAGGCATTATTGCTTTCACTTAGTCGTAGGAGTTTGACAAATGGGGTTAAGTACTAGCCCCTGGTGCGGATAGGGTATCCAATTGCACTTGGTTGGGTGAAGAACCAACCCTTCGTATAACACGGGGTAGATCTCTATCGATTGTAGTATAAAACTAAGTCACCGGATTGCAGACCAGGTTCGCGCTTATCATGATAGTCAGTTATCGGCTTTTTCTGCTGAGGTACTTGACCGGACTAGCCAGAAATACAATCGTAGTGGTTCTCCCTTTACACCCTAGCCGAACAATCGGGAACATAGGGGTAAGCACAAAAGCCGGGCCACCCAACTATTGACCGAAGACATGATTCGGAACTGATGCATATAATGCAAACATCTAGGACGCCGAACACTCCCTATAGGTGTTCGGTCTTTTCAACATATACCAGGGCTGAATGCAGCCCCTGGCAATAAACCTTTATTGACGAGGCACATATGGCAATCTGATGCGAGAAGAGAACATTCCATGGTGATTGAATAAAACTCTGGATATATATGAATAAAACTATTCTATTAATATCCCTCTATAGTACGACGAGTTGCAAACTTTTACAGATAATGCCGAGGACCTTTTTTGGACATTTTACATGCCAAGAAGGTATATAAGAAAGAGAAAAAAAGGTTTACACAGGGTCTTAATCTAAAAAAGAAACCTTAGTGTGGGTCCCTGTTGCACGTCAGCGCCGTTTTCTCCTCTGTAATGTGTCCTTGAAGGTACGAGTATGATGGCCATCTGTAGAAAAAATAAATAAACATGGAAACAAAGAAGTTAATCTGGTGTGACCATAGCAGGTCTGGTTCATTTAATGAACCAAAAGAAGATAGGTTTAAAAACCGAATAGGGTCTAGCCGAACTATGGACTATATACAGGTGCCCCCAATCACCGTCCAAGGACCTTTTAGGGCTTAATTATGTACTCGAGGCACATATGCTATCACCTTATGGGACGGTCGATGGGGGCATAGCTGTCATTATTGCTCAGGTTTATCTGAGCTACCGCACTGAGGTGTGTGCCGGACACGTTTGGCTGTGTCCGCTATTGATAGATTATCCGGCTTGAATAGGCCGCATTGTATTTTGGCCGCTAAGGCCGTAGTGTCTTCCTCCGTACGGAGAGAGCGCTCCATATTTCCATTGACCGTGATAACGTCATGTGGTCTAGGCATAATGCATGACTGCATTAAAGCGGGCGAAGGCCGTTCTTCCGAGTAGAGCGTGATAGCCACTTCGGAATGGAGCTATGTCGAAAAGTAGTTCTTTGCTTCGAAAGTTGTCGGGAGAACCGAATACAACCTCCAATGTTAAAGAGCATGTGCAACGAGCTTCAACGCCCGCTATCACTCCTTTAAAGGTCATGCAACTTGGCTTGATTGTTGATGGGTCGATCCCCATCTTGCGGACAGTGTCCTGATATATCAGATTGAGACTACTGCCGCCATCCATAAGGACTCGGGTTAGATGGTATCCATCTATTATTGGGTCGAGCACTAAGGCAGCCGAACCCCCATGCCGAATACTAGTCGGATGATCCCTGCGTTCGAAGGTGATCGGACAGGCTGACCATGGGTTTATTTTGGGGCGACAGGCTCAACGGCATAGACGTCTGGGAGTGTGCGCTTGCACTCCCTCTTTGGGATATGAGTGGCATATATCATGTTCACTGTTTTGACCTCCGGTGGAAATTTCTTCTGTCCCCCTATATTCACCTGGCAAGGTTCATCCTCGTCTTCGCTCTGAGGCTCCTTCCCCTTGTGTTCAGCGTTTAGCTTGCTGGCCTGCTTGGAAACCCAACAGTTACGGTTGGTGTGATTGGAAGGTTTTTCTGGGGTGCCATGGATTTGGCAGGGCCTGTCTAATATTCTGTCCAAACTTGATGGACCATCCTTGTTGTCTTTGAATGGCTTCTTCCATTGACCGGGTCTGGAGCAACTGAATCCGGCGTTTACCGCTGTATTATCTGGGCTTCCAGGATTGGTTCAACGCTTGTTTTTATTGCGCCATGGCTTTCCATTGCTGTCACTGACTTCAGATGTTCCAGGGTCACTGGTGCTGCTACGAGCTAACCAGCTATCCTCACCCGCACAAAAGCGAGTCATGAGTGTAGTTAGGGCTGCCATTGTCCTCGGTGTTTCCTTTCCAAGGTGTCTGGCTAGCCATTCGTCCCGGATACTGTGCTTGAATGCCGCTAAGGCTTCGGCGTTCGGACAGTCGATGATCTGGTTCTTCTTAGTGAGAAACCGGTTCCAAAGCTTGCGGGCTGACTCCCCGGGTTGTTGGATGATGTGACTTAAATCGTCAGCGTCCGGGGGCCGGACATAAGTCCCTTGAAAATTGGCCCGAAAAGCGTCCTCAAGTTCTTCCCAACTCCCAATGGAGTTTTCTGGGAGACTGTTTAGCCAGTGCCGAGCTGGTCCTTTTAGCTTGAGGGGTAAATATTTGATGGCGCGGAGATCATCTCCTCGAGCCATGTGGATGTGAAGAATAAAATCTTCTATCCAGACGACAGGATCCGTCGTTCCATCGTATGCTTCGATGTTCATGGGTTTAAACCCTTATGGGAAATCATGACCTAGCACCTCATCGTTAAAGCATAGAGGGTGTGAAGCTCCTCTGTATCTTGCTATATCGTGGCGTATGCCCAATGGTTGTAATGTTTGTTATTGACCCCGAACTGGTATGTCACCGGCGCGACTGGCTTGATAGCCGTCGTCCCGTGCGGGAGATCGGTCTCTGGTTCCGAATATAGACATGGTCTTGCTAGCCTTTTTGTTTAGGTCCTCACGTGGATCATGCTTTCGGACTTGGGCTGCTCCCTCCATTCCTTTATGGGGTGGGGGCTTGTTCATGCCATTGCTAGCGACTCTATCCCGTCCGCGAGGTGGTCGGTCCGGCTTGTTGGTGGTTATTTTTCGGTGGGACGGGCGCAACGGCCTCGTCGTTGAATTCGGGCAGCAGCTTGCGATTGGGATAGCCTTTAGTTTGGCCGTTAAAGCCATGTTTTTGTTCGGCATCTAGCACCTCATTCCATCTATCATTGAGGGTGTCTTGTGCAGCTCGAAGTTGTCTCTGCTACTTTTTAAGCTCCGTGCGGTGGCTATAAGCCGCCGATGGAAGCATTTTTGTCCGGAGGGTTCTTCTGGGACGGTATATTCATCGTCATCTAGGCTAGCCTCTTCTTCGGAGATTGGTTCTTAGTCACCATCTTCGGCATCGCTGTCATCGGACTTCGGCTTCGGACTCTGTTCGCCGTCCTCGCGCTCCTCCTGCTCTATCGCTGGGTCTACGGGGTCTTAGGCTTGTTCTGGAATATCACCGTCATTAGTTACGGTGTTGCTGTCCTTTCCTTTACAGGATTTTGTTTGAAGTTTTGTATGCCGATGCTTGGGAGGTTCTTCGGTGGGTTTATCCTCTATGGGATTATTTTCACTGTTGCCTTCCGCCTCTTTGGGTGCATCCACCATATACAGGTCGTATGAAGATGTAGCTTTCCACCGCCCTGTTGTGGGCTGCTTTGATCTGTATCTACTTCAGCTTCGAGGTCCATCACGTCGAAGTCTTCTAACGCATAGTCGAGTAAATCAGTTAGATCTTCAACCGTGGCTACCAAGTGGGTGGTGGGTGGGGAACGAAATTCTTCACCCCCCTAGGTATAGCGTGGCTCTTCATCAGTCTCCAGTTCGAACCGGATATAGTGCGACTGTGTGTTCTCGTCCAAGGATAGAGATCTTAACGACCTTAACATGTAGCCAACTGGTGAGTGCTGGAAAATATCCGTAGCACAAAATTCGGCGATAGGCGCCTGATTGGATTTGAGGGGCGTAGTTACGTGCAGTTCGGAATCAGAGACCGGAGCTGATTCCGGGGTTCCGGTAACACAGACCCCATCAGTTGGGTCCATGCGGCTCCAACACCATAGAGTCTACGGCTCGCGTGGTGGGGTTGAGCTTCCCATCTTCGGGTGATGCAATCCGTTCTGAATCTAGGGCCAGAACTATTACAGGTGCTATTTCCTGATCCGATGACAGAGTTAAGTCATGATCATCGTGCTGGCAGAGAGGGGTTGCCGCTGCCTCGAATCCGGTGAAGATCAAGTCTCCACGGATATCAGCAACGTAGTTCAAGCTACCGAATCTGACATGCTGGCCAGGGGCGTAGCTCTCGATCTGCTCAAGGTGGCCTTCAGTGTTGGCACGAAGCACGAAGCGTGAAGCCTCCGAACACGAAGATTTGGCCAGGAGGGATTCTGTTGATGACGTGATCCATCAGTCCTTCATGGACGACATAGTGGAACTCTCAATGAAAGCACCAATGTCGGTGTCAAAACCGGCGGATATCGGGTAGGGGGTCACGAACTATGCGTCTAAAGATTGATGGTAACAGGAGGCTGGGGACAGGATGTTTACCTATGTTCAGGCCCTCTCGATCGAGGTAAAACCCTACTTCCTGCTATATTAATATGAGTGAATATGTGTACAAGAGTTGATCTACCTCAAGATCGTAAAGACTAAACCCTAAGACTAGCCTATGAGGATTGTATGATTCTGATTCTAGCCTCTACGGACTAAAACCCTCCGGTTTATATACACACCGGAGGGGCCTAGGGTTTCTACATGTTGTCTTGCAGAGGAAGGAAAGTCTACACCCAGCCTGAAACTTGCCATTACAAGAGTACAGGAGTCCTATCCTGATACGAGAGATGATCTTCTATAACAATCACTACAAAAAAAATACACTTCCGTGATGATAGGTGTTTGTCACAGTAGGACACCTTTTCTGTCATGCATGTACATCCATGAAGAATTTATGATAGAATGAAGATAGTCATACCTGTGCTGTCGTAGAAGTGTTCCATTACATTACAAAAATTATCATCACGGAAGTGTCCACTTCCATGACGATAAATTGCGCGTCATAGAAGTGCTTTCATAAAGGGTGACCGACACATGGCATCCACCGTAACGGAACGTTGTTAAGCTATCTTGTCCGGTTTTGGATCCGATAACCCGTTAACAGCCCTGACCAATGGGGATTTTCCACGTGTAAAATTCTAATTGGCTGACGGAATCACGTGTTAGCTCTGCGTTGGCACAGGTGTCACTCATACAATGGGTGAGATGCGCCTATGATATGTTGACACGTTGACTGGCCCAAAAGTGGCCCATAAAGTTTAGATGGGTCGGCTAAAGGCCCACAAGATTTTGCGGTCCATAATGGGCCAGCCCAGCAAAAGGCCCACGAGATTTTGGGGTCCATAATGGGCCGGCCCAGCAAAAGGCCCACGAGATTTTGTGTATCATAATGGGCCGGCCCAGATGAAGGCCCACGAGATTTTGCGGGCCATAATGGGGCGGCCCAGCTAAAGGCCCGCGAGATTTTGCGGACCATAATGGGCCGGCCCAGCTAAATGCCCAACATTCTCAGTTAAGGCCCGTACGGCTAGTGTCAAATCGGCCCATCAACGGCCTGTCCTAAACTTGTCATCATCGCGCCCATGGTCACTTCTGGCCCATTAACAGTCCGCTAAGTATATGGGCCGAATTACGACCCGGTGTATTTCCAGCCTATTAAAGGTCCTGGTTCATTTTGGCCCATTTACAGGCCATTGACACTTTCGGCCCATAAACGACCATGAAGGATTTGGGGCATATTCGGCCTGTTAGAGGCCCACTACATATTTGGGCCACTTTCAGCCTATTGTGATTTTCGGCATGTTAATGTCGGACGAAACCCATGGGCCATATGTGGCCCAACGTCACATCAGGCCCATTAACGACAGATATAAAAATGACGATAATCCAGCCCGACCGAACTTCCGGCCTGTTAAAGGCCCGTGTATTAGGTCGGCGCATTTACGGCCTGTCCGAATTTCGGCCTGTGAAATATTCGCATCGTAAATGGGCCCAATCTCACTTTCAGTATTTTAAAGGCCCATGTTTTTTATGGGCTCGAGATATTTACTCCTATAAACGGCCTATTGTTACTGAGGGACCAAATTATGTTTAGGCATATTAAAGGCCCACTATGGGCACATGCCTACCAGAAAAATATGAAATCTTATGCTGATTTAGGTCCAGATATTTTTAGTGGGCTACATGCAAATTTTGGCCCATAATCGTTTTTAGCCCAATTGGAATGGGCCCGACGAATGTTGGCATGTTCGGCTCCTACGAAGATTTTGGCCAAATACATTACGAAGATAAACCTACACTATACAAAAATAGCGTTGTAATTATTACAGCCTTTGGCAGCATCATAAATGTTGTATCACAACAAAAGGCGTGTTGGCATAAAGTTTACAGTCCTTGCAGATAAAAGCACCATCAGATGTATAGAAGCACAGATCATTTGACCTGAGTGATAATGTTTCAGGCTGTAGAATCTGATGGAGTAGCACGGTCTTCACCTTTTTTCCGCCATTGCTCTTGAACAATGAAACAAATGTCTGATAGTCTGGTTTCAAAACCATTCATATCTTGACGACATTTGTCAACCTCTATTCTTGTTTCCAAAATGACGTCCATTAGGGATTGGACTTGTGTCCGGAGCACTGATATATCACCCTGTCTAGCAGGAAGATTTTGTTCAGTAGGCGATTTGGACGAGGTTACCTTGACAACCAACCCAAAATTACGCAGGAAAGTGCTTTTTGCACTGTTAGTGGAGAGATACTGACGCACTGCAGCAAGAGGTGACATTGTGCATGTGGTAGCCTCGTCACCTTTAGGTGGTTGTGGCTGTTCAATCCTTTTTTCCATAAATTCCTGAAAGTTTGAACTTGTAGATTAGTGTACAAGATAAGTTACTAATGAGAGAAAAACAAACAAAGTAGGTTACACGTTTATAGATAACTTATTTTGGTGAACTACTGTAATACATTAACATGTATTATAGTGCCAACTACATAATAACATCACTTTTGGAACATACGTCCATGTAGCATGCCTACTGTATTGTCTATTTCCTCACATTCGTTGGCATCTAAGGATAAAGAGACATGGTTTAACGTAGGATGAACATAGTATGACATCATTCATATCATGGGCAAATAGATGTAAAACAAGCAGGTTATTTTATCATTGTGTGCGCACGTGAACATAACAACTAGAATACAGATCAAGACCAAAAGAATATCCTTCATCTCTTTTAAACCATGTAAGGTGAAATGATACGTTAAGACAACTGTGTATAAAAGTGAACAGTGTAACTGACATTGGCTGCAAACCAAGTAGTTAAATTAACACATCACAATACAAATCAGTTCAAAGGCAGGAGGAGTAAGGACTTACAACAGCGGCTTGAACTGGTGTGCTCATGCCCTTCATCTTGCTGGTGTGGCAATCCTTGAAGATTTGCACTGCATTCGGTTTAGGTTCATTTTGGTCCGCACAGGCTTTCCTCTGTATTTGGAACAAGTCGATATAGATACGATAATATGGCACAGAAAAAAGAAGGAAATAGCAGCTATTTACAAGAGCATGGGAGTGTGCAATATAGCTACGAGATCATGTTGTTTGTTGAAATTTCACTTTAGAACGGTTGGTCTTGTTCTTCAAACAGTTAGCCTAGATGAAGATACACTTGTAAGGCACATACATAAATACAAGTTGAATATGTGGTCTGATCAAATACACATATCCTACCTGATACTTTGGATCAGACCAGTGTTTAACAAGGTATGTCCAGTCTTCATCTGTAATATATTCCACTCGAGATGTTTGGGCGATTTCATTGTTAGCCTTGCCTTCAAAGTGAGATTTTCTAAGGTGGTACCGATACTGTAACAGAGCAGACTTATAAACATGAGTGCATGCTTGCTTAGTTGCATCATCTTTCGGATCCAACTTGAACCTCATCTGTTGAAAAAAGAATGCGAGTCTTATTAGGAGGAACCTAGAAAGTATGGAACAGAGCAAGACAATATTACTAATTGCAAGGAACAACATTACTTATGGATAAATGGTCAAGGAAGGTGTTAAACTGGGTATTGTCTTTCTCATTCCTGTACTAGATCCATGTTGGGAGGATACGTGCATGACACCTACCGGCAACGACTGCCTCTGATACTAACTTTGCTGACTCTATAGCATTACGTGGCCTTTTTAAACCTGCCTCAAAATGGATCTCCCTTCTTCCTTCTTTAGATTTTGTTAATCTGTAAAGCATTATCCCTCATGTATGTTTCCGCTTGCGTCGTGGTGCTAGTTCAACAACGAATATGGAAAGTGTTAGTGTACATCAAATTGTGAGAGTACATATAAAGGAGCATGCAATTGCAACTTGACTCGGTCAGGTACCGTCTTGGTGTTGATGCTCATGAGGTTCATCTGATCTTGCCAAGTCCTGTTGTGTCAGCAGTGCTTCGGAAGTAGTGTTAGGTGTGAAGGCAGCTTGGGAACTGGCCAGTTCCAGAGCAAACGAACGAGTAACTCATTGAGATGCTGGTACAGTTGAAGCGGATGCTGCAGCTGGTGGAGCAGGTGATACTGTGTTTGTAGATTTAGACGGTGGACTATGATCTTCTACTGCACTATAAGTACCAGCAGAATCTGGACGGCAGATCCTTTTCCGTTTCACCCGACGAGTAACACCACTCCCTACTATATTAGTTTCCTTGCTCTTTTTTGACTTTGCCATGTCAAGCCGTACCCACAACACAAAATAATAAATACGCTCTTCAGAACTCACTGATGCATGACACAGACAAGCAATACTTTGATGTTAGACAACTGTATGAGGATGGAATATGTAAGAAAAAAAGAACGGCATGACATATTCACAACTACGATGTGTAAACTAAGCAAAAGGATTTTCAAGAATATGGAAGTAATGCAAGCTAGACACCATATGAAAGATGCAACCAATATTACTCTACCAAGTTAAAAGTGTCTTGTCATAAGTGGCAATTCAAAAAATTAGAAGCAGTACAACATAGAAATCAATGCAAGATGCAACCACTATCAAACTGCCATGTTAAAAGTGTCCAATCATGAGTAACTGATGCGGGATACACAACAGCAGTACTTTGATGTAAGAACATGGTATGATGGATAGATGCAGTGTATTCTAGACAAAGAACGCCATGTCATATGCACATGTATAACGTATCAACTCAGCAGGTGCAATTTAATCAAAATAGAAGAAATACAGGCTAGACAACATATGCAACATGAAACCAATTATCACACTGTCAACTTAGAGCAAGCACCTGCGATGGTGGAGTACGGGAGATGAACTCATCATGTAGACTTGGGACTTCAACTTCATTAGCAGTAGGAGTGGCAAATCAAGAGAGTCTCTGTTTGCATCGGTGCGGAGGACCACCAACATCCCCTAACTTACTCATTTCCTTCCTATTTTCTGATATTGCCTTATGAAGTCAAAACCACAAGAAGATGAATGAAGTTAGCTCTGCATAACTGGTTGATGCATGATACAGACGAACACTACTTTGATGTAAGGCAAGCGCAGGATAGGAGGATGGAATATATACAAAAAAAATACTGTGTTTCATATTCACACGTACGATAGGAGGATGGAATATGTATGAAAAAACAGTAATCAGAAGGCATTTGAACAAAATTAGAAGAAATGAAATCTAGGCACTATATGAACATGCAACCAATATCACTCTATCAGGTAAAAAGTGTCTCGTCGTAAGTGCCATTTTAAGAAATTAGAAGCAGTACAAGCTAGAAGACAATGCAAGATGGAACCTACATCACAGTCCCAAGTTAAATGTGTCTTATGGGTAAGTGATCGTTGCAGGTATAAGTTGCAAGCTACGCAGATGCAAGTCAACATAATCAGAAGCAATACAAACTAGACATCATACGGAAAACGCAACCACATATAACAGTTCCAAGTTAGAGCAAGCACCTGTGATGGTGGAGTAGGGGAGATGTGCTCATGTACATGTATGTTCTAGAAACAGGAACACATGTCATATTCACAGGCATTATGTGTAAAGTAAGCAGATGCAATTCAACAAAGTTAGAAGCAATACAAGCTAGACATCATACGCAACATGCAACCACCTATAATAGTGCCAAGTTAAAGCAAGCACCTTTGATGGTGGAGTAGGGGAGATGTGCTCATCATGTACACGTATGTTCTAGAAATAGGAACACGTGTCATATTCACATGCATTATGTGTAAAGTAAGCACATGCAATTCAACAAAGTTAGAAGCAATACAAGCTAGACATCATATGCAACATGCAGCCACATATAATAGGGCGACTGCTACGAATCACCCGGCTGATGCTAGCAAATTTTAAGCTGCGTTCGTGACCGTTTGATCAGCCTGGCCGAACCGTCCGATCCCTTCCTCCCAGCCCCTGAAATGGTCAACGCACGCACGTCTACCCCTCACATCGCACAACCAGCCCCCACCCCCTCTCTGCTTCGATGTCGCAGCACGAGGGTCGCCGCGAGCACTGTGATGCAGCTCCTGGAGCCACCAACGAGTGTTGCATCGGAGCACGGGTAACCACCGACGAGTGGTGCATCGGAGCAAGGGAGCTGCTTCATCGCAGCAACGGTGGCCCGACGATGCCCCATCGAAGCAAGGGAGTCGATTCATCGCAGCATGATGGTCCGGCGATGCTCCATCATGGCACCGGCAACCACCTGTCCATGCTCCATCGCAACAATGCACGCGCTGCATTGCAGCTCTACTGCGCCACCGATAACGTCGAGTCCATGCATGCTGCATTGCAGCTCCGCCGCTGGTGTTGCATTGCAGCTCTGGCGTCGCAGTGCCGGTGACCGCCACGCAGTAGAACGGCGTTGGAGAGTCGTAGCTTCACTTATGGTGCCGCCAGTGCCCCTCGCGGCAACGTTGGTGACCACCGATAGCAGCACTGGTAGTCGCCGCCCCGGCAGCACCCGATCTCGCTCCTAGCACCATGTGGCCGGTCTTGTTTGCCGCCGCCGACCCCTTGCAGTTGCGCGTAAGCCGGCACCCCCGCCCCTTGTAGCACCAGCGAACTGCCCCCCTACAGCAAAAAGCGGTGGTGACCATTGTCAGAGGAGACGAGGGGGTGGCTGGTGCTTCTATGCAACTGCTCGGGGGCAAGGATTTTTAAGAGAGAGGGAGCACTAGAGCTTCCATGGCTGGATCATGTAGCTTCCATGGCTGGACCGTGTAGAGAGAAGGGGAAAAGAAAGCGCATGGGAACGAGAAGGAAAGGGATAAGGATGCTAGGATGGGTGGTTATGCGGAGGTAGGGGAGAGCGCTTGCGGGGCCACAGTGACGCGTGGCATGCAAAGGAGGCGGCTTAAGATGTGCTGGAATCAGTCGGTTGATTACGAACGTTTTCCATATAATAGTGCCAAGTTAGAGTAAGCACCTGTGATGGTGGAGTAGGGGAGATGTGCTCATCATGTACACAGCTATGTTGACAGTCTAGCCTTGCGTTGTCTTGCGAATCTTGTTGGGAGGATGGCGGAGTAGAATCTATAGAGAACCTCTGTTTCAGTTGCTCGGAAGGACCAGCATCATGCAATGCCTTGCCAATTTCCTTCAGCTTTATTGATTTTGCATTGTGAGGTCAAACCGACAAGAAAAAGGAATATAATTCGCTCTTTAGAACTCATTCATGCATGATACCGACGAACACTACTCTGATGAAAGGCAAAGTCATGATACGAGGATGGAATATGTACGAAAAAATGGACGGCTTGACATATTCACACCTATGATGTGGTAACTAAGCAGAAGGCACTTCAACAAATTAGAAGCACTGCAAACTAGACACCATATGAAAGGTGCAATCAATATCACTCTGCCAAGTTAAAACTATCTTGTCATAGGTGGCATTCATCAAACTAGAAGCAATACATTCTAGAAATCATATTCAAGACGCAAACCAATATCACACTCCCAACTTAAAGGTGTTCCATCATAAGTGACTGATGCGGGATACACAAGAAAAGTAGTTTCATGTAAGAACATGGTGTGATAGACAGATATAGTATGTACCAAAAATAGGAAAGCGTGTCATATTCACACGTATCATGTGTAGGCTAAGCAGATGCAGTTTACACTAATTAAGAGCAATACAAGCTAGACACCATATGCAAGATGCAACCAGATATCACACTTCCAAGTTAGAGCAAGCACCTTGGATGGTGGAGTAGGGGAGCGGAGACTTGGACCTTGTAATGCACTATCAGTACAAGGAGAATCGGTATAGATGCTCCATCTACGTTGCTGCAGAGGACCACCATCATCGCCTTCCTTACTCTTTTCCTTCCACTTTCTTGATTTTGCCTTGTCAAGTCAAACCCACAATAAAAAGGAATAAAATTTGCTCTTCAGAACTCATTGATGTATGATACTGACGAACACTACTTTCATGTAAGGCAGCCGCATGATAGGAGGATGCAATATGTATAAAAACAGGACGGCGTGACATATTGACATGTATGACGTATAAAGTGTAAACTAAGCACAAGGTGCTTGAACTTTTTAGAATCAATGCAAGCTAGAAACCATATGAAAGATGAAACCAATATGACTCTGCCAAATTAAAAGGGTGCCCTAACAAATGTATTTGACCAAATTAGAAGCAATACATGGCAACAGGCTAGAAATAATATGCAATATGCAACGAATAAAGGTGACTCATCATAAGTGATTGATGCAGGATACAGAAGAGAGGTAGTTTCATGTAAGAACAAGGTTAACACATAGATGTATTGTGTACCAAAAATAGGAAGCCATGTCATATTTACAGGTATAATGTGTAAACTAAGAAGATGCAATTTACCCTAATTAGAAGCATTACAAGCTAGACACCGTATGCAACATGCAACCACATCACACTGCGAAGTTAGAGCAAGCACCTGTGATGGTGGTGTGGGGGAATTGCGGTCATCAACTAGAGAGCTACGTTGACTATCTTCATTTAGCCTTGTTGTTTCTTGAGAATTATGTGGGGAGGATGACATTGCACTCTTTAAGCGAGTATGGCATCTCACACTAACCCACCTGGGTGACTGTCTCATCATAAGTGTTTGACGAGGGATACAAAAGAGCATTAGTTTGATGTACGAACATGGTTAATAGACTTATGTAGTATGTATCAAAAACAGGAAGGCATGTCATTATCAAAGGTATAATGTGTAAAGTAAGCAGATGCGACTTAACCAAATTGGAAGCAATACAAGCTAGACACCATATGCAAAATGCAACCACATTTGACAGCGCGAAGTTAAAGCAAGCACCTGGGATGGTTGTGTGTGGCAATTGAGATCATCAAATGCAGAACTACGTTTACTGTGTCCAACTGCTGACACTACATCCTTTAGAGCGCTGAAACGCTTAGTGCTTATCTTCGAATTACACTAGAGCGACTTCTGTCCTTTCTTTTCAGCATTCATCAACACTGCGTCAGAGTCTGAAATACCCATGCATAAAAAAGAATAGTGTGAGTATGGGTGAAGTGTGTGCACAATTAGTACGGTGTAAAGGTAGCAGATAGCAGGTCGGTGAGAAATAAATGATGGGAGACATATGATAGCTCTACAACATGCATGGCACACTAAATTACTACAGGATTCTATGAAAATAGCAATCGACTGAAAACAAATAGGCCGGTCCATTTTTTCTGCACCGTCTGATGTACAAAGAACGGGCAGATCGCCTTCATCTACCTTCATCTTCCTTGAAACGGCAGCGACCACCGGCCCAGTCCCCTGCCTGCGCCCTCCCCTCGACCTCACCGCATCGCCGTGCTTGGCGCCGCCGTTCTTGGCACCGCCCCTAGCAATCCATTCAAGCCCCGCCGACCACCAGATCGGGCGCAAGCAGCTCCGGCGCCCCACACCCCTATGATAGACACCGATGTGCCGCTTCCCCGGCGAACAGGAGGACTAGGTGCTCCACGCGCCTAAGCGGATGCTGCTTCTTTTAATTGCGGTTCGACTGACCCTGAATTGAAATCCAGGCGGGCTACTGACCTCTAGCAAAGGTGAAATAGTAAAGGGAGGAAACCTTGTGCATTTAGTATCACGAAGAAGATGCAGTAAGAAGCGCTCAACTAGTTTCTGTCGTGGGATGAATACGGTGTGAGTAGAGACGTAAGGATTGCACGAATAAGGGGAAGAGGAGTACCTCTTTTTGCTGGCAGTGCTGTGTCCTCCTTCTGTTTTTCCAATGATCTTCTTGTGGTTCGCTGGAAACGAGAAGTTGTGGAGGACGGTGCAGCCTTGGACGAACCCATGGCCAAGTTGTTGAGTGTGGTGCGGTGGCCGTCTGTCGGCGGCGGGGAAGCAGATCTAAGGCGGCGAACGACGGCGTAGCGGGAACAGCTCCTGTGCGGTGGACGGTTGCGATAGTGGAGCGGCGCAGTGAGGTGCAGGACGGCGTGGTCGGAGTGGTTCTGGTACGGCGCACATCGGTGTCAGCGTCGTGGAGGCAGCCCTACCTCGGCTTCAGCTGCTAAGTCCTTGAGGGCGTTGCGGTTGCGGTTGCGTTGGACGACGACGTCGGGGTACCGGCTCCGGCGCGATGGAGTTGGGCGACGGTGGATTGGGCGCTATGGGGTGGAGGACGGAGGAAGCTGGGGTTTCGCGGCTGGTGGAGAGGGCGTTTTGGCGCCCATGGAGTATGAATGGAGAAATAGACGGAGGCGGGGAACTGAGGGGGGACAATGTTTCGGTTTGGGGCGCGCTTGTTTGAAATTTGAGGAAGTTACAAACTTTGCCCCCATCTAAAATTTCGGACATATTGTGGGTTGGGGGTAGGACAGTAATCTGAGGTGTCCCAAATATGGGCGGGATAGATTTCGGCCGAGCGCATGGGTGTTTAGGCTCCCATGGTGTATGAATGCTTCTCGGAGGCGGTTGAGACTGGCGTCTTGGTGAAGTTACAAACCTACCCTGGTTTAGACCTTTGGACATCGGGCCGATAGGCTACACGGGCCAGAGTCAGGACAGTAATTTCCTATCGCCAAACATTAGTCTCGCGCGGTTTCGGGTGACCAGAGGCCTATTTGGCGCTTCGTTCAATATTTGGGAGCAGAAGCATTAACGTTTTCGGTTCTCTTGAATTGAACATTCAGGATTTGTCAAACTTCTCAAATCTTTACTCTTGAAAATCCTAAAGCTACGATTATTTTGGAATGGAGGTGGTACATTTGAATATACACTGTACACGAGTATATATTAAAAAATATGCAACTTACCTGAGTTCATGCATGGTTCCAGATATAATCTCCTTGGATGCAAAAAAAAAGTTAGACATGCGTATGAATATATATAGCATGTTCAAATGCACAAAAAAGATTGATGCCCCCTTTTACATCTGATTTACAAATGCCATTATCTCGGGTTCAAATAGATGAATGCACTTCCTATGAATTCGGATCTTCGAAACCCCCTTTATGTTGAATTCGACATGTATTCTATTTCGTAGCTAGCAATTTGGAATTTATCCATGCAAGTGACAAATGTATAAAGTGCTTCACACTAACAACATGGAGTGCACTAATTAATGTTTATATATGAATTGGAAAAGCATCCATTGCCTGTATTTCAAACTGCTCTCACTCTATGGATCGATAATATGAAATAAACGCATGCACATGCTAGAATTCAATAGAGTATGGGTGTCTGATAGACTGATTTTTGTCCATACGCAATTTGCAATATTCATGATCTCATCCAAAAATAATAATGCCATTTATATTTTAATTTAATGCGTAGAACCGCCTTTTACATGTAGATGCACTATGCATCGGCCCGTTCTCACAAACGCGCTATATATCTCTCTATCTACCGCATAAGTGCACAAACTTTATATGCATCGGCATTTCTCTTTCACACATGCTCACAATCTCTCTCGGGGTGTCGGGGAGTCTCACGCACATGCTCTCTCTGTATCTCTCTCTCTCTATCTGACTACTATTTACCACTCTTTTCACTAATCTCAGTTGGAAAACACTATTTCTCTCACATGCATATATAAACACACACGGTCTCTACTAGCCCTCTATACGCACATATATGTGCCTACGTGTCTCCTGCACACACATTATCTTTAGGCCTCTCTCGCACACATTGCCCCCCCCCCCCAAACACACCTCTCTCTTAGTAGTTGGCAGATACGATTCCATCATATCATTCGGTAGGATATCCCTGACTGTTGGGCTGGATGGTAATACGAGGCAAAGTTTTACCCTAGTTTGGACCCTTGCAGTTGAGGAAAAAGCCTACTCCTGGTACTGTATATTAGTGATAGGGGTGTGTACAAAGTACACGTGAATACCATGCATTGTGCGTGTGTGTATACTATCAACGAACTAGCCCCCAAGCTTCTATAACATACTGGGGGCCTAGGGTTACAAATCATATATAGTCGGCTTATCACCAGTGGGGATAGAGTCCTCCGCGACTCTGGTAGCTAGGTTCGTGTTGTACGCCAAGTCCTCCACATGGGTCTTCGTATAACGCGTCTCGATCCAACCTATGTGGAGCAGGATGGAACCGACCCATGAGTCCTCATGTTGACCCACCACAACTAGAAATGATGTGCCCACCACACCACACATGCAATCGGACACTAAGAAAAATAAGCATATACAATAGTACAATGTTATACATGGAAGTTAATTGCATGGTGCATCCAAAAATATTTGTTTTGCATTGTGAATGTTTATATATTCTCCTAAAATATTAGTCATGGGAAAGAGAAACAAAGGGCATATCTCTCCTTGTCTCCACCGGACATCCCCTCTTTCTACACCACTTTCACGTACGCACACAAACTATCTCTCGGCCCTCTAAAAGTATGCATGCCCATGACACATTCACGCATGACGGCCACTGTATTTCAAGCTAAAGCACTATACAATTACTGGAGTTCAGAATATGCTCATTACGGTCACAGTATACATTCTCGTGGTGATCATACGGTATCTAGCTCACGATATGTCTCCTTATTTTCTTGATGACACTGACGGACTTTGCATTTGATGCGTGCTCCGTATTTTGTTGACGACACTTACGATCATTGTATTTGAAGCAAAAGCACGATATGGTCACTGGACTTCAGAATAAGCTCATCACGGTCACCACATACATTTTGTCGTGCTAACCAACATGTGGTTGGATGGTTAGGAGGACAGTGGTTTCTCGAGCCCACCAGGGTTAAAGTCCCGATGCTCATTTATCCTGGGTTAATTTCAGTATTTTCCGGCAATGTGCGTTCAGTGGGAGGAGACGTTCCACTCGACTACGAGGCACCTATGATGACTTCGTAAAATCTCAAGATGATATGCTGGCCCACTCTCATGAAGGTGCTCATAGGGGTAGGGTCTGCGTGTGTGCACTTATAGCGGTGAGTGCTTACACGTATATATGAGCCCTTGCGTCTATACCGTGTTAAAAATACATGTCATGATTATACATCACTGGCTCACCCGTACAACTCCGTATTTTGTTGATGACACAATCAATTGACCAGTCAAACGTTCCTCATGACGCAACTAGTGTTGCACATCGGGGTGCGTAACCGTGGGGCCCACCTGTCAGCCCGTATATGAAAGAAAGAAATGGTAGTTTGAGTCTGTACTATGTTAATAAAATAAGTACATTTTAGGGTGATAATACGGTTACTGGCTCACCATACAGCTCTGTAATTTGTTGGTGACACGATCAATTGACCAGGCAAAAGATCCACATTCAGCAACGCACATTACAATAGGGCCCACCCGTCAGCGCGTATATGAAGGACAGAAATCGTAACAAATTAGTGGTCGGTGGGTACTCGAAGTCGTGAGACCTATGGTTGGCAGTCGCCGGCGGTGGGGGGCGCGTCGATTGGGCGGTGGGGTGGGGATCGCCGGAGAAAAAGCTCGGCGCCGGGGGGCCTATAGGGATGGCCGGTGCGGCGGCGGACCGGCCGTGAGGAGTGTTTTCGGGGCGGGCGGGGCGGCGTGGCGGCGCGGGCCGGCCACGGGCGGCGGGGGCCGGTGGTGGCTGGTGGCTCAGGGGGGTGGAGTTTTATGATAAACTGCACGTCCTTGATTTCGTATCCAACGGCTGGAAAATCTAATGACCAGAGATGAAAAAGTCAGTCGACTGACTGTAGCCTCACCCCGCACGTACACATGCACGCACGCAAGACACGCACGCATGTAGGCATGCAACACTGACATCTACACATAACGAACACACACACGCATGCAGGCGTGCAACACTGACGCGTACACATGCACTCACGAACACACGCACGTACGCACACATGCATTCAACACTGAAACATACCGTTGCACGCACGCAACACTCACACACTTGCATGCACACAACACACGACGCAAGACACACGCTCAACCTATACGTGCATGCACCCTTTGTTAAGGACATGGATTATTACGGGTATTAATCAATCTTATCTGTGATAAGCAGAACATTGATGTTTGTAGCGGTCTTTATGAATCACAGCGCATTGAACGGGCTATCAACATTAGAAGGATGATGTCACACTCAATGAACAATCATCGGTTTATGAAATGCCCGCTTCTGACTGCCCTGGCCCACCAAAGGTTCCTCTGCTGTGCGCTGCCTGCGTTGGGTCACTGACATGCAGGCCATGTACCCAAAGAGCCCACACATTAGTGGAAGAACGGCACACTGTCCTACGTCAGAGTCGAGGGCGCCACTCGCTGCACGCCCGGCTGAACATGCCTCCTTGCCGCATTCAAATGCATCAATGAAACCCGCCCGTGTGGAAGATGAGAAACCCACTCTGGACAAACGTCCGTTCATGACCGGGCCGACATTAAACGCAATGCCGGCTGAGATCCTCCCGTCCGCCGTCTATTTAATATCCTATTTAAACGAGGCCAAGCGCCGGCCAATAATCGCACACCTCCGCCGCTCCCCTATTTCCTCCTTCACCATTTTATCCACTGTAACAATGGCTTACGAAGAGTAGTTATGCCGCATCCAAGCCGGCTGGGTGGCCCACCGAACCCGCCGGATACGAGCTATGCAACTCGCTGATCCACCTCCCTCCCCTCACCCGATGGAGCCAGTTGCCGCCCCAAGCTGGCGCGTGGTTCAGCAACTTGCCGCTCCAGGCCAGCTCGATGAGGAGCGGCGCACGGGCGTCGTTCTTGCCATCCACACCGCCGCCTTGTACCGCGTCTCCCGTTTCTGTGGCCGAGACTCCCATGCCGGCGGCCGCGCCATGCAAGCGGCGACAGAAGCCGGGTGCGCGGAGAGCGACGAGTCGGTGGCCAGCGCCTCCACGTCCGCCGCCATCATCGAGGAGAAGTACAACACGGGAGGCTGCCGCCACTTGGGTCCCATGAAGGCCACCACGAAGGCGACACCGGCATATACAGTTGGTGTCTTGCCAGATCCTTTTGTTGCGAGGACCTTCGTCGACCCTGCATACACCTTCGGGGCTCCCGGCAGTCCGGTGATCGTGCCGGGAACACAAATCGATCGGCGGGCGACCATTTAGGCCAGGTATTATATACATGTGCTGTCTAGAACTAGCACCGCGTAGTTAATTTGAATGTAATGAAATCCGTCATGTTTGTATGAAAATCAGGTATCTTATATAATTTACGTCGTTGTTTATATGAAATATCGCCGTGTTTGCGTGAATTTCGTCCGGTTGGTTGACTTGCTGTCATAATGTGTGCGTCTACGGTTGGTTGGCGTAATTTGCGGGTCGCCAGTCGATCTGCGGGCGGCTCGGGCGGCGTGGTGGGACAAAAAGAACACAGCTCGTGTGAGCTTGTCTCCAACGTGCGCGCTGGAGGATGCATGAGACCCCGAGCCATTCCTCATTCATCGGTGGCAAAGGCACCGGTGGACAAAAGGGTCGCCACTATTTTGGCTACCCTGGGCAAGATCCAAACAACCCCTCCCAATAGGTTGGGGACGTGCATGAAGAGAAGAGGTGCACGCAATGCGCACATACTCCTGTCTCTTTCCCAACCACACCCGCGCGGGTACACGATGGAGCTCATTTATGTACGAAAAGGCAGACCCCGTGGTAAGTTGACACGTGTACTGGTTGTTCACTAGATGGAGGGAGGATCGTCTACCACGGGTGAACAAACAAATGGCAACTTGACGCGTTATGTTATAAAAGAGGCAAACCATGTGGGGCCTACCTTAGAGACAAGGCTCTATACACCGAAGTACTTTCGATGTGTCCCGTCAACTTGTAGAACGAGGAGAAGCTTGCTTAGTACGCTGTCTCCCCCGCCCACGGGCGCGGTGGCTCACAGGATGAGGTGAAGCTTGCTTACTACGCCTTACGCCCGCTCCCTCGCCCATGCATGCGGTGGCTCGCAGGACGAGGAGAAAATTTTACTACTCCCTTTGTTTACTCCTCGTCCCTACTACCTTGGTTAGATAGATTATCATATTGTTTGGAATATATAAGTCCTTTAGTACTCCCTCCATTTACTTATACAATGCCACTATAAAAAATTCATGTCAGTCTACCTTGGATAGAGAGAAAATTTTACTACTCCCTCCGTTTACTCCTCGTCCCTACTACCTTGGTTAGAGAGTTTTCTCTTGACACTGCTTGCATCGGGTGATCTAACGCACCTCGAAATCCAACATGTGATGGTACTACTACTAGTAGTAGAATTGAGACTTATAAAACAGAGAAACGAATCTTTTTTAGATGATCCATATAAACCCTGGTGGGTACGTACTCCGTAAAATCAGATTTTCCCAAAACTAAGTCGCTCAACCTTTATTTGCTTGTTTTCCTTCCTGCCTCCTTGCCTCGAATAGACTATGCCAAACTCCCCTGCCTGCCGCGCGGGAAAAGACCCGCCCTCGCCTTTTTTTTAGTCCGGGTTTGTATCGATGGATCGCGCGAAGCAGCAAAAACCCAAGTTGTGTCTTGTACTCCTCCGTCGACGCTCGCTTTCATGAATTCTATACTTCATGTCGCCGACATGTGGGACATATAGCAACCGGGTCGACGTATCAAGCACCAAATAACAGTGCAGAACAGCAGGGGGACACACCCTAGTCGTACCGCCCGAGTAGTAGTAGTAATGAGCAATGAGACGTCAAATCACAATGCCGCACCTTCCCAGACGGACGAAAGCAACCATTATTTCACACTTCGGTACCCCATCATCTCAAACCACGTAGTATTGCTTCTGCCTCAAGAGGGACACGCGCATCGCCTTGGTACTGTTGGGGAACGTAGTATTTCAAAAAAAATCCTACGATCATGCAAGATCTATCTACTAGATGCATGGCAACGAGAGGGGAGAGTGTGTCTACGTACCCTCGTAGACCGGGAGTGGAAGCGTCTAGTGATGCGGTTGATGTAGTCGAACTTCTTCGCGATCCAACCGATCAAGCACCGAACATACGGAGCCTCCGCGTTCAGCACACGTTCAGATTGATGATGTCCCACGAGCTCTTGATCAAGTAGAACTTCGCGGGAGAGTTTCGTCAGCACGACGGCGCAGTGACGGAGATGATGAAGCTACCAGCGCAGGGCTTCGCCTAAGCACTGCAACGATGTGACCGAGGTGTATTTCTGGGGAGAGGGGCACCGCACACAGTTGGGAGAGATCAACTGATCAACTTGTGTGTCTATGGGGTGCCTCTACCCCCGTATATAAACGAGTGGAGGAGGGGGAGGGCTGGCCCTCTCTATGGCGCGCCCTAGGGAAGTCCTTCTCCCACCGGGAGTAGGATTCCTCTTTTCCTAGTAGAACTAGGAGCCCTTCCAAGTAGTAGGAGTAGGAGAGAAGGAAAGGGAAAAAAGAAGAGAAGGAAGGAGGTGGCGCAGCCCCTCCCCCTAGTCCAATTGGGACTAATCCTTGGGGTGGGTGCAGCCTCCTCTCTCTCTTTCCCCTAAAGCCCAATAAGGCCCATATACTCCCCGGCGAATTCCCGTAACTTTCTGGTACTCTGAAAAATACCCGAATCACTCAGAACCTTTCCGATGTCCGAATATAGTCGTCCAATATATCGATCTTTATGTCTCGACCATTTTGAGACTCCTCGTCATGTCCCCGATCTCATCCGGGACTCCGAACTACCTTCGGTACATCAAAACACATAAACTCATAATACAGATCGTCATCAAACGTTAAGCGTGCTGACACTACGGGTTCGAGAACTATGTAGACATGACCGAGACTCATCTCCAGTCAATAACCAATAGCGGAACCTGGATGCTCATATTGGCTCCTACATATTCTACGAAGATCTTTATCGGTCAAACCGCATAACAACATACGTTGTTCCCTTTGTCATCGGTATGTTACTTGCCCGAGATTCGATCGTCGGTATCACCATACCTAGTTAATCTCGTTACCGGCAAGTCTCTTCACTCGTTCCATAATACATCATCTCGTGACTAACTCATTAGTCATTTGCTTGCAAGGCTTATTATGATGTGTATTACCGAGAGGGCCCAGAGATACCTCTCCGAGACTCGGAGTGAAAAATCCTATTCTTGATCTATGCCAACACCACGAACACCTTCGGAGACACCTGTAGAGCATCTTTAATAAACCCATTTACGTTGTGACGTTTGATAGCACACAAGGTGTTCCTCCGATATTCGAGTGTTGCATAATCTCATAGTCATAGGAACATGTATAAGTCATGAAGAAAGCAATAGCAGTAAAACTAAACGATCATAGTGCTAAGCTAACAGATGGGTCTTGTCCATCACATCATTCTCCTAATGATGTGATCCCGTTGATCAAATGACAACTCATGTCTATGGCTAGGAAACATAACCATCTTTGATCAATGAGCTAGTCTAGTAGAGGCATACTAGGGACACTCTGTTTTGTCTATGTATTCACACATGTACTAAGTTTCTAGTTAATACAATTCTAGCATGAATAATAAACATTTATCATGATATAAGGAAATAAATAATAACTTTATTATTGCCTCTAGGGCATATTTCCTTCAGTCTCCCACTTGCACTAGCGTCAATAATCTAGATCACATCACCATGTGATTAACATCAATAGTTCACATCACCATGTGACTAACACCCATAGTTCTCATCGCCATGCGACCAATACCCAAAGGGTTTACTAGAGTCAACAATCTAGTTCACGTCGTCATGTGATTAACACCCAAAGAGTAGTAAGGTGTGATCATGTTTTGCTTCGTGAGAGAAGTATAGTCAGCGGGTCTGTTACATTCAGATCCGTATGTATTTTTGCAAATTTCTATGTTTACAATGCTCTGCACGAAGCTACTTTAGCTAATTGCTCCCACTTTCAATATGCATCCAGATTGATATTTACAGTCATCTGGATTGGTGTCAAAGCTTGCATCGACGTAACTCTTTACGACGAACTCTTTATCACCTCCATAACCGAGAAATATTTCCTTAGTCATCCAGTAACTAAGGATAATTTTGACCGATGTCCAGTGATCTACTCCTGGATCACTTTTGTACCTCCTTGCCAAACTCATGGTAAGGTACACAACAGGTTTGGTACACATCATGGCATACTTTATAGAACCTATGGCTGAGGCATAGGGAATGACTTCCATTCTTTCTCTATCTTCTGCCGAGGTCAGGCTTTGAGTCTTACTCAACTTCATATCTTACAACTCAAGCAAGAACTCCTTCTCTGACTGATCCATTTTGAACTACTTCAAAAACTTGTCAAGGTATGTACTTATTGAAAAAATTATCAAGTGTCTCGATCTATCTCTATAGATCTTGATGCTCAATATGTAAGCAGCTTCACCGAGGTCTTTCTTTGAAAAAACTCCTTTCAAACACTCCTTTATGCTTTCCAGAAAATTCTACATCATTTCCGATCGACAATATGTCATTCACATATACTTATCAGAAAAGGATGTAGTGCTCTCACTCACTTTCTTGTAAATACAGGCTTATCCAAAAGTTTGTATAAAACCATATGCTTTGATCACCTTATCAAAGCGTATATTCCAACTCCGAGATGCTTGCACCAGTCCATAGATGGATCGCTGGAGCTTGCACACTTTGTTAGCACCATTAGGATTGACAAAACCTTCTGGTTGCATCATATACAACTCTTCTTTAAGATATCCATTCAGGAATGCAGTTTTGACATCCATTTGCGAGATTTCATAATCATAATATGCGGCAATTGCTAACATGATTCAGACAGACTTAAGCATCACTACGGGTGAGAAAGTATCATCACAGTCAACTCATTGAACTTGTCGAAAACCTTTCGCAACAAGTCGAGCTTTGTAAATAGTGACATTACCGTCAGCGTCGGTCTTCCTCTTGAAGATCCATTTATTTTCGATGACTTGCCGATCACCGGGCAAGTCAACCAAAGTCTACACTTTGTTCTCATACATGGATCCCATCTCGGATTTCATGGCCTTAAGCCATTTTGTGGAATCTGGGCTCATCATCACTTCCTCATAGTTTGTAGGTTCATAATGTTCTAGTAACATGACTTCCAGAACCGTGTTACCATACCACTTCGGTGCGGAACACACTCTGGTTGATCTACGAAGTTCAGCAGTAACTTGATCCGAAGTTTCATGATCATCATCATTAGCTTCCTCACTAATTGGTGTAGGAATCATAGGAACTAGTTTCTGTGATGTACTACTTTACTATTCGGAAGAAGGTACAATTACCTCATCAAGTTCCACTTTCCTCCCACTCACTTCTTTCGAAAGAAACTCCTTCTCGAGAAAGGATTCATTCTTAGCAACGAATATCTTGCCTTCGGATCTGTGATAGAAGGTGCACCCGACAGTCTCCTTTGGGTATCCTATTGTCACACCTGATTTTCATGCCACATCACTTAAGCTAATAGTCATGCTAAAATGTGGTTTGGCAAAAACTTTTGAGTGTTTTTGACCTTGCTTGATAGGTTTTCTGTTTGCTGTTTGCAAGTGCTCTAAAAATCAAGTAAATCATCCAACTCTTATACTTCATCTCCTTGATCCAAAACCTTTTCCCAACGATCATGCCATGTGTATAGAACAGTATAGTGTTTTCTTATAAAAATAATTGGCCAAATAGTATTTTCTAAAATTAGTTTTCCAAAAACCCCTTAATTGAGGTTTGTACTGCAAGTACTTAATTGATGGTGCGAAAAATCTTTCAAAAAGTATATTTGAATCCTATTAGGTATAGGACTCCCATAAGCCACAAAATTATAATTTTAAAAGTTATTTTTATATTTTATTTAAATGCTTTTTCTTTAGGCCAGAAATGGTCTTTAATAGGTTAAAATTATTTAACTGTTTCAAAAATATTTTTCAAAATTCAGGGAAACTCATAGGACATATATTGTCCATATATAAGAGTTTCAACACATGGTCATGTTCAAATATTGGACAAATCCTTCAAAAACCCTTTCTGGATATTTCAAGCTTTTGAAATATTTACAAAGGAAATATTCTCTAAAAATTCCAAGCAAATTTATCATGTCAAATATGACATATTTGATGATCTTGCCAAGCCTCGTGCTTTGGGGAGCAAGAAAACATCATCAGAACCCCTCAAAACCATTTCTGTCCATTTTGAAGTTTGAGCAACTTTACATTGCCAAACTTATCCAAATGATCTCAAACTTGGTACACATGCTAAAATGGTCTAAGTATGCATCTAGACCAAATGGCACAAGTTTCGGAGAAGGGTAACTTGATCAGAGTGCCCCAAAATTATTTCTGTTCAAATTCAAATTTGAACAACTTTACATTACCAACTGTTTAGTTGTGACTTCAACTTTTGTGGACATACTCACAACCCCAATCCATTTCTGTTGATTTCTAGGGTTTACCAAAGTTACATTGGCAAGTTTCTTCAAATGAGCTCAAACTTGGTGGAACACCCTATTTCTATATGCCATTAGATCTTGTTAAGTCTCATGTCAATTGGAAGTCATTTTCTTGCCCAAAACCACATCAAACACCTTCTGCCATTTTACCAAAACCACTGTTTTGCCCCCTTTTACTATTAGCCTTTGCTTCAACTTTTGACCACAGATGAACCCGATCACCTTCTACCTCCAGCAACTCCCCCATGCCCTCAGCTCAATCATTGGAGGGGGTAAAATCCCCATATACCTCTCTGTTTTCACCATGGCAGAACTTCCCTCTTCTCCTCCTCTTACTATTACTCTTGACTTACACCCTAAGCTACCAGAGGGCATCTCCAGTCCAGCCAGAAGCCAATGGACAAGGTGGCCGCGTCCAGAGCGCGTGGGACACGGCCATGCCGGCCATATGGACGCTCTGGAGCGCGCTACAGTGTGCTCCCGCACTGTAGCCGCGTCCTGCCCGAGGCACCCAACCACCTAGGGCGTCAGGATGGAGTCTCCCGAGGTGGCCTCGACACCCGGGACACGCCTAGCTGGTCGACCCCTTCTCCCTCTTCCTCCTGCTGCCTCCACCACACGCACCCGACCGCCCGAGAGATCCAATGGGGGCGCTCACACGCGCGAGGCCTCTGGCACCTCCCCGCTCCCCCTATGCTTTTCCCTCGGCCTGGACCACACCCACGAGCACCCGAGACATGATCCAGAGCGCCGATTTGGCCTCTGCCATCGCTTAGGGCATGGCCATGGACGCCGCTCACGGTGCACCACAACCCTTCTATTTAGAGGCCCTCCCGAGCTCTCCTATTGCCTCTTCCTGCTTTCCCTCTCTCACGTGAACCTCCCGGACAAGCCCCCTCTCCCCCTGGTGCTCCCTTTCCCTCTCCACAGCCCCAATGGTCGCCGTCGGCCTCCTCCTGGCTCCGAGGAACCAGGGCCCCTCCCCCTCTTCTTCGACCTCTAGGAGAACCTCCGGTGTGCTACGGAGCACCCCCGCTCCTCTCTGCCTCTTTCCGTGCCTCCTAGTGCCGGTGCCACCACTGCTCGACGAGGCCGTCCGCCACGGCTGGTGCAGGAGGCGCTCCGGTCCTCCCCTGCCTTCCCCAAGGGCCCCCCCCTGAAGCGCCGCTCCACGGCGAACCCTCCGGTGGCCGGACCTTGGCAGAGGATGGCCTGTGCCGCCGGGGGCAAGCGCCGGCTGCCGCACAACCAAGGGACTCGATTCCCTCTGTCACGGGCGCGGGAGGAGGGAGACAACTGTAGCGACCAGACCTCAAACAGTCTGATCTCTGTGCATCAGTGTCATCCCTGGATCAGTAATGCTAACACGCATAGTACTTGAATGATTTATAACAGAGTGGCAATCACACACTTATTACATCGATAGTCCAACGATGACTTTATTACACATAATATGGCTGTAGGCCATCTAATACGATACCAGCGGAAGGCTTGGAAGATAAGTGAGTCCATCAACTCCAGCGGCATCACTGAGTATAGAACCACGACCTAAAAGGGCGTCTTACTCGTCGTCTGAAAAGTCTGCAACATGAAACGTTGCAGCCCGAAAACGGGCAGCACATGGAATATGCTGGCAAGGTAACACAAGAGATGCAATGAAAGTAAAACTATACTATATGCAATATGGCTGGTGGAAAGCTCTATGGTTAAGTTTTTTGCGTAAAGCCAATTTTTCCCTACTTCAAAGGATTAGATTTTAATTAACTATCATGGTAGTTGAAACATCGTTGAGAAGATAGACATCCTCTCAACCCCAATTAAAGTTCATCATTAAACCCAACAAAATTAATTTAGAGTAACATGTTGAGATGCACATGAAAATCCAAGTACTAGATACTCAAGACGTCCATAACCGGGGACACGGCTAATCATGATCAGTTTGTACACTCTGCAGAGGTTTGTGCACTTTTCCCACAAGACTCGATCGCCTCCATTTGGTTTCTCGCACTGCATGGTGTTTGAGAAACGGATGACCGAGACATAGTCTTTCAGAAGCGCTAGCACCTTACAATCGGGCGGACCGTACCAACCTACATCCCCTACATCTGCTAGTCACCACTGTAAGAGTTCGCACGACTTACTCATACTATGCTAGAGCCCATAATAGCATTGTGGCTGCACACGGAAGTTTCTAGTATGAATAATCTCATGATCCCTTTGAGCCCGGGTGGCGGTCCAAAAGAAAAACAGGCAATCACTGGAATACCCAGATGCCTCAATCCACCCAGATGTGTATTAATGTTGCCACCTTAAGTTGAACCATTAATTAACAAACTCACATCTGTCATGGATTTTACTCACCCAATCCACGTCTACGAGCATAGCATGTCCTATCAGCAAACGTAGAAGTAACTCCCAAAGGTTTGAATGTAATGCAGGTAATAGGTACTACCTCAATCTACTTCCCAATCCCACAAGTTAATTGATCCTACTCATGCAATGTGTGAGGGTTGGACTAATGCAATGAAAACTGGGTAATTGGAAAAGTATGATCAAAGTGTTACTTGCCTTGCTGATGATCCGCAAAACCTAGAGACTCAAAGTAGCAAGCGGCGCACTCCGGGTACTCTATCACAATCAAACAAGCATACAATAAGTACTTAACTAATGCACAGGTAAAACTCAAATAAGAGATCTAACCAGAAAGTTCAACTTAAGAACTCCGGTTTGCAAAAAGAATCAACTCGAAAGAAGCAACGAAACTCAAACTGCAAAAGAAACGAGCTCCGGTTTACTAGTTGGCCTAAAGTCAAATTTTACAGTAGCCAAAACTTTGTTCAAGTTGATTAAACGTAAAGAGGGCATCGAGACGAAGATCTGGGATTTTGAATCACCTGATTCCGACTCTCGAGCGAAAAGAAAAACGCGAAACAAGATCAGGGCAGAAATCGCGATCGGAATAACCGCGGATAAATACCCCGAAAAAGAAAACGACGAACAGGCTAACGAACGAACGTTCGCTGTCTGCGGCTAACTAACAAACACCGCTCGTTAAAACGAACGTACGGACGAACGTCCGCTAAATAACTAAACCGGCGAAAAAAACCGAACTGATATATTCTAAATAAAAAAACAGATCTAGGTTTTCCTAAAACAAAATCGATCGGTTAAATGGGAAAAACTGAGAACTAACTCGAGCTCGAACTCCGGCGGGATTCCGGCGGTCCGGCGAGGCGAGGCGGCGGTGCTCTGGTGGCGGGGCGGTGCGGCGGCGGCGGGGGCGGCGCGGCGGCGGGTGGCGGCGCGGCGGCGGCGACGGCGGGTGGCGGCGGCGGCGGGCGAGCGAGGCGGCGGCGGCTGGCTTCGGACGCTAGGGTTCGGCGTTGGCGGGCTGAGGCGTAACGGGCCGGCTCTGGCGCTTTATAAAGCCCAGAGTCCCAGTCCTTCACGAGTCTAAGTCGGTTTCCTTTTTTTTTAAAAGAGTCCCGGCGCAGAAAAACTAACGAAAGAAATATCAAACGGACTCCAAAATTCCCGAAATAAATTTTCACCGTCCTCTAATAATATTTAGGACAAAGTGAACATTTTTCCCGGAGCTAAATGTAATTTTGAAAAACGCGTATTTTCCTATGCAAATAAATCCGCAAATAAATCTTGAAAAATACCAGAAGTAATTTTAACATTATTCCTCCAATATTTCTGCTATTGTGGAGAAGTTATATTATCTCCGCTCATTTTTTGGTATTTAGAAATATTTTTAGGAGAGAAAAATTATTAGAATCACACTGTCCTCGTACCGGTATTCGAACGAACTCAAATACGAAATGGTAAAATCCCCAACTCTCTCCGTAGGTCCTTGAGTTGCTTAGAATTTTCGAGGAACTCCATGAACAAAAATGCAAAAACATGAAATGCAAATATGATCTATGTATAACATTCCAAATTGAAAATTTGGGATGTTACAAACCTACCCCCCTTAGAATGAATCTCGCCATCGAGATTCGACTTGGCTAGAGAACAGGTGTGGGTGGTCCTTGCGTAGATCATCTTCTCGTTCCCAGGTGGCTTCTTCCTCGGTGTGGTGACTCCACTGAACTTTGCAAAACTTGATAACTTTACTGCGAGTAACTCTGCTCGAAAATTCGAGAATCTTAACAGGCTTCTCCTCGTAGGTCAGATCACTGTCCAACTGAATTGCTTCCAGGGGTACTGTGTCTCTAAGCGGTATATCGGCCATCTCCGCGTGGCACTTCTTAAGCTGTGAAACGTGAAACACGTCGTGCACTCCTGACAATCCTTCGGGCAATTCCAACTTGTAGGCAACCTCTCCCATGCGTTCCAAAACACGGTAAGGTCCCACAAATCTCGGGGCTAACTTCCCTTTAACTCCGAAACGTTTAACTCCTCGCAGAGGCGATACTCTCAAGTACGCTCTATCTCCGATCTCATAGGTTATCTCCTTGCCCTTCGAGTCTGCATAACTCTTCTGCCTGGACTGAGCTACCTTCAGTCTATCTCGGATCAATTTTACCATCTCCTCAGACTCTTTGATTAAGTCTAGTCCAAACAACTGTCGGTCTCCAACTTCGTCCCATGACAACGGTGTTCGGCATCTCCTTCCATACAATGCCTCGAACAGTGCCATCTTCAAACTGGCCTAGTAACTGTTGTTGTATGAGAACTCCGCATAGGGCAAGTTGTCATCCCAAATAGATCCATAATCTAATGCACAGGCTCTCAGTATATCCTCCAAAATCTGATTGACTCTTTCAGTCTGTCCATCTGTCTGCAGATGAAACGATGTACTAAACTCTAGCCTGGTACCCAAAGTTTCATGTAACTGATTCCCGAACTTTGAGGTAAACTGGGTTCCTCTATATGATACGATGCTCCTCGGAACTCCATGCAGACGTACAATTCTGGTCATGTATATCTTAGCCAACTTTGCACTGGTATATGTGGTTATCATAGGGATAAAGTGTGCTACCTTCGTCAATCGGTCTACTACTACCCAGATTGAATCATACCCTGCTTTGGTCCTGGGCAATCCGGTGATAAAATCCATGCCAAGCTTCTCCCACTTCCATTCGGGTATTGGCATAGGTTGTAACAATCCTGCTGGCTTCTGATGTTCTGCCTTTACTCTCTGACACACATCACAAACTGCTACATACTCCGCAATATCCTTCTTCATACCGGTCCACCAGAAAATATCTTTCAAATCCAAATACATCTTAGTATTTCCTGGGTGAATCGAGTATGGTGAATCATGGCCTTCCTGTAAAATCAACTTCCTGATCTCCGGGTCATTGGGCACATAGATTCGATCCTCAAACCATAGGGTGTCGTGTTCATCCTCACGAAATCCTTTAGCTTTTCCTTCGCTCATCCTCTCCTTTATAGAGGCAACCTCCTTGTCAGTTTCCTGAGCTTCTCTGATTTTATCCATTAGGGTAGACTGGGTTTCTAATGTCGTTACATAGCCTCTCGGAACTATCTCCAAACGTAGTTCTCGTAGGTCCTCATCTAACTCCTTTGGAAATTCCTCCATCATTAGGGTATTGACATGGCTCTTACGGCTTAGCGCATCGGCTACTACGATAGCCTTTTCGGGATGATAATGCAATCTCATGTCATAATACTTAATGAGTTCCAGCCATCTCCTTTGCCTAAGATTCAGCTCCTTCTGAGTGAATATATACTTCAAACTCTTATGATCCGTATATACCTCACAATGGTTTCCAATAAGAAAATGTCTGCACGTCTTCAATGCACGCACTACGGCTGCTAATTCCAAATCGTGGGTGGCATAGTTCATCTCATGAGGTTTCAGTTGTCGTGAAGCATACGAAACAACTCTTCCTTCCTGCATAAGAACTGCTCCAAGTCCTCGACGTGAAGCGTCGCAGTACACCTCATAATCCTTATGTTGATCTGGCAGAATCAACACAGGGGATGAGACCAACCTTTTCTTCAATTCCTAAAAATTGGCCTCACATTCTTCGGTCCAACTGAACTTGGTGTCCTTCTTCAACAACTTCGTCATTGGTTTTGCAATCCTCGAGAAATTCTCGATAAATCTCCGGTAGTATCCTGCGAGTCCAAGAAAACTCCGGATCTCTCCAACTATTGTTGGTGCTTCCCAATTTGTCACGGTGTCCACCTTAGCGGGATCTACTGCTATTCCTTCTCCGGATATAACATGTCCGAGGAATCCGACTTCCTTCAACCAAAACTCACATTTGCTAAACTTGGCATATAACTGATGTTCTCTGAGCTTCTCCAATACCAATCGCAAATGCTCTGCATGCTCCTCTTCATCCTTCGAGAAGATCAAAATATCATCTATGAACACTACGACGAACTTATCCAAATACTCCATAAACACTTTGTTCATCAGGTTCATAAAGTATGTCGGTGCGTTCGTCAGACCAAACGACATAACGGTATACTCGTACAACCCATACCTAGTGGTAAAGGCCGTCTTAGGTATATCTTGCTCTCGGATCTTCAATTGATGGTACCCTGATCGCAGATCGATCTTGGAAAATACCTTAGCTCCTTGTAATCTATCGAACAGATCATTGATCATTGGTAATGGGTACTTGTTCTTGATCGTTACTTCATTCAATCCACGGTAATCAACAACCATTCTTAACAATCCATCCTTCTTCTCCACTAGAAGTACTGGCGAACCCCAAGGCGAAGAACTTGGGCGTATGAATCCTTTATCCAGTAACTCCTTAATCTGCTTCTTAATTTCCTCCAAATCCTTTGCGGGCATCCTATAGGGTCTCTTAGAAATTGACCCGGTGCCTGGCAAAAGTTCAATCAAAAACTCTATATCTCTATCCGGTGGCATGCAAGGTAACTCCTCTGGAAACACATCCGGATAATCCTTCACTACTGGCACTTCCTCCTGAACAACTCCTGGCAAGGAATTTAACCTACTCCTTTTTGACTCATGCCGAGATACATACTTGATCCTTCTTCCTTCCGGTGTAGTAAGCAAAATGGTCTTACTGGCACATTCAATATTCCCTTCATACTTAGATAACCAATCCATGCCTAATATCACATCCAGTCCTTGAGATTCCAATACTATTAGGTCCGAAGGGAAAATGTAATTATCAATCCTTAGGGGCAACTGATCACACCATGACTTAGCCATATACTCCACTCCTGGTGAGGTAACTAACATGGGCGATCTAAGGGCTTGGGTAGGTAGCTTATACTTATCCATGAATCCCCTTGAAATGTATGAATGTGATGCACCAGTATCGAAAAGAACGAGTGCAGTAAAGGACTTAACTAAGAACTTACCTATAACTGGTTGCTCCTCTACCTCCTCCACAGTCACGTGGTTCACTTGTCCTTTGTTGAACGGGTTGGGCTTCTTCCCGACGCTTCCATTGCTGTTCCCATTCTTAACTTCTGGGCATTCATTGGCATAATGTCCATTCTTCCCGCACTTGTAACATGTGACATGGCTAAAATCCCTCTTGGTGGGTGTGGACGGTGTAGGGCGGTTCTGGTTTCCATTGGCTCCATTCCCATTTCCATTGCCATTCTTGGTGCCATTGTGGTTGTGCGAGCTACTTCCTCCATGGGTATGTTGAAACTGTCCTACCGCTTTAGGGGTAAAGCGGGGCTTCTGCTGAGCTCCAGAATTATACTTTCCTTGCCCATACTTCCTCTTGCGACTCTCAATCTGTTGATGCTTCCTTTCAATCATTAGGGCGCGGTCAACCAACTCCTGGTAATTATTGAAAGTTGCCACCATCAACTGTACACTCATCTCATCATTCAGCCCTTCCATGAATCTCTCCTGCTTCTTGGCATCTGTGGCCACATCATCTGGGGCATAACGAGAGAAGGTACTAAACTCATCCACGTACTAGGCTACAGTACGATTTCCTTGGCGCAGATTGCGAAACTCCTCCTTCTTCATACTCATGGCTCCAGTTGAGGCATGGGCGGTACGAAAAGCTTGCTCAAACTGATCCCAAGTCACATTGGCTACGGGTTAAGTGGCTGTGTAGTTCTCCCACCATGCTGCGGCTGGTCCAGACAACTGGTGTGCGGCAAATCACACCTTCTCAGCATCCGAGCAATTGGCGGTGGTCAAATCCCTTCCAATCTTGCGTAGCCAGTCATCAGCCACAATTGGTTCGATGCTGCTAGCAAACACGGGTGGTTGCAACCTTAAGAAACGTGTCAGGTTGTCCACAGGTGGTGGTGGTGGAGGCTTGTTGTTGTTGTTCTGGTTGTTCTGAGTGTTCTGGACAAGAAGTTGCATCAGGGTGTTCTGCTGCTGGATCAACTGGGTGAGCTCAGGGGGAAACTCGAATTCACGTCTTGGAGGCATCTGATGGGTGTAGAGGGAAGAGATTAGAATAGAAAAGAGGTCTAAGGGAAAATCACTACCCATATGCACATGAGACAAACACACAATCATATCACACCAACCAATTTCAAACAAGGTCTTACAAATCTAACGATCGTTACAAAGGTGCTGTAAATCTAATATATGGAGGTAAACTACTAGTCATAGGGTGGTCATCTAAAAATATTGATCAGCAGAGGATTCCATAATATCTGCTCCAACTTCATCTTCGTAGTCTTTATCCTTGCTATCCTCAGCTTCCGAATCCGTGTCATCTATGATGATATAGTCTTCCGGTGGAATCTCCTTGGGTTCTTATTCCTCGTCTTCTTCTCCCATGAGTATTCCTAACTTCCGGGTCAAGTCATCATTCTTCTCCACAAGTATCTTCATCTCCTCCTCATATCCATCGCGTGTAGACTTGAGTTCTTCTTCTAGCTCCAAATTCCTATTTAGGGCTTTCTTCAAATCTATCATCCCTGCACACATCTGGTGCTCCTGGCGACAAATGTGATGGTTCAATTCCTGGATGAATGCTGCAATGGATATACCCTTCCGGGTGCTGATCATATCCCAATTCTCATCTCGGCGTCCACAAATCTGGTAGATGGTGTCCTTTAGCTCCTGCTTGTAGACTTCTCCAATCCTTCCCATAGCAATGTGGGCTGCCATACTCCTTCCGAGGCTCCATGTAGGCGCATTAAAGGAGAATGTTATGAGTGAGGTGACAGGTGCGAACGTCCTTCCTGGAACATGGGCTTGAATCAACCAACGCTCCTACTCAGGTAGAGTGGCATTGTAGGTTCCAGTGAAACTTGGTAATCCAATGTTGAGATATCTTGTGACTTCCTTCAGGTGTCGTCCAAATGGCGTATCATCATCCGGTTGCATGAACTTGTGCTTTGCTTCCACCATCCTAAAGAGTAGAAAAGATGAGGAGTCAGAAAAGAGAAGAGTGAATTGTGCGCTAGGGCTTGTCTTAGTGGTCGTGTCCTACAGTCAGCGTGTGCTCTGATACCATCTTGTAGCGACCAGACCTCAAACAGTCTGATCTCTGTGCATCAGTGTCATCCCTGGATCAGTAATGCTGACACGCACAATACTTGAAGGATTTATAACAGAGTAGCAATCACACACTTATTACATCGATAGTCCAAGGATGACTTTATTACACATAATATGGCTGAAGGCCATCTAATACGATAACAACGGAAGGCTTGGAAGATAAGTGAGTCCATCAACTCCAGCGGCATCACCGAGTATAGAACCACGACCTAAAAGGGCGTCTTACTCGTCGTCTGAAAAGTCTGCAACATGAAACGTTGCTGCCCGAAAACGGGTCAGCACATGGAATATGCTGGCAAGGTAACACAAGAGATGCAATGAAAGTAAAACTATACTATATGCAATATGGCTGGTGGAAAGCTCTATGGTTAAGTTTTTTGCATAAAGCCAATTATTCCCTACTTCAAAGGAATAGATTTTAATTAACTATCATGGTAGTTGAAACATCGTTGAGAAGATAGACATCCTCTCAACCCCAATTAAAGTTCATCATTAAACCCAACAAAATTAATTTAGAGTAACATGTTGAGATGCACATGAAAATCCAAGTACTAGATACTCAAGACGTCCATAACCGGGGACACGGCTAATCATGATCAGTTTGTACACTCTGCAGAGGTTTGTGCACTTTTCCCACAAGACTCGATCGCCCCCGTTTGGTTGCTCGCACTGCGAGGTGTTTGAGAAACGGATGATCGAGACATAGTCTTTCAGAAGCGCTAGCACCTTACGATCGGGCGGACCGTACCAACCTACATCCCCTACATCTGCTAGTCCACCAATGTAAGAGTTCGCACGACTTACTCATACTATGCTAGAGCCCATAATAGCATTGTGGCTGCACACAGAAGTTTCTAGTATGAATAATCTCATGATCCCTTTGAGCCTGGGTGGCGGTCCAAAAGAAAAACAGGCAATCACTGGAATACCCAGATGCCTCAATCCACCCAGATGTGTATTAATGTTGCCACCTTAAGTTGAACCATTAATTAACAAACTCACATCTGTCATGGATTTCACTCACCCAATCCACGTCTACGAGCATAGGATGTCCTATCAGCAAACGTAGAAGTAACTCCCAAAGGTTTGAATGTAATGCAGGTAATAGGTACTACCTCAATCTACTTCCCAATCCCACAAGTTAGTTGATCCTACTCATGCAATGTGTGAGGGTTGGACTAATGCAATGAAAACTGGGTAATTGGAAAAGTATGATCAAAGTGTTACTTGCCTTGCTGATGATCGACAAAACCTAGAGACTCAAAGTAGCAAGCGGCGCACTCCGGGTACTCTATCGCAATCAAACAAGCATACAATAAGTACTTAACTAATGCACGGGTAAAACTCAAATAAGAGAGCTAACCAGCAAGTTCAACTTAAGAACTCCGGTTTGCAAAAAGAATCAACTCGAAAGAAGCAACGAAACTCAAACTGCAAAAGAAACGAGCTCCGGTTTACTAGTTGGCCTAAAGTCAAATTTTACAGTAGCCAAAACTTTCTTCAAGTTGATTAAACGGAAAGAGGGCATCGAGACGAAGATCTGGGATTTTGAATCACCTGATTCCGACTCTCGAGCGAAAAGAAAAACGCGAAACAAGATCAGGGCAGAAAAAGAAAACGACGAACAGGCTAACGAACGAACGTTCGCTGTCTGCGGCTAACTAACGAAAATCGTTCGTTAAAACGAATGTACGGACGAACGTCCGCTAAATAACTAAACCGGCGAAAAAAACCGAACCGATCTATTCTAAATAAAAACAGATCTAGGTTTTCCTAAAACAAAACCGATCGGTTAAATGGGAAAAACCGATCGGTTAAATGGGAAAAACCGAGAACTACCTCGAGCTCGAACTTCGGCGGGATTCTGGCGGTCCGGCAGGGCGAGGCGGTGGTGCTCCGGCGGCGGTGGCGCGGGGGGCGGCGGCGGGGCGATGCGGTGGGCGGCGGCGGGTGGCGGCGGCGGCGGGGGAGCGAGGCGGCGGCGGCTGGCTTCGGGCGCTAGGGTTCGGCGCTGGCGGGCTGAGGCGTAACGGGCCGGCTCTTGCGCTTTATAAAACCCAGAGTCCCAGTCCTTCACGAGTCTAAGTCGGTTTCTTTTTTTTTTCTAAAAGAGTCCCGGCGTAGAAAAACTAATGAAAGAAATACCAAACGGACTCCAAAATTCCCGAAATAAATTTTCACCGTCCTCTAATAATATTTAGGACAAAGTGAACATTTTTCCTGGACCTAAATGCAATTTTGAAAAACACGTATTTTTCCTATGCAAATAAATCCGCAAATAAATCTAGAAAAATACCAAAAGTGATTTTAACATTATTCCTCCAATATTTCTGTTATTTTGGAGAAGTCATATTATCTCCGCTCATTTTTTGGTATTTAGAAATATTTTTAGGAGAGAAAAATTATTAGAATCACACTCTCCTCGTACTGGTATTCGAACGAACTCAAATACGAAACGGTAAAATCCCCAACTCTCTCCGTAGGTCCTTGAGTTGCTTAGAATTTTCGAGGAACTCCACGAACAAAAATGTAAAAACATGAAATGCAAATATGATCTATGTATAATATTCCAAATTGAAAATCTGGGATGTTACAACAACCCTGTGGGTGGTCCCCATAGGTTAGCGACCCAGCGGCAGGCCCCACCCGTTTAAGTGGAGACGGCTCCGGCTTTGACCGCCTCCCCTGCGCGAAGACGCATTTCCTGGAAGGCGCCTTGGACGTCGCCTGGCTCTCTCTGCGCGCGGCTGAGCAGCTGGGCCAGCCCAGGGCGCTGCGGCGCTATTCTGCGCCCAGTACGCAGTATAGGTATACCCCCCCTTCCCTTGTCTTTTTCTTTTTCCAGACAATTTGTAAAACCCATATATAATTGAAATGAACTCCAAATTTGATGATTCAAATTTTAGGGGTTCATAAAATCATGCTATATCATATGGTGTAACTTGCACATTTTTCCAGAAAAACTTTCTTCACAAATAATTAGCAAATCCAATTTTTCCATTTCTGTGATGAACTTTAGAAAATCACAGAAAGCTCACATTTGATCCAAATGCCTTAATTCAAATTCCTAGATACTTATAATATCAAAACTTAGTTTCGGAACATTTTTCCCAACACTTTCTGTACCACATCAAATATTGGTCTATTTTTCCATGTATAGCCAACTTTGCAAAATCATAGGAAATTCATTTGAACTCCAAATCAAGTGAAACCAACTCCTAGCTGCTTCTAAAATCATTCCTTGTTAAATGGATGCCTCTGCTCATTTTTCAAAATAATTCTTCTAAACACTTCTCACAGATCCATTAAACCACTTGATTCCATCATATTGAAATGTTCCAAACTATCCATTGATCCAGTGCCTATGAAACCACCTTGGTCATTCTTCATATGACCAGAGGTATCCTAGAAAAGTCCAACTCCTAATTTTAGAGCACTTTTATTTTTGCCTTGTTGTGTTGCTTAATGTGATTTGTTTCCAGCATTAGTTGACGAAGTAGATGGAGTACTTGGAGAAGGACCAGAGGATTTGAAGACCCCAAGGACTTGGTTAAGACATGCAAGCAGCCCTTTGACCATATTGAACCCTTTTATGTCATGAAAGAATTTTCATTATTTCATCAAGTGCATGATATATCTTGAGTGGCAACCTTGCTAGGCTTGCCTCCGTTGCATACCCCGTTGATACTTGCATTGTACATAGCTCTATTGTGTTTAGAAGTTGTGTTGGTTGGTTAAAGATATATGCTATAGTAGTTGGCTACGCAAAATGGGTCAGGGTTATGCATGGAAAGAAGCAAGTGTGGTTTGACATACTTGCAAATAACCCAGTGGGTGCCACTAATGCCCCTGGGAGATGATGAGGAACTAGGGCACTACTTGGTGGAGAAGTAGTGTACCGAGGCTTGATGAAGGTGTTGTTTACAGAGACGGATTATATTTAAGATTTGTCGACTGTCCCAACTGAACATGTGCAACACTCTACCCTTATATGGGAAAGGGCATTATTGATTACCTAGGGCGATACTAGCATGGTGCGTGCATTACTAGTGACGTGGGTGACACGAGGTCACTCTCGGGATGCGATCGTGCTTGGATAGGCAGCCATGACTGTTTTTATACATGGATCCCATCTCGGATTTCATGGCCTCAAGCCATTTTGTGGAATCTGGGCTCATCATCACTTCCTCATAGTTCGTAGGTTCATAATGTTCTAGTAACATGACTTCCAGAACCGGGTTACCGTACCACTTCGGCGCGGAACACACTCTGGTTGATCTACGAAGTTCAGCAGTAACTTGATCCGAAGTTTCATGATCATCATCATTAGCTTCCTCACTAATTAGTGTAGGAATCACTGGAACTAGTTTCTTTGATGTACTACTTTCAAATTCGGAAGAAGGTACAATTACCTCATCAAGTTCCACTTTCCTCCCACTCACTTCTTTCGAGAGAAACTCCTTCTCGAGAAAGGATCCATTCTTAGCAACGAATATCTTGCCTTCAGATCTGTGATAGAAGGTGCACCCGACAGTCTCCTTTGGGTATCCTATTGTCACACCCTGATTTTCATGCCACATCACTTAAGCTAATAGTCATGCTAAAATGTGGTTTGGCAAAAACTTTTGAGTGTTTTTGACCTTGCTTGATTGGTTTTCTGTTTGCTGTTTGCAAGTGCTCTAAAAATCAAGTAAATCATCCAACTCTTATACTTCATCTCCTTGATCCAAAACCTTTTCTCAATGATCATGCCATGTGTATAGAACAGTATAGTATTTTCTTATAAAAATAATTTGGCCAAATAGTATTTTCTAAAATTAGTTTTCCAAAAACCCCTGAATTGAGGTTTGTACTGCAAGTACTTAATTGAGGGTGCGAAAAATCTTTCAAAAAGTATATTTGAATCCTATTAGGTATAGGACTCCCATAAGCCACAAAATTATAATTTTAAAAGTTATTTTTATATTTTATTTAAATGCTTTTTCTTTAGGCCAGAAATGGTCTTTAATAGGTTAAAATTATTTAACTGTTTCAAAAATATTTTTCAAAATTCAGGGAAACTCATAGGACATATATTGTCCATATATAAGAGTTTCAACACATGGTCATGTTCAAATATTGGACAAATCCTTCAAAAACCCTTTCTGGATATTTCAAGCTTTTGAAATATTTACAAAGGAAATATTCTCTAAAAATTCCAAGCAAATTTATCATGTCAAATATGACATATTTGATGATCTTGCCAAGCCTCATGCTTTGGGGAGCAAGAAAACATCATCAGAACCCCTCAAAACCATTTCTATCCATTTTGAAGTTTGAGCAACTTTACATTGCCAAACTTATCCAAATGCTCTCAAACTTGGTACACATGCTAAAATGGTCTAAGTATGCATCTAGACCAAATGGCACAAGTTTCGGAGAAGGGTAACTTGATCAGAGTGCCCCAAAATCATTTCTGTTCAAATTCAAATTTGAACAACTTTACATTACCAACTGTTTACTTGTGACTTCAACTTTTGTGAACATACTCACAACCCCAATCCATTTCTGTTGATTTCTAGTGTTTACCAAAGTTACATTGGCAAGTTTCTTCAAATGAGCTCAAACTTGGTGGAACACCCTATTTCTATATGACATTTGATCCTGTTAAGTCTCATGTCAATTGGAAGTCATTTGCTTGCCCAAAACCACATCAAACACCTTCTGCCATTTTACCAAAACCACTATTTTGCCCCCTTTTACTATTAACCTTTGCTTCAACTTTTGACCACAGATGAACCCGATCACCTTCTACCTCCAGCAACTCCCCCATGCCCTCAGCTCAATCATTGGGGGGGGGGGGTAAAATCCCCATATACCTCTCTGTTTTCACCATGGCAGAACTTCCCTCTTCTCCGCCTCTTACTATTACTCTTGACTTACACCCTAAGCTACCAGAGGGCATCTCCAGTCCAGCCAGAAGCCAATGGACAAGGTGGCCGCGTCCAGAGCGCGTGGGACACGGCCATGCCGGCCATATGGGCGCTTTGGAGCGCGCTACAGTGTGCTCCCGCACTGTAGCCGTGTCCTGCCCGAGGCACCCGACCACCTAGGGCGTCAGGATGGAGTCTCCCGAGGTGATCTCGACACCCGGGACACGCCTAGCTGGTCGGCCCCTTCTCCCTCTTCCTCCTGCTGCCTCCACCACACGCGCCCGACCGACCGAGAGATCCAATGGGGGCGCTCACATGTGCGAGGCCTTTGGCACCTCCCCGCTCCCCCTATGCTTTTCCCTCGGCCTAGACCACACCCACGAGCACCCGAGACATGATCCAGAGCGCCGATTTGGCCTCTGCCATCGCCTAGGGCGTGGCCATGGACGCCGCTCACGGTGCACCACGACCCTTCTATTTAGAGGCCCTCCCGAGGTCTCCTATTGCCTCTTCCTGATTTCCCTCTCTCACGCGAACCTCCCGGACAAGCCCCCTCTCCCCCTGGTGCTCTCTTTCCCTCTCCACAGCCCCAATGGTCGCCGTCGGCCTCCTCCTGGCTCCGAGGAACCAAGGCCCCTCCCCCTCTCCTTCGACCTCTAGGAGAACCTCCGGTGTGCTACGGAGCACCCCCGCTCCTCTCTCCCTCTTTCCGTGCCTCCTAGTGCCGGTGCCACCACTGCTCGACGAGGCCGTCCGCCACGGCTGGTGCAGGAGGCGCTCTGGTCCTCCCCTGCCGTCCCCAAGGGTCCCCCCTGAAGCGCCGCTCCACGGCGACCCCTCCGGTGGCCGGACCTTGGCAGAGGATGGCCTGTGCCGCCGGGGGCAAGCGACGGCTGCCGCACAACCGAGGGACTCGATTCCCTCTGTCACGGGCGCGGGAGGAGGGAGACAACTGTAGCGACCAGACCTCAAACAGTCTGATCTCTGTGCATCAGTGTGATCCCTGGATCAGTAATGCTGACACGCATAGTACTTGAATGATTTATAACAGAGTAGCAATCACACACTTATTACATCGATAGTCCAACGATGACTTTATTACACATAATATGGCTGAAGGCCATCTAATACGATAACATCGGAAGGCTTGGAAGATAAGTGAGTCCATCAACTCCAGCGGCATCACTGAGTATAGAACCACGACCTAAAAGGGCGTCTTACTCGTCGTCTGAAAAGTCTGCAACATGAAACGTTGCAGCCCGAAAATGGGCAGCACATGTAATATGCTGGCATGGTAACACAAGAGATGCAATGAAAGTAAAACTATACTATATGCAATATGGCTGGTGGAAAGCTCTATGGTTAAGTTTTTTGCGTAAAGCCAATTTTTTCCTACTTCAAAGGAATAGATTTTAATTAAGTATCATAGTAGTTGAAACATCGTTGAGAAGATAGACATCCTCTCAACCCCAATTAAAGTTCATCATTAAACCCAACAAAATTAATTTAGAGTAACATGTTGAGATGCACATGAAAATCCAAGTACTAGATACTCAAGACGTCCATAACCGGGGACACGGCTAATCATGATCAGTTTGTACACTCTGCAGAGGTTTGTGCACCTTTTCCACAAGACTCGATCGCCTCCATTTGGTTTCTCGCACTGCATGGTGTTTGAGAAAAGGATGACCGAGACATAGTCTTTCAGAAGCGCTAGCACCTTACGATCGGGCGGACCGTACCAACCTACATCCCCTACATCTGCTAGTCACCACTGTAAGAGTTCGCACGACTTACTCATACTATGCTAGAGCCCATAATAGCATTGTGGCTGCACACGGAAGTTTCTAGTATGAATAATCTCATGATCCCTTTGAGCCTGGGTGGCAGTCCAAAAGAAAAACAGGAAATCACTGGAATACCCAAATGCCTCAATCCACCCAGATGTGTATTAATGTTGCCACCTTAAGTTGAACCATTAATTAACAAACTCACATCTTTCATGTTTTTCACTCACCCAATCACGTCTACGAGCATAGCATGTCCTATCAGCAAACGTAGAAGTAACTCCCAAAGGTTTGAATGTAATGCAGGTAATAGGTACTACCTCAATCTACTTCCCAATCCCACAAGTTAATTGATCCTACTCATGCAATGTGTGAGGGTTGGACTAATGCAATGAAAACTGGGTAATTGGAAAAGTATGATCAAAGTGTTAGTTGCCTTGCTGATGATCGGCAAAACCTAGAGACTCAAAGTAGCAAGCGGCGCACTCCGGGTACTCTATCGCAATCAAACAAGAATACAATAAGTACTTAACTAATGCACGGGTAAAACTCAAATAAGAGATCTAACCAGCAAGTTCAACTTAAGAACTCCGGTTTGCAAAAAGAATCAACTCGAAAGAAGCAACGAAACTCAAACTGCAAAAGAAACGAGCTCCGGTTTACTAGTTGGCCTAAAGTCAAATTTTACAGTAGCCAAAACTTTGTTCAAGTTGATTAAACGTAAAGAGGGCATCGAGACGAAGATCTGGGATTTTGAATCACCTGATTCCGACTCTCGAGCGAAAAGAAAAACGCGAAACAAGATCAGGGCAGAAATCGCGATCAGAATAACCGCGGATAAATACCCCGAAAAAGAAAACGACGAACAGGCTAACGAACGAACGTTCGCTGTCTGTGGCTAACTAACGAAAACCGTTCGTTTAAACGAACGTACGGACGAACGTCCGCTAAATAACTAAACCGGCGAAAAAACCGAACCGATCAATTCTGAATAAAAAAACAGATCAAGGTTTTCCTAAAACAAAACCGATCGGTTAAATGGGAAAAACCGAGAACTACCTCGAGCTCGAACTCCGGCGGGATTCCGGCGGTGCGGCGGGGCGAGGCGGCGGTGCTCCGGCGGCGGCGGGGCGGTGCGGCGGGCGGTGGCGGGTGACGGCGCGGCGACGGCGGCGGGGGAGCGAGGCGGCGGCGGCTGGCTTCGGGCGCTAGGGTTCGGCGCTGGCGGGCTCAGGCGTAACGGGCCGGCTCTGGCGCTTTATAAAACCCAGAGTCCCAGTCCTTCACGAGTCTAAGTCGGTTTCTTTTTTTTTTCTAAAAGAGTCCAGGCACAGAAAAAATAACGAAAGAAACACCAAATGGACTCCAAAATTCCGGAAATAAATTTTCACCGTCCTCTAATAATATTTACGACAAAGTGAACATTTTTCCTGGACCTAAATGCAATTTTGAAAAACGCGTACTTTTCCTATGCAAATAAATCCGCAAATAAATCCAGAAAAATACCAAAAGTGATTTTAAAATTTTTCCTCCAATATTTCTGTTTTTTTGGAGAAATCATATTATTAGGAGAGAAAAATTATTAGAATCACACTGTCCTCGTACCAGTATTCGAACGAACTCAAATACGAAACGGTAAAATCCCCAACTCTCTCCGTAGGTCCTTGAGTTGCTTAGAATTTTCGAGGAACTCCACGAACAAAAATGCAAAAACATGAAATGCAAATATGATCTATGTATAACATTCCAAATTGAAAATCTGGGATGTTACAACAACCCTGTGGGTGGTCCCCATAGGTTAGCGACCCAGCGGCAGGCCCCACCCGTTTAAGTGGAGACGGCTCCGGCTTTGACCGCCTCCCCTGCGCGAAGACGCATTTCCTGGAAGGCGCCTTCGACGTCGCCTGGCTCTCTCTGCGCGCGGCTGAGGAGCTGGGCCAGCCCATGGCGCCGCGGCGCTATTCTGCGCCCAGTACGCAGTATAGGTATAACCCCCCTTCCCTTGTCTTTTTCTTTTTCCAGACAATTTGTAAAACCCATAAATAATTCAAATGAACTCCAAATTTGATGATTCAAATTTTAGGGGTTCATAAAATCATGCTATATCACATGGTGTAACTTGCACATTTTTCCAGAAAAACTTTCTTCACAAATAATTAGCAAATCCAATTTTTCCATTTCTGTGATGAACTTTAGAAATTCACAGAAAGCTCACATTTGATCCAAATGCCTTGATTCAAATTCCTAGATACTTATAATACCAAAACTTAGTTTTGGAACATTTTTCCCAACACTTTCTATACCACATCAAATATTGGTCTATTTTTCCATGTATAGCCAACTTTGCAAAATCATAGGAAATTCATTTGAACTCCAAATCAAGTGAAACCAACTCCTAGCTGCTTCTAAAATCATTCCTTGTTAAATGGATGCCTCTGCTCATTTTTTAAAATAATTCTTCTAAACACTTCTCACAGATCCTTTAAACCCCTTGATTCCATCATATTGAAATGTTCCAAACTATCCATTGATCCAATGCCTATGAAACTACCTTGGTCATTCTTCATATGACCAGAGGTATCCTAGAAAAGTCCAACTCCTATTTTTAGAGCACTTTTATTTTTGCCTTGTTGTGTTGCTTAATGTGATTTGTTTCCAGCATTAGTTGACGAAGTAGATGGAGTACTTGGAGAAGGACCAGAGGATTTGAAGACCCCAAGGACTTGGTTAAGACATGCAAGCAGCCCTTTGACCATATTGAACCCTTTTATGTCATGAAAGAATTTTCATTATTTCATCGAGTGCATGATATATCTTGAGTGGCAACCTTGCTAGGCTTGCCTGCATACCCCGTTGATACTTGCATTGTACATAGCTCTATTATGTTTAGAAGTTGTGTTGGTTGGTTGAAGATATACGCTATAGTAGTTGGCTACGCAAAATGGGTCAGGGTTATGCATGGAAAGAAGCAAGTGTGGTTTGACATACTTGCAAATAACCCAGTGGGTGCCACTAATGCCCCTGGGAGATGATGAGGAACTAGGGCACTACTTGGTGGAGAAGTAGTGTATCGAGGCTTGATGAAGGTGTTGTTTACAGAGACGGATTATATATAAGATTTGTCGACCGTCCCAACTAAACATGTGAAACACTCTACCCTTATATGGGAAAGGGCATTATTGATTACCTAGGGCGATACTAGCATGGTGCGTGCATTACTAGTGACGTGGGTGACACGAGGTCACTCTCGGGATGCGGTCGTGCTTGGATAGGCAGCCATGACTGTTTTTACAGGGCACGGGACACACCGTTGGTACCCTGTGCTTGTGGTATGTGATGAATATGGGAGCGAGGCTCCACAATTTTAAGACGTGAAATATTTGGCACAGGTCTATTACCAATCGAGTGGACTCTATGTTAGTGTCGTCTAGGGAAAGGTAATGATCGGGTGCTTTCCCTGAGTACTTGAGGTACTGCGGGATCGTGGATGACACGAAAGCTTCCTAGATCTTGTGGGTAAAGAGCGCAACCTCTGTAGAGTGTCAAACTATTCGAATAACCGTGTCCATGGTCAAGGACAGTTGGGTGGTGCTGCTTAGACTATGTCCTTAAGTTTCTGGAAAACAACACGGTTTGGTAAATCTGTTGACGTGATTTGTTAGAAAGTCACGATGAGCTTGAGCAAGAGTTGTTCATAACTCTTTCTCGATGTTGATGTCTGTAACCTCTGGATACTTGTTGCACATACATGCATGCCCTTGTTATATGTTGATCATACTTGCAAAACTGCGAATTTAGCAAAACTACGAATTTAGCAGTAGAGCCTTGCATAATTATTCTGTCATCACACTTGGGTTGCTTGCGAGTACATTCAAAGTACACATTGGCTTTCCACTGGTTATTTTATTGGCCAGGCATGACAGAACATGATATGATGAAGATTTCTTGGTGACGAACATGCGAGCTAGGACGCTTCACAGTCAGAATGCCTGTAGGGTTAAGGCAGATGGCATGGGTCCAAGTTGTTATAGAAGATTTCCGTTGCGATGATTTATACTCAAGACTTGACCATGATGGTCACAATTTGTGTAATACGGTATGTATGGATGTAAGACTCTTGTTATTCAGCTTCTGTGTGTTCAGTGAGCATTGATCTCTGGGATCACTGTACACGTGCATTCGGTGATCACGATTTATGAGTCGGGGTCCCCACAGAGCTGGTATCAGAGCCATCCTGACTATAGGAAGCCTTAGTTAGCATGGTCGTTAGTTAAGGTAAAACTATTTCCAAAACTATTACTAGTTTTCAAAACTATCTATACTTCTCTTCCCTTCTCTGTTTTTCGAAAACTAGGCTATACTTTCCTTATTGATCTCTTCCCCTTCAAAACTTTTGGTCGCTAGAACCCCTATCCCTATGCCCTTGACCACGAGATTCCTTGTAATCCTCGTGGGTAGCCTAGAAGGAGTACACATTGCCAAACACTCATCCACCTCTTCTGAACACAAATTGGCGACACCACGAAAAGACGATACCAACAGAAAATACATTCTCGAAGAATGGGGACATGAAGACCCAGAAGATGGTGACACCCTTGATAATGCCCCAAGATGGTGCAACCTTAGCCAATGATGATCAGGGCACAGGATGTGCAAGATCATGATATACATCGCTAATAGAGTAATCATGTCACTATCGTTGTTGTATCTGCAACCACCGGTGGATGAGAACCTCGCCATTTGGACCGCCTCACTATAGTGAGCAGGAAAACTGTTCTCTTTGTCCCCCGCTCTTGGTGCCGATGTTGTCATCAACGTAACCGACATGTTCGACCTCTATTGTGCCTTGTTATTGTCATTGCATAAGGATTACCTAATCAGTACCGTCGACGCCTTAGAAGACAAAAGAGATCGTCATGAATAAGAAGGCAAGAGAAGACCGGGTCAATGCTAGCTACGAGAAGACACCTTCACCACATCACCTCATCAGGCGAGAAGTTGTTGAAGATTCTTCAGGCTCAACCCGGATCGTTCATCAAACAACTACAAGGGACATAGCAACACCTGAGGAAAATTCAGAAGACTACACGAGGCACAAGGCACGACTACTGAGTCCGAGAACCCCTAGGGTAGGATGAGTCGTGTACCCCCTATGCGCAGTCGAGTCCGTATGATGGTTCAAATAGAACCATGATTGTGTGTTGCTTGTTTTTATTGTTTGTGTTTTGATATAAGTCGCACTTTTGCCCTAGGCAACAAGTACGCGACTATATCACCTTGTTTCTTTTGTTTGGCCCTTTTTGCACCTGTTTGTTTGCACTTGCACTATAGAACCCCCTTTAGGCATTTCCCTCCTCTATGCTACTTTTTCCCTCTCTTTTATCTCCTCAACTGAAGACCATCAAGACAATGAGTACCAAGGATTCCAACTCGGCAACCAACTAACAATGAAGACTTCTGCTACAACCTCCACGACCAAGTGCAACCCCGCGAAGTTATGTTTAACCCTCCAGACTAGAAACTCATTCCTAGACCCTTTGAGACTTCACGAGATACCCCAGAATGAATCCTTAACCATGTGCTTAACCCATAGTATTACAAGAGAACCAGTTAAGCCTCTATAACCTTGCACAACACTGAGTTCGTAATGGAACTAGTGGACACAGTGAGTGAGCACATTTTCATCGTAATATAGCACAAGAACTGACGATGCCATAGATAGACCAATCCGAGGACATAGGACAGATGATTTGGTGACTTTATATCAGTGACTTCGAGGAATTATCTAAGGCCTTGATGGATTGTGAGGTTTTCATGTTGGTGGGATCATGATTAATAGAGTAGCGTAACTTTCATCACCCTGGAGTAACTTGGATTTGCAGGGCAATTGTAATCGCAAATTGAAATTCTTGGAGGTATAAGATTTGACCTAGCCAGGGGATATTGATAGAAGATAGTTGACATTTTGAGAATGACTTGGGGGAAATGTAGGAATTCTCGTCGGACATGAGATTTGGATTTATGTAGGTGATTCTGGTTGGGTATAGATGCTAAATATGTCTACATTGTCTGGAGTGAATTGGATTTAGACCGTTGATCTTGATCATGATACCATGTGTCTCGATGTATGACAAACTAGGAGATTGGATTATTTGTCGGAGTTGATTTAGGGATCTATATAATCATAACCTTGGAGTTTACTTGACCATGATGGTGGGGATTTGGTGGACTTACTATAGTAATGGTTAGCCCTTCCAAGTATTTGGGTATTATAGGGACTTTAGATCTTGTGGAACACTGTAGACATCGGATTTGTAGAATTATGGAATTATGTGGTGATTGATGGAAGTTAATGGCATATTGGAGTTGATTCATAGGAAGGAAACAAGATCTTGGAGTGGCATATGACGTGTTTCCTTGGAATAGAGATGCATTATCTTGAACCTTGGAAGAATGGGATGAGCACTTGGATTGTCGTGTTTAATTCAAGCTTCGTAGCATGTATGTTCTACCCATGGATTTTAGGGGTAGACATAGATATGAGTTTGGGGATCATAGACATGTATATTTTGTTAGATCTCCTCTAAGGAGCCATGAGGATATCTATAACATTAGAGATGATTGGAGTTGACCTATGTGAGATGATGCTTTCGATGGTATAAGGATTGTAGGACTAGGTAGAACTATTGGCATCTTAGAAACCGTGCTTAAGGATAATATAATAAACGTTCACTCACACAACAGAATCCTTGAAACCCTTAAGCCCCACCAAGCCACAACATGGTCAGGTCCTGACCACGGGCGTTGACTCTAAGTCAAGAAGACTATTGCCAATACTCAACCAAGACCACCACCAATACCCCAACCTACCATGCGTACCCCATGGACTTCATGGAGTACTTGGACAAGTCGGTTGTCATCATTAGTTGTCAACATACTTGACTACCCGAAGACGAAAAAGAGTTGTTCAGCTGGTTAGAAGGCATTTGAAGACCGCCATGTCAGGAAGGAAGAACTACACCAACCAACGTCATCAAGAAGTAAACTTCCGCGTCGAAGACCAGATGTATCTGCAAACCACTCCTCTCGAAGGAACCAAGCATTTCCATGTCAAAGGGATGCTCACACCAAGATTTATCGACCTTCTTCAAGACCACTTCAAGACGAATAGTAGACAGATACCAGCTAGATCGCCACCTAAGTTACCCACCGTGTGATGTCTACTACACGCTTCTATTCCTGTAGACAGTGTTGGGCCTCCAAGAGCAGAGGTTTGTAGGACAACAGCAAATTTCCCTTAAGTGAGTAACCCAAGGTTTATCGAACTCAGGGAAGTGGAGTTTGAACGTACCCCTTTCAAGCAACCCTGCAATCAAGATACAAGAAGTCTCTTGTGTCCCCAAAACACCTAATACACTTGTCAGATGTATAGGTGCACTAGTTCGGCGAATAGATGGTAAAATATGGATGATAGGAGTGGCAAAGCAAAGTAATATAAATCTGTAATAAAAAGTGCAGCAAGCAAACAAGTGGTAAACGTGAGCACAAATGGTATTGCAATGGTGGAAACAAGGCCTAGGGATCATACTTTCACTAGTGGCAACTCCCAACAACATTAACATAATCGAATCACATGATATTTCCCATAAAACATGCAACGGAGACGCACCCAGAGGTCATTCCTTTGTGGTCAAGAGAGGACGAGAATTATGTAGGGCTACAAAAGCACACCTCAAAGTTCGTAGTTCTCAATCTATGGATTTCCCAATGTCACCGCGGCCATCCAAAGAGAGTACCACAATCACCACAACATATCTCAAGGATAGTCAAAGACAAGCACCAAGAGACTCTCAATCTTCAATCCACACACAAAAGAGAAAATCACTCATGAAAATATTCTTCTAATCCATGTCCAATAGACCGCTGTCACCTTGGTCTCGGAGATTATTCTAGATAAAGACAAGTGGGTACATCAATAAAATACATAGAGGAAGGGGAAATATCATGGGATCACCCTAGATTAACATAGCCTATGATCACAACGAAGATCACATCATGGGAGAGAGAATTGACCACATAGCTACTGGTAGAAACCTCAGCCCCGAGGAGGAACTACTCCCGCATCATGGAGGGAGGAAGCAACGTCGATGGAGATGAATCCGGGGGCACTTCCCCATCCCGGCAGGATGCCGGCACAGGAATTCTGGTCCCCCGAAACTTGGTGGCGATGGCGACGGAGATCGGAATAGCTTCTGGAGAAAAGGGGTCTGGAATCAGGGTTTCCGCGACGGGTGGTAAATATATGCCAAAGGAGGTCACCAGAGGCGGAGAGGGGGGCCCAGGCGCCCCCCCGGCGTGGCCAGGGGGGCGCGTGGGCTGGCCGCCTGGGCTGCCCCTGGCTCCCCTCTGGCCCCACTTCTGGCGCGTGGAAGCTTCTGGAGCGCTGATTTTTTATATATTTTTCCCGGAATTTTTCTGGCAATTTAAGTAATGGGAAAACCTGAAATACAAAAACAGCAGAAAACAGAAACTGGCACTGGGGTGCACTGAGTTAATAGGTTAGTCCAAATATGATCAAAAGTGTATTAAAGTGTATCAAAAGCATTGCAATATCACCCAAAACATGCATGGAGCAAGAAGAAATTATAGATATGTTTGGGACGTATCAACATCCCCAAGCTTAATTCCTGCTCGTCCTCGAGTAGGTAAATGATAACAAGCATAATTTCTGTGGTGACATGCTACCAAAGAGTCTTTCACAATCACATGACAAATGCTTATTGAGATAATGAATCTTTAGTAATTAAGTTGCCTCATGAGAATATCACAAAGAACTGAAAGTTTACAATATGATACTGAAACACCCAATAGATTTGTAGTGAGCTTGGTGTGCAAACATGACAAAGTGATACCTCGCTTGCCCCCTTTAGTGAAGCAAAACATAATTGCAGGAGCACCTCCGAAGTTTATGTGACGACTAGATACAATGATTTCAGAATAAGTGATATCACAATTATGCAGAAGACAATGGTACTTTGGGACAATGCACATTACACTCAGAATGACAATCATGCTCTCAATAGTTGGTGCTTTGAAGAAAGAAGGTGGAGACTCTCGAACCGTGGATTTTGATGGCAATGTTGAAAACCCGTGGCTGGAAACAAAGACTAAACAAGTACTAGAGCTCATGGTTTTAAAAACAGAGATAAAAAGCTTTTGGGAGGTGCATAATTTGTCAACGAATGCTAGTAGACAACCCAATCACTTCTTATGCTGGACAAGGTTTCGAGGAACGGCTCCCACGCGGGGACGATAACATCCCCTTAATCTCCTTTGTTTATCACTGCCAGAGTTTTCTGATTTCTCATGAACAAAGCGTGAAGGAGGGTTTGGTTGTTGCTATTATCTTTTGTGAGCTGGGCGCACTCATGCCAGTCCCTCCTTGTATTAGGGGTTTGCAGATTAGACATGCAATCCCGGGGTAAATTTTGTCTAATCATAAGAAGATCATGAATTACCTACTACTTCCTCATGAGCTAAAACAGAGGCACAAAACATGAGTAAATTTGAATAATTTCGAGATGGTACAAGAAAGTCTTCGTTAGGAATGGCAAGTAAATACCATATATAGGAAGGTATGGTGGACTCATATGGCATAACTGGTTTCAAGGATTTTGGATGCACAAAAAGTCAGTCCGCTTAGTACAGGTGAAGGCTAGCAAAAGACTGGGAGCGACCAACTAAGAGAGCAATGACGGTCATAATCATGCAGAGCGACAAAGCAACATTGAATCGGGCATGGAAGATATATCACTACTCAGAAATTAAAGATCATCAAGGCTTGATAGACTTTATTTACAGTCTTAAATATGTGTGAGCATATGCCAAGTCAATCAAAATAAATTCTTGGAGGAAGATATCACTAAACCATACCACATCATAGGCAAACAAATCATGCTGGTACTTCAATAACACATTAAGAACCCCTAGCTATTTGGGACTAACCATAAGAAAACATGAACTACTAAGCACCATTATGCACATAGCATTTTTATCATAGACATATCAACCAGTGCCACAGAAGCCAACTCTCTTAACAAGATAAGCTTGATAACTCAAGAGAGCTCCAGAAGCAACAACCTAAACAAAAGCTCTTAAAAAGATAAGCATGAAAACTAAGAGCTAAGCATGACAACAACTATGAAAAGATAAAGAACACACACAAGAAGATACGCATGCAAGCCTATGTTGTGTTCTACAGTGGAGTGGAGCGTGTTTCTCTCCCAAACAATGAAGGCTAGGATCTAACTTGTTATGAACAGCAAGCAAAGCTAAAGAAAACTAAAAAGGAAACTTAGAGCAAGACGCTTCAAGCATAGCACATAATGCATGAAGTGATTAAAATATAGTGGAACGAAAGACGAACTGATAATTGTTGATGGAGAAGGGGATGCACGGGGGCATCCCCAAGCTTAGACGCTTGAGTCTTCTTGAATATTTCTTGGGGGTGCACGGGGGCATCCCCAAGCTTGAGCGTTTGACCCTCCTGAATCTTCTTTTATCATCTTCCTTCGCACACTTGAAATCTCCCTTCATACACAACTCATCATAATCTGATTAGCGAGGTTTGTACCCATAATAAAATAATTTTTCCCTACTGGAAATAAAGATAATCTTGAAGAGCTACTGTTTCTCAAGATTGCCAAAAGGTTTTTGCCAAGAAAAAGCAAGCTCAAGGTTTGCAAAACGAAGAAAAGGCAAAACAGGACAGAATTTGTGAAAAACAGACCAGCAGGTAGTAAATAATTTTTTCGGGGCACTTCTGCAACTCAAATAAAAAAACTCAGAATAGGCGCCCGAAAGCCAATTGTATAGAGCACGCTGTCAAAACAATTCAGATCAAAAGGATGATCTGGTGATTTTATACGAATTTTTCTGTCCAAGGACAGAATCTGTTTTCTGGACTGCACGTCACAACTTTTGAACTTTCTTGCAATCGGAGGCTAAACTTGGCACAAAGCTGAATAATAAAGATACAATGATGTTGCTACAGTAGTAACAAACATCAAGACCACTAAAAACTGAAAGAACAAACTGAAAGCAAAGATAACAAGGGTTGTCTCCCTAAAGCTCTTTCTTTATAGCCATAAAGATGGGCTTAAGACTTTAATGATGCTCTCGTAGGAATAAGAGTTGAAGAACAAAGGAGAGCATCAAGAAGCAAATACCAAACACAGTTAAGCCTAACATGCTTCCTATGCTTAGGAATCTTGTAAGAAAATAAATTATTGAAGCATAAAGCAACTAGCATAGGAAGGCAAAACAAGCATAACTTCAAAATATTCACCATAAAGAGAGGAAACTTCTTATTATTAAGATATTTAGAACCATGTCTCCCTCTCTCATTATAAATTTCAGTGGCATCATGGATGAACTCAACAATATAACTATCACATAAGGCATTATTTCCATGATCCAAAAGCATAAAAGTGTCATTACTCTTCATATAAGCAAAAATTTTCTTATTAGGAGTAGTGAGAGTAAGACTATCATAACCATCATGGTAATCATCGTATTTAGGAGGCATATCATAATCATAATAAATTTTATCCTCAATAGTAGGTGGACTGAAAATATCATATTCATCATTGTAATCATCATATATAGGAGGCATAGTATCATCAAAGTAAATTCTCTCCTCAAAAGTTGGGGGACTAAAAATATCATGTTCATCAAACGTGTCATCCCCAAGCTTAGAGCTTTCCATGTCATTAGCAATATTGATATTCAAAGAAAGCATACTAATAACATCACCACCATCATGATTGTTATGCAAATAATAAAGTTCCATAGGTTTTTTAATTTTCTGTTCAAACACATCATGTCCCAAAGCAAGGTAGAGCTTATAAAGCTCTCTCATATTTTTGTTGTTTTCCATTAAGCAAAACTAGTGAAAATAAAAACAAGAAACAAAAAGATTTAATTGCAAGATCTAGAGAAGGTACCTTCACTTACCTCACTTCCCCGGCAACGGCGCTAGAAATAGCTTGATGTCTACTACATGCTTCTATTCCTGTAGACAGTGTTGGGCCTCCAAGAGCAGAGGTTTGTAAGACAGCAGCAAATTTCCCTTAAGTGAGTAACCCAAGGTTTATCGAACTCAGGGAAGTGGAGGTTGAACGTACCCCTTTCAAGCAACCCTGCAATCAAGATACAAGAAGTCTCTTGTGTCCCCAACACACCTAATACACTTGTCAGATGTATAGGTGCACTAGTTCGGCGAAGAGATGGTAAAATATGGATGATAGGAGTGGCAAAGCAAATTAATATAAATCTGTAATAAAAAGTGCAGCAAGCAAACAAGTGGTAAACGTGAGCACAAATGGTATTGCAATGGTGGAAACAAGGCCTAGGGATCATACTTTCACTAGTGGCAACTCCCACCAACATTAACATAATCGAATCACATGATATTTCCCATAAAACATGCAACGGAGACGCACCCGGAGGTCATTCCTCTGTGGTCAAGAGAGGACGAGAATTATGTAGGGCTACAAAAGCACACCTCAAAGTTCGTAGTTCTCAATCTATGGATTTGCCAATGTCACTGCGGCCATCTAAAGAGAGTACCACAATCACCACAACATATCTCAAGGATAGTCAAACACAAGCACCAAGAGACTCTCCATCTTCAATCCACACACAAAAGAGGAAATCACTCATGAAAATATTCTTCTAATCCATGTCCAATAGACCGCTGTCACCTTGGTCTCGGAGATTATACTAGATAAAGACAAGTGGGTACATCAATCAAATACATAGAGGAAGGGGAAATATGATGGGATCACCCTAGATTAACATAGCCTATGATCACAACGAAGATCACATCATGGGAGAGAGAATTGACCACATAGCTACTGGTAGAAACCTCAGCCCCGAGGAGGAACTACTCCCGCATCATGGAGGGAGGAAGCAACGTCGATGGAGATGGATCCGGGGGCACTTCCCCGTCCCGGCAGGATGCCGGCACAGGAATTCTGGTCCCCCGAAACTTGGTGGCGATGGCGGCGGAGATCGGAATAGCTTCTGGAGAAAAGGGGTCTGGAATCAGGGTTTCCGCGATGGGTGGTAAATATATGCCAAAGGGGGTCACCAGAGGCGGAGAGGGGGGCCCAGGCGCCCCCCCGGCGCGGCCAGGAGAGGGGCCGCGTGGGCTGCCCCTGGCTCCCCTCTGGCCCCACTTCTGGCGCGTGGAAGCTTCTGGAGCGCTGATTTTTTATATATTTTTCCCGGAATTTTTTTGGCAATTTAAGTAATGGGAAAACCTAAAATACAAAAACAGCAGAAAACAGAAACTGGCACTGGGGTGCACTGAGTTAATAGGTTAGTCCAAATATGATCAAAAGTGTATGAAAGTGTATCAAAAGCATAGCAATATCACCCTAAACATGCATGGGGCAAGCAGAAATTATAGATACGTTTGGGACGTATCACCGTGCGCCAAATTTTCCACAAGTCACAACTCTGGAAGTACTTTTAACTTCCTAACTAGCCCGGTCCCTGCAAGGACATCGATCACCGAGCCTTTGGCGTCTAGCTCAACCTAACCTATGCAAGAGACCCCTCAGCAACCTGCATCAAAGAGGGCAACATGCGAGAAGCCATACCACCAGGTACTTCAAGGTTCCATGGAGCACCACTCGGAAGATGAACCAACAAGAAGAAGTGAAGACTACCCCATATCAAAGTTCTCGTATTCCTTTCCACGCCTAGTCTGGGAATCTCGGGGACGAGATTCTTGTAAGGGGGGTAGGTCTATCACACCCTAATTTTCATGCCACATCACTTAAGCTAATACTCATGCTAAAATGTGGTTTGGCAAAAACTTTTGAGTGTTTTTGACCTTGCTTGATTGGTTTTCTGTTTGCTGTTTGCAAGTGCTCTAACAATCAAATAAATCATCCAACTCTTACACTTCATCTCCTTGATCCAAAACCTTTTCCCAATGATCATGCCATGTGTATAGAACAGTACAATATTTTCTTATAAAAATAATTTGGCCAAATATTATTTTCTAAAATTAGTTTTCCAAAAACCCCTGAATTGAGGTTTGTACTGCAAGTACTTAATTGAGGGTGTGAAAAATCTTCCAAAAAGTATATTTGAATCCTATTAGGTATAGGACTCCCATAAACAACAAAATTATAATTTTAAAAGTTATTTTGATATTTTATTTAAATGCTTTTTCTTTAGGCCAGAAATGGCCTTTAATAGGTTAAAATTATTTAATAGTTTCAAAAATATTTTTCAAAATTCAGGGAAACTCATAGGAAATATATTGTCCATATATAAGAGTTTCAACACATGGTCATGTTCAAAATATTGGACAAATCCTTCAAAACCCCTTTCTGGATATTTCAAGCTTTTGAAATATTTACAAAGGAAATATTCTCTAAAAATTACAAGGAAATTATATCATGTCAAATATGACATATTTGATGATCTTTCCAAGCCTCATGCTTTGGGGAGCAAGAAAACATCATCAGAACCCCTCAAAACCATTTCTGTCCATTTTGAAGTTTGAGCAACTTTACATTGCCAAACTTGTCCAAATGCTCTCAAACTTGGTACACATGCTAAAATGGTCTAAGTGTGCATCTAGACCAAATGGCACATGTTTCGGAGAAGGGTAACTTGATCAGAGTGCCCCAAAATCATTTCTGTTCATATTCAAATTTGAACAACTTTACATTACCAACTGTTTACTTCTGACCTCAACTTTTGTTGACATACTCACAACACCAAATGATGACACTACACCAAGTGGTGCATCAAGGAGGGATGATTTTCTTAACATAATCTTGGAAAATCCATTTTTGTTGATTTCTAGGGTTTACCAAAGTTACATTGGCAAGTTTCTTCAAATGAGCTCAAACTTGGTGGAACACCCTATTTCTATATGCCATTTGATCCTTTCAAGTCTCATGTCAATTGGAAGTCATTTGCATGCCCAAAACAACATCAAACACCTTCTGCCATTTTACCAAAACCACTGTTTTGCCCCCTTTTACTATTAACCTTTGCTTCATATTTTTACCACAGATGAACCTGATCACCTTCTACCTCCAGCAACTCCCCCATGCCCTCAGCTCAATCATTGGAGGGGGTAAAACACCCATATACCTCTCTGTTTTCACCATGGCAGAACTTCCCTCTTCTCCTCCTCTTACTATTACTCTTGACTTACACCCTAAGCTACCAGAGGGCATCTCCGGACCAGCCAGAAGCCAATGGACAAGGTGGCCGCGTCCAGAGCGCGTGGGACACGGCCATGCTGGCCATATGGGCGCTCTGGAGCGCGCTACAGTGTGCTCCCGCACTGTAGCCGCGTCATGCCCGAGGCACCCGACCACCTAGGGCGTCAGGATGGAGTCTCCCTAGGTGGCCTCGACGTCCGGGACACGCCTAGCTAGTCGGCCCCTTCTCCCTCTTCCTCCTGCTGCCTCCACCACACGCGCCCGACCGCCCGATAGCTCTAATGGGGGCGCTCACACGCGTGAGGCCTCTGGCACCTCCCCGCTCCCCCTCTGCTTTTCTCTCGGCCTAGACCACACCCATGAGCACCCGAGACATGATCCAGAGCACCGATTTGGCCTCTGCCATCGCCTAGGGCGTGGCCATGGATGCCGCTCACGGTGCACCACGGCCCTTCTATTTAGAGGCCTGTTGCCTCTTCCTGCTTTCCCTCTCTCGCACGAACCTCCCGGACAAGCCCCCTCTCCCCCTGGTGCACTCTTTCCCTCTCCACGTCCCCAATGGTCGCCGTTGGCCTCCTCCTAGCTCCGGCGGACCAGGGCCCCTTCCCCTCTCCTTCGACCTCCAGGAGAACCTCCGGTGTGCTACGGAGCACCCCCGCTCCTCTCTGCCTCTTTCCGTGCCTGCTAGTGCCAGTGCCACCCCTGCCCGACGAGGCCATCCGCCACGGCTGGTGCAGGAGGCGCTCCGGTCCTCCCCTGTCGTCCCCAAGTGTCCCCCCCTGAAACGCTGCTCCACGGCGACCCCTCCGGTGGCCAGACCTTGGCCGAGGGTGGCCTGTGCCGCCGGGGGCAAGCACCGGCTGCCGCACAGCCGGGGGACTCGATCCCCTCTGTCACGGGCGCGGGAGGAGGGAGACGACCCTGTGGGTGGTCCCCACAGGTCAGCGACCCAGCGGTAGACCCCACCCGTTTAAGTGGAGACGGCTCCTGCTTTGACCGCCTCCCCTGCACGAAGACGGATTTCTTGGAAGGCGCCTTCGACGTGGCCTGGCTCTCTCTACGCGCGGCTGAGCAGCTGGGCCGGCCAAGGGCGCTGCGGCGCTATACTGCGCCAAGTACGCAGTATAGGTATAGCCCCCCTTCCCTTGTCTTTTTCTATTTCCAGACAATTTGTAAAACCCATAAATAATTCAAATGAACTCCAAATTTGATGATTCAAATTTCTAGGGGTTCATAAAATCATGCTCTATCACATGGTGTAACTTGCACATTTTTCTAGAAAAACTTTCTTCACAAATAATTAGCAAATCCAACTTTTCCAGTTCCGTGATGAACTTTAGAAAATCACAGAAAGCTCACTTTTGATCCAAATTCGATGATTCAAATTCCTAGATACTTATAATATCAAAACTTAGTTTTGGAAAAAAAAAATCCCAACACTTTCTGTACCACATCAAATATTGGTCTATTTATCCATGTATAGCCAACTTTGCAAAATCATAGGAAATTCATTTGAACTCCAAATCAAGTGAAACCAACTCCTAGCTGCTTCTAAAATCATTCCTTGTTAAATGGATGCCTCTGCTCATTTTTCAAAACAATTCTTCTGAACACTTCTCACAGATCCATTAAACCCCTTGATTCCATCATATTGAAATGTTCCAAACTATCCATTGATCCAATGCCTATGAAACCACCTTGGTCATTCTTCATATGACCAGAGGTATCCTTGAAAAGTCCAACTCCTATTTTTAGAGCACTTTTATTTTTGCCTTGTTGTGTTGCTTATTGTGATTTGTTTCCGGCGTTAGTTGACGAAGTAGATGGAGTACTTGGAGAAGGACCAGAGGATTTGAAGTCCCCAAGGACTTGGTTAAGACAGGCAAGCAGCCCTTTGACCATATTGAACCCTTTTGTGTCATGAAAACATTTTCATTGTTTCATCGAGTGCATGATATAGCTTGAGTGGCAACCTTGCTAGGCTTGCCTCCGTTGCATACCCCGTTGATACTTGCATTGTACATAGCTCTATTATGTTTAGAGTTGTGTTGGTTGGTTGAAGATATATGCTATAGTAGTTGGCTACGCAAAATGGGTCAGGGTTATGCATGGAAAGAAACAAGTGTGGTTTGACATACTTGCAAATAACCAAGTGGGTGCCACTAATGCCCCTGGGAGATGATGAGGAACTAGGGCACTACTTGGTGGAGAAGTAGTGTACCGAGGCTTGATGAAGGTGTTGTTTACAGAGACGGATTAGATTTAAGATTTGTCGACCGTCCCAACCAAACATGTGCAACCACTCTACCCTTATATGGGAAATGGCATTATTGATTACCTATGCCAATACTAGCATGGTGCCCACATTACTAGTGATGGGGGTGACACGAGGTCACTCTCGGGACGGGGTCGTGCTTGGATAGGTGGCCATGACTATTTTTACAGGGCACCAGACACACCATTGGTACCCCGTGCTTGTCGTATGTGATGAATATGGGAGCGAGGCTCCACAATTTTAAGACATGAAATATTTGGTACGGGGCTGTTACCAATCGAGTGGACTCTGTGTTAGTGTCGTCTAGGGAAAGGTAATGATCGGGTGCTTCCCCCGAGTACTTGAGGTACTACGGGATCGTGGATGACACGAAAGGTTCCCGGATCTTGTGGGTAAAGTGCGCAACCTCTGCAGAGTGTCAAACTATTCGAATAGCCGTGTCCACGTTCAAGGAAAGTTGGGTGGTGCTGCTTAGACTATGTCCTTAAGTTTCTAGAAAACAACACGGTTTGGTAAATCTGTTGACGTGATTTCTGAGAAAGGCACGATGAGCTTGAGAAAGAGTTGTTCATAACTCTTTCTCGATGTTGATGTCTGTAACCTCTAGATACTTGTTACAGATACATGCATGCCCTGGTTATATGTTGATCATACATGCATTTCAAAAACTAGGTTTCCGCAAAACTGCGAATTTAGCAGTAGAGCCTTGCATAATTATTTTGTCATCACAATTGGGTTGCTTGCGAGTACATTCAAAGTACTCATTGGATTGCCGCTGGTTATTTTATTGGCCAGGCATGACAGAACATGATATGTTGAATATTTCTTGGTGACGAACATGCGAGCTAGGACGCTTCCCAGTCAGAGTGCCTGTAGGGTTAAGGCAGATGGCATGGGTCCAAGTTGTTATTGAAGATTTCTGCTGCGATGATTTATACTCAAGACTTGACCATAATGGTCACAATTTGTGTAATACGGTATGTATGGATGTAAGACTCTTGTTATTCAGCTTTTGTGTGTTCAATGAGCATTGATCTCTGGGATCACTGTACACGTGCATTCGGTGATCACGACTTATGAGTCGGGGTCCCCACACCTATGAAGATACATTTCTCCAACTTGGGTTTGAGCTTATCAGATTGGAGCTTTTTCACATAAGCATCACAGCCCCAAACTTTAAGAAATAAAAACTTTGGTTTCTTGCCAAACCACAGTTCATAAGGCGTCATCTCAACGGATTTAGATGGTGCCCTATTTAATGTGAATGCAGTTGTCTCTGATGCATAACCCAAAAACGATAGTGGTAAATCGGTAAGAGACATCATAGACCGCACCATATCTAATAAAGTATGATTACAACGTTCAGACACACCATTACGTTGTGGTGTTCCGGGTGGCGTGAGTTGTGAAACTATTCCACATTGTTTCAAATGAAGACCAAACTCGTAACTCGAATATTCACCTCCACGATCAGATCGTAGAAACTTTATTTTCTTGTTACAATGATTCTCTACTACACTCTGAAATTCTTTGAACTTTTCAAATGTTTCATACTTGTGCTTTATCAAGTAGATATACCCATATCTGCTCAAATCACAAGTGAAGGTCAGAAAGTAACGATACCCACCGCGAGCTTCAACACTCGTCGGTCCACATACATCAATATGTATGATTTCCAACAAATCTGTTGCTCGCTCCATTGTTCTGGAGAACGGAGTTTTAGTCATCTTGCCCATCACTATGTATGGTTTGCAAGCATCAAGTGATTCCAAAAGTCCATCACTATGGAGTTTCTTCATGCATTTTACACCAATATGATCTAAACGGCAGTGCCACAAATAAGTTGCACTATCATTATTAACCTTGCATCTTTTGGCTTCAATATTATGAATATGTGTATCACTACGATAGAGATCAAACAAACTATTTTCATTGGGTGTATGACCATCAATGGCTTTATTCATGTAAACATAATAACAATTATTCTATGACTTTAAATGAATAACCGTATTGCAACAAACATGATCAAATCATATTCATGCTTAACGAAATGCCAAATAACATTTATTTAGGTTCTACACTAACCCCGAAAGTATAGGGAGTATGCGATGATGATCATATCAATCTTGGAACCACTTCCAACACACATCGTCACTTCACCTTTAACAAGTCTCTGTTCATTCTGCAACTCCCGTTCCGAGTTACTAATTATAGCAACTGAACCGGTATCAAATACCCAGGGGTTGCTATGAACACTAGTAAAGTACACATCAATAATGTCGGTGTACTAAGATAGGGGTACCTTAGTACCCCAACTTGTGCACGGGCAGTAGCAGCTTCCCGCGGCAGGGTTTACCACGTGCTTGCCGGAAACCTTTCCGGTCCATATAAAGCCATTCAAAAACAAAGTATACAAGATAGAGGATCAAGGCCCCGGCAAGTGGAGCTTGCCGGGAAGGCCGTCCCAGGCTCAAGACTATAACATTAACATAAGACCCTGGCAAGAGAAGCTTGCCAGGAAGACCAGAAGACTGCACCTTAGAAGATACACCTCGGCGCATCATGCGCCCCGGCAGGGCCCGAGGAGCGACAAGCTTCAGGGCCCGGCAAGGTCAAGGCCCCGGCAAGGTGCTTGCCGGGGGGAACTCACGCTGTGTGCCCACGTTCCAGCTCATCTGCCCACGCGTCGCCCTAGGGCCCTTCCAGGGACGCGTGGCGGATGGCTGTGCAGCCTGGGGGACACGGTGGCGAGCCACGGTGACGAGGCTACCGCCGTGGCGAACGGAGACGCATGGACGGGTGCTTTTGGGGTCGACGGTGACGGGCATTTAATGCCCCTGTCCCCCACTGTCAAGTTAGGTGATGACCACTGTTCATCCACTGTTCACGCACTATTCCAGCACTGTTACAACTACTACCAAAGTTACATTTTTGCCCTCCTCTACGTTGACACCTGTCGGTGACCCCTTGAGCTATAAAAGGAGGCCCATGCATAACGTAGAGGGGGTTCGGAACCTAGACAGCTCTCTTGCTCGGTGTAGCTAGTTCTTCAAGCTCCCGAGCCCAAGAACTCAATACAATCTAAGCAGGAGTAGGGTTTTACGCGTCCGCGCGGCCCGAACCTGGGTAAACTGCCCGCGTGTGCTCTTCGATCCGCTCTTTGTGCTCCCTCCGCTCCCTTACCGCAACGTACAAGGGGCTCCGGTCCCATAGGTGCTCGTGGTGGACAGTTTCCCCCGACATCTTTGGCGCGCCAGGTAGGGGGCGTCGAGGTTGTGCGAACCTGATCCGGCGCTCAGGCGGGCGCATTCTTCATCAACCTCTCCAGCCACATCGACTTCATCAGCAACAGCATGGCCCCGAAGAAGAAAGCTTCGGAGGTCGCAGGCCCGTCTGCGTCTGTTCCACCGCCACCAGAACCAACGGTGGGTGGAGGAGACGCCGGCGGAAGGGTGGTGACCGGCGAGGAAACTCACGGCGCCACCAAATCCAAGGACAAGGCGGACAACCGGACCAACTCCAAGGCCTCGGTGTCCGTAGACGCGCCACGTCCATCTCAGCAGACGACGGGTCAGCAGCGCCGTGGTACAGGAGGTACCATCCGCTTGCTGGGCCAAGGACAAACCGGAGGTTCGCGGGATGCTCCAGGCCATCGTCCTGGCACGAGCAAGGCGCGGTCGCCGGGGCGAGAGACTGCTCCTTCTAACCCTGTTAGAAGTCCGAGCATATCTCGCTCCTCGCACCGCTCGCCGCCGCTCCCCTCCTCTCCAGCAGAAGCGCTCGCAAGAGCGCAACTGCTCCTCGATTTCCCTCCAGCGGCAGACAAGGCCGAAGACTGGAGGGCGACGATCCAAAGCCTCATCGCCTTCGCCAACAACGACACGCCGCAGCAGCCCGCGACGTCGCGGCCACGGCAAGTCGAGAAGACGAAGGCCGATGGCGACAAGACCGCCGGGGGTGCAACCACCGTGCACTCCCCGCCGCGGAAGCAGAAAACGCCTCCCCGCCGGATCAACGTCGACGACGACTCTACGGCGTCGTCGGATCCGCGGGCTCGTCGGGACCAGCGCCAGGTCCTTGACGACCGGCGACAAGAAGACGCTTGGACGACAATCGAGCGCCGCCGAGAAGCCTGGCGACAATCAAATCAGCGCGCTGGGACCGCTGTCGACACGCACGCGCCCGGTGAACCAGGCGACTTGCCGTACGCGGCAGGTTGCCCTGCGTTCACCCGTGAGCTGCGGCGCGTCCAGTGGCCCAGCATGAAAAATTTCAAGCCCGACGTACCGGAGAAGTACGACGGCAAGACTCACCCCTCGGAGTTCCTTAGCATTTACACCATCGCGATGCAGGCTGCCAGGGGGCGCGACGAGAAGATACTGGCGAATTACTTCCCGCTGGTGCTTAAGCCGAACGTCCGTTCTTGGCTTATGCACTTGCCGGAAGGCTCCATTTCTTCGTGGGCAGATTTGTGCCACCAATTTGTTGGCGCCTTCACAGGCGGCCACAAACCCCACGGCCAGGAGAGTGATCTCCACATCTTGGCCCAGAAGGAAGGAGAACCCCTGCGCAAGTACATTCAACGGTTCAGCCGCGTGCAGCACAATATCCCCGACGTCCACCCCGCCGCGGTTATCAGCGCGTTCCACCAGAACGTGCGTAACCGCCGCATGCGGGAAGAGATGGCCATGACCAAGATACGGGATGTCAGCGAGCTCTATGCTCTAGCTGACAAGTGCGCGCGCGCCGAAGAGGGGAGGAGACTCCCCGGAGAGGATGCTGGCGCAGGGGGAAGCGACAGCGAGGACGCCGCCCCGGCAAGGAAGAGCCGGCGGCGGAACAACAGAAAGAAGAAGAACAAGGAAGTGCTGGTCGTCGAGAAGTCCGGCAAGGAGGCTCCCGCCAAGACAGCACAGGCTGGCGGCTCCGGCAAGGAGCCTGCCCCTGTAGCGGCAGCCGACAAGCAGGACGGCTCCGACAAGCAATATTGCAAGATCCACCGCACCAAGGGCCACGACCTTTCGAACTGCAAGCGAGTCGAGTACCTCGTAGAGCAGCAGAAAGCTGAATACGAGCGGCGCGACAAGGAGAAGGCTCAAGGTGGCGGAGGAGAGCCAAGCAAGAAGCGGCCATTCAATGGCCGAGGAGGACGCCGCGACAAGGCCAAGCAGCGGCAAGGTGATCGACCTCCCCGGGGCCGCGACAAGGACGAAGAGGAAGAGGACGACGACGACATGGAGGAAGGTGATAACAGCGAGCAGGAGTTCTAGAAGGCCACAGAAGTGCTGTGTGTCGACGGAGGCGCCTCTCTGCATACTTCCCACCGCCAACTCAAGCAGTGGGTGCGGGAAGTAAACGCAGCAGAACCGCCCGTTGAGTCACGCAGGCTCCTGAAGTGGTCCAGCACGCCCATCATTTTTGATCTTGAGGACCACCCTGACCGCACCACCGCGGTCGGGTGCCTGCCGATGTTGGTCTCACCAACCATCCGCAACCTCAAGGTCACCAAAATGTTGGTTGACGGCGGGGCCGGCCTGAACTTGATCTCCTCAGCTGTGATCAAGAAACTCCAGATCCCAGACGGCAAGCTCGAAGAGACCGGTTCTTTCCAAGGAATAAACCCGGGGAGGAGCAAGCCCAAGGGGAAGATCACTCTGCCGGTGACCTTTGGCGGGGAGCTCAACTTCAGGACAGAGAGGATAACCTTTGATGTTGCCGATATCCCATTGCCATACAATGGGATACTTGGACGTCCTGCCCTCGCCAAGTTCATGGCAGCTTCCCACTACGCCTACAATATACTCAAGATGCCGGGGCCGATAAGCGTCATCTCTGTCCCTGGCGACAAGAAGGACGCGCTTATCTGCGCCGACAAGATATACCGGGACGCAGCAGCCGCAGCGGACAGCAACACACTTGCCGCTGAAGCTCCCGGTGGGAAGAAGACCAAGACCAAGTCCGGCAAGAGCTCTGGGGCCCACTCCGGCAAACGCACCTCTTCGGAGTGCTGCGCTACCGTCGAGGACGTTCCATCGAGCTCCACCGACAAGTGCAAGAAAGGAATGGCCGCTCCACCGGCAACCAAAAAGGTGTCCGCCAAGGAGGACAGCACTGGTGGTACCTTCACCATCAGTGCTACACTTGACAGCAAGTAGGAAAGCGCGCTCGTTGCCTTCCTGCGGGCGAATGTTGATGTGTTTGCATGGCAACCATCTGACATCCCCGGCGTTCCCAGGAAGGTAATTGAGCACAAGCTTGCTGTTTGTCCTCATGCGCGGCCCGTCAAGCAGAAGGTCAGGAAGCAAGCCGTGGAGCGCCAGGAATTCATTGCCGAAGAGATCAAGAAGCTAGAAGCAGCAGGCCTGGTTAGAGGCGTGATCCATCCAACGTGGTTGGCCAATCCAGTTGTCGTGCGTAAGGCCAACGGGAAGTGGAGACTTTGTATAGACTTCACTGATGTGAATCATGTCCCAAAGATCCATTTCCCTTGCCATGTATTGACCAGATTGTTGACTCCACCGCTGGATGTGAGCTGCTTTCCTTCCTTGATGCATACTCAGGCTACCACCAGATTTTTATGGCCAAGGAAGATGAAGAGAAGACGTCATTCATTACTCCATGTGGCACATATTGCTTCATTCGCATGCCCTGTGGATTGAAGAATGCAGGCTCGACATTTGCAAGGGTGGTGCACACTGCTTTTGAGCCACAGATCCACAGAAACGTAGAAGCCTACATGGATGACATAGTGGTGAAGAGCAAGAGCAAAGATACCCTGATCCAAGACTTGGAGGAAACATTTGCGAATCTGCGCAAGATCCAGCTTAAGTTGAACCCCGAGAAGTGCGTCTTTGGAGTCCCCTCCGGCAAGCTTCTCGGGTTCTTTGTGTCCCAGAGGGGGATTGAAGCTAATCCCGACAAGATAAAAGCCATCGAGCAGATCGAAGCCCCAAAGCGCGTCAAGGACGTAAGGAGACTTGCAGGTTGTGTGGCTGCCCTCAGTAGGTTCATTTCAAAGTCTGCAGAACGCGCCCTACCTTTCTTCAAAATCTTGAAGAAGGCAGGTCCTATGAAATGGACTCCAGAAGCGGAGGCAGCGCTGCAAGACTTGAAAGGATACCTATCCTCCACTCCAATACTTGTCGCACCTAGGCCACAAGAGAAGTTGCCGCTGTACTTAGCGGCAACCAATCAAGTGGTTAGTGCTGCGTTGGTAGCGGAGAGGGAGGCGGAGGAAGAGTCTACATCACCGGCAAGCGAATCCAGTGACAAGCAGGGGGCTTCCCCGACGAGCTCTGGCCCCGACAACGACAACTCTGCGCAGGAGCAAGTAGAAGTGAGGAAGAAGATGGTGCAGCGCCCAATGTATTTTGTATGTTCCCTCTTGCAGGGAGCTAGGTCAAGATATTCTGGGGTGCAGAAGTTGCTTTTCGGCCTCCTCATGGCCTCGAGAAAGCTGCGCCATTACTTCCAAGCACATGAGATAACAGTGGTCACTCGCTTTCCGTTGAAGAGGATATTGCAGAATCCAGAAGCAACTGGCAGGATCGTCGAGTGGGCGCTGGAGCTGTCAAGCTTTGGTCTCAAGTTTGAGAGTACTTCAACTATCCAGAGCCGAGCTTTGGCAGAATTCATAGCTGAATGGACCCCAACGCCCGATGAAAAAGTTCCAGAGACAAGTGTTCCCGTACAAGAAGCGACAAGTGAGTGGGTAATGTACTTTGATGGTGCCTTCTCGCTGCAAGGCGCCGGTGCCGGCGTGGTACTCATAGCGCCCACCGGAGAGCACCTCAAGTATGTTATCCAGATGCACTTTCCCAGGGAGCAAGCGACAAACAATACTGCTGAGTATGAAGGCTTGCTTGCCGGCCTCAGGATTGCGGCCGAACTTGGGATCAAGAAGCTGATTGTGCGGGGAGATTCTCAGTTGGTGGTCCGACAAGTTAACAAGAGTTACCAGAGCCCTTTGATGGAAGCTTATGTAGATGAAGTGAGGAAGCTTGAAGAGCACTTTGAAGGTCTGCAAATGGAGCATGTCCCGAGCGCTCAGAATGATATTGCAGATGGACTTTCAAAGTGTGCTGCGATGAAGTTACCTGTGGAACCAGGGACCTTCCTGCTCAACCTAACTCAGCCATCCGTTACACCATCAATTGGGCAAAACAAGAAGAGAAAGTTGGTCTCCGGCGACTACTTGCCGGCGGATCTTCCAGAAGCCGCCGCCAAGGTCCCCAAGATCAACAACCAGAACGCTGAGGAACAGTTTGCTCCTGCAGATCCAAGGGTCTGTACAGTTGAAGCAAGCGTTCCCGGCAAGCCTCGCCCCGGCGAGCTTGCCGGGGAGCCCTCAGCTCCGGCGGAAACAGAGGTTCTTGCCGTAGAAGCTGAGGTTCCCGCAGCAGCCCTTATGCCTTTAGTCCTTGCCGTTGAGCCTAGGGCTCCGGCGTGGGCACAGCAGATCGTCCGTTTTCTGCAAACTGGAGAACTTCCCAACGACCCAGAAGAGATAGAGAAGATAACGAGGCAATCAAGTATGTACCAGTTCGTTGACAACGAACTATACAGAAGAAGACTCAATGGTGTCAGGTTGAAGTGCATTTCCAGAGAAGATGGACAGAAGCTGTTGGCAGAGATACATGGAGGCATATGTGGCCACCACATTGGCGCAAGGGCACTTGCCGGGAAGGCGTTCCGGCAAGGGATTTTCTGGCCAGAAGCCCTCCAAGATGCAATTGCACAAGTAACCAAGTGTGAAGCGTGCCAGTTCCATGCCAAGCAAATTCATCAGCCAGCTCAAGCTCTCCAGACGATCCCTTTGTCCTGGCCCTTCTCGGTCTGGGGGCTCGATATCCTTGGCCCTTTCCCCCGTGCTGTCGGAGGCTTTGAGTACTTGTACGTTGCAATCGACAAGTTCACAAAGTGGCCAGAAGTGGAACCAGTGAGAAAGGTGACTGCACAGTCAGCGGTCAGGTTCTTCAGGTCCATTGTTTGCCGTTTCGGAATCCCTAACAGGATCATCACCGACAACGGCACGCAATTCACTAGTCGCACCTTCATGCAATACGTCCAAGCCCTTGGCGCCAAGGTCTGCTTCGCTTCTGTTGCTCACCCGAGGAGCAATGGTCAAGCGGAGAGGGCAAATGCTGAAGTGCTGCGCGGACTCAAGACGAGGACCTTTGACAGGCTGCGCAAGTGCGGAAGAAACTGGATAGAGGAGTTGCCGGCGGCTCTTTGGTCAATCAGAACGACACCAAGTTGAGCCACCGGACAGACACCCTTTGCTCTTGTCTATGGAGCAGAGGCAGTTCTCCCCACGGAACTCGTATACGGGTCTCCTCGAGTGCTCGCTTATGATGAGCTCGAGCAAGAGCAACTGCGACAAGATGACGCGTTGCTCCTTGAGGAGGTACGTCTCCAGGCTGCTGTACGAGTTGCTCGATACCAGCAAGCCTTGCGCCGCTATCATAGCCGCAAGGTTAAAGCCAGGAGTTTCGAGGAAGGCGACCTTGTTCTTCGGCGTTTTCAGTCCGCCAAGAATTCCAACAAGTTGACGCCGAAGTGGGAAGGCCCTTATCAGGTGAGACAAGTCACAAGGCCCGGCGATGTCCGCCTTGAGACCGAAGAAGGCTTACCGGTGAGCAACTCCTGGAACATAGAGCATCTTCGCAAGTTTCACCCATAAGGCGCGGTTGTCGTGATCCGCTCCGGCAACCACCTTTTGTACGAGTCTTGCCGATGTTGCATGTAATCCTTTGTACAAAGCCGGGCGCAGATCCCGTGCATCAGTAAAGCTCTTGTGTTTTGCACTATTTGCCTTTTCCATGCTTTTCCTCGTTATTTGCATGCATTGGTTGGCATCTTGTGTAACACACATACCCGGTAAGCACTAGCACGCCGAGAGGCCCTATGCTTGTTTTCCCTCTTCCTTTTTCTTTCCCTCTTAAGCAGAAGGAGTGTCCTCGCGCACAAGTTTGCCGGGGGGGAAGGAGATGGAGGATGAACCAAGTGCTGTTCAAGAAAGAGAAGCCTTGTCGGGGAAACAAGCAATATATGAAAGCTAAGTTACCAGAATTTGAGCAGTTCAAATTTTTAAATTTTAAGTTATCTTCCTTGAACAACCACACTTTGTATGGTAAACCTGTGCGCGGAGGAACCTACCCGTGGCTAGCCGCACCCTTACCTTGTCTCCGAGTACGCTCAACGACTTAAGTGAGCTGCGACAAGTGTCGCGCCCTTGCTTCGTTTTCGAGTTCGCTCAACAAGCTAAGTGCGCTGCGACTAGCTGCGACAAGGTTGCTTGCCGGTAAGGCCTTTGCCAGCAGGCTGCTCAGAGTCCAGCACTCAGCGCTCGCGGCAAGGGCCACTTGCCGGCGAGTTCCCTGAAAGCGTAGGGTAAAAAGCATACAAAGTAAAGGACCGAAGCAAGGGAGATAACACTGCATCGATTGATCAAAATAAGATAATATATTACAGAGATAACTTGTCGCAATGACTAATAGATTCGTGTTCATGGCACACTTTGCAGCAGCAAAGGAAATAGAAAGAAAGAGGCCTAATCTACGCGATCGCCCTCACGCCTGGAGATCTTGTTCACCTTGGCGATGATGTGGGCGACCTGCGCCTTCAGCGCCTCCTGATCTGCGTCGGCCGGCAGGCTGCGGAGGACGTTGACAAGATTAATACCAGGGTTGCGGTAAACAATCTTGGTCAAGACGCACTCCAAGGTACCCGCGCAGAGCTGGCGTGACTCCTCGGCCAGCTGCGCGGGGAGCCTCTCCTGCAGCCGTACAAGCGCCGGCGCGATCCCTCTGAAGAAAAGACTTAACCTGGCGCTGTGCGGGAGGTTCTCGTCCGGAGAATACACAAGATGCTCCGCCCTCAGCGCCATCAGCTCCTTGTCGATCTTGGCAGCAGAATCGACCAGCTCCTCCGTCCATTGCTCCACCGCCTGGTTGAAGCGGTTTGCGGAGGTGGAGGCGCTCTCCACCAGCTCTCGCTCCTTGCGAACCTCCTCCTTAAGCTTGGTCTCGCGGTCCCGGGCGACGTCGAGTGAATCTTTCAACGTGGAGACCTTCAACTCCAAGTCAGCGATCGAGTCCTTGGCGGCAGTAAGCTCGTCGCCCTTCTTGGAGAGGCATACCTGAAGTTCTGAGTTGGTATGGGCGTCTTTCTCGCGCTCTATGTTGAGCGCGGTGACCCTGTCCTCGCTCGCCTTCAGGTACTGCTCCAGTTGCTGCACCTTGAGCTCCAGGTCCCTCTTGGCAGTTTCCGCGGCGGCAGTAGCTTCTTTCGCCTCCTTCAGGGCCCCGCCAAGAGCCTGCTCCCGGACGGTAAGCTCGTCGTCATGGGCGTCGAGCTCAACCTTCCGCTGGTTGAGCGCTCCTTCTCGCCGGGACAACTCTTCACCAGCTAGTCGCTGCTGCTCCTCGGCCTCAGCTTTCTCCAGGAGGAACTCTTGGTGCTCTCTGGCAAGCCTTTCGCGCTCCTCCGCCAAGTCGCGGAGGGCCGCCTGGTTGGCGGCGCGGAGCTCCGCGGCGCGCTTCTCCAAGTCTGCTCCAGCCTTGGCGGCGAGGGCTTCTCGGGAATCCAGCTTCGCCTGCCTGGCCCGGTAAAGGGCCAGGAGCTGGCGAAGCAGCTTCTCCTCCTCGGGCTCGTCGCTCCCGCCAGGCGCTTCGACGATCTTCAACCTCGCAGAGGCGAGAACCTCTCCATCAAAGGTCTCTCCCTCCACGGGGGCTCGCGACAAGGACCCCCACGACACTTGTATGAAGACGCCATTGGGGGCCTCAAGGTAGATGCCCGACTGCTCCTTGCCGGCGGAGGGGTCGGCGGCCGGCGCAGCGCTTGACGCTCCTGCCGCCTCCGGGCCGGCAGTGTGGTTGCCGTCCCCCTCCCCGGCCGCGGCGTCTGCGGTCGGGGCAGTCTCCTCAGCGGCAGGCTCGTCGGCTCCTGCCATGTCCTCAACAACAGTGGCGTTGCCGCCGTCGCCTTGCGCGCCCTCCTCGCCGGTGGCCTCGGTCTCCATCCGGTCCGGCGCGGGAGGATCTAGCAGAAGAAGAAAAGAAACAATCAAGCAAATATCCAAAAAGACAAATTCAAGAAGATAAAGCTACAAAATTTACCTTCGCGGACGTCTTCGATGACTGGCTCCCTCGCCGGGGAGTCCTCCCTTGGCGGTGGAGCGGTGGCCCCTGCTGGCGGAGGGCCGCCCATGCCCTCGCTTGGCGGGGTGGACGCCCTCGTCGGGCTGCTCGCTCTTGGCGGGGAGCCCGTCCTTGGCAGGGTGCCCGTCCTCGTCGGAGCATTCTCCCTCGCCGGGGAGTTCGCCCTTTGCGGGGAGGGTGGAATCTGCAGCTCCTCGGGAGTGACCTCCGGTTGCTCCTGCGGCTGCGGCTCCACTTCTGCACAAGACAAACAAAACAAGCAAGGCAACAAGATAGCAGTACAAAGCAAAAGCCTCAAGCGCGCCCGACAAGTAGGAAGCTCAAGACCAGACTTACGCTGGGGGCTGCGCTGGGGGCTGCTCCTCGGAGCAGCGGTAGGACCCGGCAAGTTCGTCGCCGGCGCGTCCCCTGTCGCCGCGACGGGCGAGTCATCGTCGACCTCGACCATAGGGATCTTGGCCCGCTTCGCCATCCGCTGGGCCAGGGGCCTGAAATCAAAGCAAGAACAAGATCAGAATCATGAAGGAAGAATCAAGACAGAATCAAAGAAGTTACAAATTACAAACACTTACTCCTCTTCCTCGTCGTCGTCGCTGAGGGCGGAGAAATCGAACTCCACCTGAGGCGCTCCCGCGCGAGGAGCAGGAGGAGAAGGCTCCCTCGGGCGCTTGGCGGTCTCCGGGGCTGGGGGCTGCGAAGACCCAGCCTCCGTTGGCGCCGAGGCCCGGGGAGCAGGCGGAGCAGCCGCTCCGCTCTGGGAGGATCCCCCTCCGCTCGGCGCTGGTGCGCGGGGCGCCTCCGTCGCGGCTGGCACGCGGGGCGCCTCCGCCGCGGCTGGTGCACTGGGCGCCTCCGTCGCGGCTGGCGCGCGGGGCGCCTCCGCCGCGGCTGGTGCGTTGGGCGCCTCTGTCGCGCCTTGGCTCGCTCTGGTGGCTCGCGCCGCCCGGCGAGCAGGCTGCTGTCGGGGTGCCTGCATCCTCGTCGCTGTAGGCGCCTTGCGGAGGCGTTTCCCCGGCGCTTGCTTGGGACTTGCCGGAGGTGGGGAGTTCTCCGACGACGAGGAGGCGTCATCATCGAGTCCTAGAGATCCGCCGGTGTCTTCATCGGCCTCGACGTCTTCCTCCTCCTCCCCAGCATCCCCGCTGGGTCCAGCATCCTGCCCTGCGGCCTCGCTCCCTCCGGCGGCTCTGCTCCCTCCGGCACCTCTGCTCCCTCCGGCAACCTCGCCTCTTGCGGCGGCCTCGCTCACGATCCCGGGAATCCTGGCATACCTCAGAGAAGGAACCCCGGCGAGCTCGTCGCGCAGAAGCTTGAGCAATCTGCGGATCTCTGCCTCCTCTGCTTGGCACGACGCGTCCGCAGCATTTGCCTCGTCGATGGTGAATCCGAAGTCCCCTGCTGCTGCAGCTGCGGCGGCCTCTTCCATCCGGGAAGCAATATAGGCTATGTCCCGCTCTGTGGTGGCCCGGGTGAGACCCTTGTTCTCCTCGGTGTTCTTCGGCACCTCGACCAAGTTGTCGAAGAAACTCATAATTGCATCCGACGTGGGCACTAGCCAGGTGGGGTCGACGCCGTGAGAGTCACACGCGGGCATCATTGCGCGCAAGGCGTCCCGGGCAGTGCTGTTGCACAGCGGCACCACTCCTCGGGGAGATCTAAACCACTCCGGATGGGCCGGGTCGTGCTTGAAAAGCTCCCGGACCATCCCCTTCAGCTCCAACGCCGTGAAGTTGAAGTTCAATCCCGGGCTCAGCCTCATGATATCCGCCGCATTGCCGAACTCCCATGCTGGCCTTTTCCTTTCCTGTAAAGGGGCAATGCGACGGCGGAGGAAATCTGCCCCTACCTCTCCGATGGTCAATTTAGCTACCCGGAGACGAAGTATCCTGATGAGGGCGACGTTGAGCTTGCCGTCATCCGGGGCCAACTCGCTCCAATCCCTGTCGTGCACTATGGCTGTTGTGCGCGGCGCAGTGAAAGGCTCCGGCTGGTCCTCCACTATACAACACCAATCTGCGCGCCACTCTTCCCACTTGCCGCGGAGTTCTCCTTTCAGATATGAGTCCTTCTTGTTCAAGCGGAAGATCCAGGAGATACCCCCGGAGAGGGGAGCGCCGGCCTCTACTCTAGGCATGAAGAAATGGCAAAAGAGTGCTACGTTTGGATAGATCCCTATGTAGTTTTCGCACAGATGTGCGAAAACCGCCATCGTAAGGATGGCGTTGGGGGTGAAGTCTAAGAGGTGGAGGTTGTACGTATTCATGATGTCACAGAAAAACTCCGAGAATGGAGGGCACAAGCCGCAGTGAAAGAAGACAGCGAAGAAGAAGTACCCGCCGGGAAACAGATCTTTGGCGACGGCGGGGTAGACTCTGGTCCGGGGATGAGCCTTGGTCTCCTTGGCCCAGAAGAGATAGTACTTGTTCCAGAGCTCCCTTGCGCCGAGCCTTGGCGCGAAAACCACGTTCCTCTTCCGCAGGAGGGCAAGCTTCGCCACCTGCTCGGATTTCTCCCTCTTGGCCTTCTCCGCCTTCGCCTTCTCGGTCTTCGGAGCCATGGCGGAGGCGGCGGGGGAAGGGGCGAGAAGCTCGACGGCGCTGCGGATGTGGAAGACGGCGGAGGAGGAGTGGAGGCAGAGGGCAGCGGGGGATTTCTGGAGGTTGAAGACGCAATGAAAGCGAAGGAGGGAAACTGCCCCTGCTTCCTCTGCTTTTAAGGGGGAAGTGGGGGACGCTCCGCATTTCCCATTAAAGAACGTGGCCACGATCTCTCCCACGACGCCGCAATCGACGCGTGCCGTTAGGGAGGGGCGCGGCGGATGAGGAAGGGAATCTACGGCTCGCCGTGGGCCGCTCGTGCCCGTGCACTATTTTGGGCCTGGCCCAACAGCGCTCGGCACCGTGTGTGGCCCAGGCCCGGGGGCTCCAGTCGGTGTACTAAGATAGGGGTACCTTAGTACCCCAACTTGTGCACGGGCAGTAGCAGCTTCCCGCGGCAGGGTTTACCACGTGCTTGCCGGAAACCTTTCCGGTCCATATAAAGCCATTCAAAAACAAAGTATAATAGATAGAGGATCAAGGCCCCGGCAAGTGGAGCTTGCCGGGAAGGCCGTCCCAGGCTCAAGACTATAACATTAACATAAGACCCTGGCAAGAGAAGCTTGCCAGGAAGACCAGAAGACTGCACCTTAGAAGATACACCTCGGCGCATCATGCGCCCCGGCAGGGCCCGAGGAGCGACAAGCTTCAGGGCCCGGCAAGGTCAAGGCCCCGGCAAGGTGCTTGCCGGGGGGAACTCACGCTGTGTGCCCACGCTCCAGCTCATCTGCCCACGCGTCGCCCTGGGGCCCTTCCAGGGACGCGTGGCGGATGGCTGTGCATCCTGGGGGACACGGTGGCGAGCCACGGTGACGAGGCTACCGCCGTGGCGAACGGAGACGCATGGACGGGTGCTTTTGGGGTCGACGGTGACGGGCATTTAATGCCCCTGTCCCCCCTGTCAAGTTAGGTGATGACCACTGTTCATCCACTGTTCACGCACTATTCCAGCACTATTACAACTACTACCAAAGTTACATTTTTGCCCTCCTCTACGTTGACACCTGTCGGTGACCCCTTGAGCTATAAAAGGAGGCCCATGCATAACGTAGAGGGGGTTCGGAACCTAGACAGCTCTCTTGCTCGGTGTAGCTAGTTCTTCAAGCTCCCGAGCCCAAGAACTCAATACAATCTAAGCAGGAGTAGGGTTTTACGCGTCCGCGCGGCCCGAACCTGGGTAAACTGCCCGCGTGTGCTCTTCGATCCGCTCTTTGTGCTCCCTCCGCTCCCTTACCGCAACATACAAGGGGCTCCGGTCCCATAGGTGCTCGTGGTGGAAAGTTTCCCCCGACAAATAATTTTTATATCAAATATACCTTTGTTCACTTTGCCATCCTTCTTATCCACCAAGTATCTTGGGCAGTTCCACTTCTAGTGACCATTTCCTTTGCAGTAGAAGCACTTAGTTTCAGGCTTGAGTTTGGCTTTGGGTTTCTTCACGGGAGTGACAACTTTCTTGTCATTCTTCTTGAAGTTCCCCTTCTATCCCTTTGCCCTTTACTTGAAACAAGTGGTCTTGTTAACCATCAACACTTGATGCTCTTTCTTGATTTGTACCTTTGCCGATTTCAGCATCGCGAAGAGCTCAGGAATTACTTTCGTCATCCCTTGCATATTATAGTTCATCATGAAGTTCTACTAACTTGGTGATAGTGTCTAGAGAACTTTGTCAATTACTATCTTATCTAGAAGATTAACTCCCACTTGATTCAAGCAATTGTAGTACCCAGACAATCTGAGCACATGCTCACTGGTTGAGCTATTCTCCTCCATCTTGTAGGCAAAGTACTGTCAGAGGTCTTATACCTCTCGACACGGGCATGAGTATGAAATACTAATTTCAACTCTTGGAACATCTCATATGCTTCGTGGCATTCAAAACGTTTTTGAAGTCCCAGTTATAAGCCGTAAAGCATGGTGCACTAAACTATCAATTAGTCATCATACCGACTTTTTGTCATTACGTTCATAATGTTTGCATCTGCTCCTGCAATAGGTCTGTCACCTAGCGGTGCATCAAGGACATAATACTTCTGTGCAGCAATGAGGATAATCCTCAGATCACGAAACAATTGTGCATCATTGCTACTAACATCTTTCAATTTAGTTTCTCTAGGAACATATAAAAATAAACGGGGAGCTACATCGCGCGCTATTGATCTACAACATAGATATGCTAATACTACCAAGACTAAGTCCATGATAAATTAAAGTTCAATTAATAATATTACTTAAAGAACTCCCACTCAGATAGACATCCCTCTAGTCATCTAAATGATCACGTGATCCAAATCAACTAAACCATGTCCGATCATCACGTGAGATGAAGTAGTTTTCAATGGTGAACATCCTATGTTGATCATATCTACTATATGATTCATGCTCGACCTTTCGGTCTCCAGTGTTCCGAGGCCATATCTGCATATGCTAGGCCCGTCAAGTTTAACCCGAGTATTCTGCGTGTGCAAAACTGTCTTACACCCGTTGTATTTGAACGTAGAGCTTATCACACCCAATCATCATGTGGTGTCTCGGCATGACGAACTTTCGCATCAGTGCATACTCAGGGAGAACACTTGTACCTTGAAATTTTGTAAGGGATCATCTTATAATGCTACCGCCGTACTAAGCAAAATAAGAAGCATAATAAGATAAACATCACATGCAATCAAAATATGTGACATGATATGGCCATCATCATCTTGTGCTTTTGATGTCCATCTCCAAGGCACCGTCATGGTCACCATCGTCACCGGTGCGACACCTTGATCTCCATCGTAGCATCGTTGTCATCTCGCCGACTATTGCTTCCACGACTATTGCTACCGCTTAGTGATAAAGTAAAGCAATTACATGGCGATTGTATTTCATACAGTAAAGCGAAAACCATATGGCTCCTGCCAATTGCCGATAACTTTACAAAACATGATCATCTCATACAATAATGTATCGCTCATCATGTCTTGACCATATCACATCACAACATGCCCTGCAAAAACAAGTTAGACGTCCTCTACTTTGCTGTTGCAAGTTTTACGTGGCTGCTACGGGCTTAGCAAGAACCGTTCTTACCTACGCATACAAAACCACAACAATATTTCGTCAAGTATGTGTTGTTTTAACCTTCACAAGGACCAGGCGTAGCCACACTTGATTCAACTAAAGTTGGAGAAACTGACACCCGCCAGCCACCTGTGTGCGAAGCACATCAGTAGAACCAGTCTCGCGTAAGCGTATGCATAATGTCGGTCCGGGCCGCTTCATCCAACAATACCGCCGAATCAAAGTATGACATGCTGGTAAGCAGTATGACTAGTATCGTCCACAACTCACTTGTGTTCTACTCGTGCATATCATCTACCATAGACCTGGCTCATGATGCCACTGTTGGGCAACGTAGTATTTCAAAAACAAAATCCTACGATCACGCAAGATCTATCTACTAGATGCATAGCAACGAGAGGGGAGAGTGTGTCTACATACCCTCGTAGACCAGGAGCAGAATCGTCTAGTGACGCGGTTGATGTAGTCGAACTTCTTCGCGATCCAACCGATCAAGCACCGAACGTACGGAGCCTCCACATTCAGCACACGTTCAGCTTGATGACATCCCACGAGCTCTTGATCCAGTAGATCTTCGCGGGCAAGTTTCGTCAGCACGACGGCGTGGTGACGGAGATGATGAAGCTACCGGCGCAGGGCTTCGCCTAAGCACTGCAACAATATGACCGAGGTGTGTTTCTGTGGAGAGGGGCACCGCACACGGTTGGGAGAGATCAACTGACCAACTTGTCTGTCTATGGGGTGCCTCTACCCCCGTATATAAAGGAGTGGAGGAGGGGGAGGGTTGGCCCTCTCTATGGCGCGCCCTAGGGGAGTCCTTCTCCCACCGGGAGTAGGATTCCTCTTTTCCTAGTAGAACTAGGAGCCCTTCCAAGTAGTAGGAGTAGGAGAGAAGGAAAGGGAAAAAAGAAGAGAAGGAAGGAGGTGGCGCAGCCCCTCCCCCTAGTCCAAATCGGACTAAGCCTTTGAAAGTGCAACTAATCCCCGGGTGGTTTTGGTAATTAACAACAACATATATATCATTGAACTAATATTCTCTTGAGAATCATTTCAGAAAAGTTCGATGATATGGGTATGGAAATGTCTGAAGAAGTGGACCCCTCAAAATGCTAAGACAAGCATTGGCAAAAGCTCAAGACTCCTTTTTGGTTTAGTGATCAAAGATCACATTGAGTCCATAGGAAAGCCAATACTATTAAAAGGGGATGAGGTTGTGTTAATGTTCTTGTTGCTCAAGTGCTTGGTGATCTAACTCCCTCAACTATCAGCACTACTCACTACTTAACACACACCCATAAGTAATCTCGGTCACACCGATTTCTCCAACTCAGTCCCACCGAGATGAACCACTTCAGTTGTTTCTCCAAACCCTAGCTTCTCGGTCAAACCGATTCTGAGTTTCGGTCTCACCGAAAAAGGGCTGCCAACCTTCTGTGATCAGTTGACATCAATTCGGAATATCCGAGTTTATACTTTCGGTCTCACCGAAATGGCAAACCCTAACCTTTGACTCACTTCGGTCTCACCGAGATGGTATTTTCGGTCCCACCGAAAATCCCAACGTTCACTATATTTGAACTTTCGGTCTGACCGAGTTTTAACTTCGGTCTCACCGAGATTGGTCAAATGTGTGTGTAACGGTTGGATTTTGTGTGGAGGCTATATATACCCCTCCACCCCCTTCTCATTCGTGAGGAGAGCCATCAGAAAGTACCACCACTTCTATCATACACTTTCTGAGAAGTGAACCACCTACCCTTGTGTTGAGATCAAGCCATTCCATTCCTACCATATGAAACTTGATCTCTAGCCTTCCCAAGTTGCTTTCCACTCAAATCTTTCTTCCACCACAGCCATATCAGTGAGGAGAGTTGAGTGTTGGGGAGTTTATCACTTGAAGCACAAGAGCAAGGAGTTCATCATCATCAACACTGTCTATTACCTTTTGGGGGGTGGTGCCTCCTAGATTGGTTAGGTGTCGCTTGGGAGCCTCCGTCTTGATGATGTGGAGTTGAACCAAGATGTTTGTAAGGGCAAGGAGATCGCCTACTTCGTGAAGATCTACCCCGAGTAAGGCTAGTCCTCCGTGGGCGTAGGCCGTGATGGAATAGACAAGGTTGCTTCTTCGTGGACCCTTCGTGGGTGGAGCCCTCCGTGGACTCGCGCAGCCGTTACCCTCCGTGGGTTGAAGTCTCCATCAACGTGGATGTACGATAGCACCACCTATCGGAACCACGACAAAAATCTCCGTGTCACCAAACTGCGTTTGATCTTCTCCACCTCTCTTTTACATGTGCAATTTACTTTCCGCTGCATAAACTCTAGAATTGCATGTGTAGGGTGTTACTTGAACTGATCTTGTTTGTGAAACTGCCAAAAACATTGCATGACCTAAAGGCAGATTTTTTATATTGTCAAGTAGTCTAATCACCCCCCCCTCTAGACCTACTTCGATCCTACAAGTGGTATCAGAGCTTTGGTCTCCATTGCCTTGGTTTCCATTGCATTGGACTCCATAAGCTTGGTTTCACAACCTAGGAGAGTATGGCGTCTAGTGAGGGTAATTATCGTAGAGGTCCTTACTTTGATGGTACAAATTTTGCTAGTTGGAAGCATAAAATGAAAATGCATATTCTTGGTCATAACCCAGCCGCATGGGGCATTATTTGTGTTGGCATGCAAGGTGACTTCTTTGAAGAAGGAAAAGTTCCAGATCGCGAAGCTACACCCGAAGAACTGAAGATGTTGCAAAACAATGCTCAAGCTTGTGACATTCTCTTCAATGCTTTGTGTCCCGAAGAGTTCAACAAAATCAGCCGTCTTGAGAATGCTAAAGAGATTTGGGATACTTTGGTTGAAATGCACGAGGGTACTGAATCTGTGAAGGAATCAAAACTAGATATTCTTCAAGGTCAACTTGACAAGTTCAAGATGAAGGATGGTGAAGGAGTCGCTGAAATGTACTCTAGGCTTGCTCTCATCACAAATGAGATTGCTGGCTTAGGAAGCGAAGAAATGACCGACCGATTCATCATTAAGAAGATTCTCAGAGCTTTGGATGGAAAGTATGACACCGTGTGCACTTTGATCCAAATGATGCCAAATTACAAGACTCTCAAGCCAACTGAAGTCATTGGAAGGATTGTTGCTCATGAGATGACACTTAAGGATAAGGAAGAGCTTCACAACAAGTCAAGTGGTGCTTACAAAGCTACAAGTGATGCTCCTACTACCTCAAGTGACAAGCTAGTTTCCAATGAAGACATAAGCCTAATGGTCAGGAACTTCAACAAGTTCTACAAGAATAGAGGCAAAGAAAGAAGCTCAAAGTCTAGATCATATGATGGAAAGAGATCTTCTAGTCGTGATCGAAACTGCTACAATTGTGGAAGACCCGGACACTTCTCAAATGAGTGTACGGCTCCCCACAAGAGAAGAGAAGAGTCTCCAAGAAGGAAAGCAAGAGATGAGTCACCTCGGAGAGAGAGAAGGAGTAGAGATGATCGTTATGAACGAAGACCTTCTCGGAGAAGCAAGGACTCGGAGAGGAAAGACAAGTCATCAAGGAGCTATACAAGAAGAAGACATCAAGCTCATGTTGGTGAATGGGTCTCCGGCTCCGACTCTGACAGTCAATCCGATGGAAGCTATCACCCCGACTCCGACTATAGTCAAGATGAAGGTGTTGCCGGACTTGCACTAGTATCCTCCAACTCCAACTCCTATGACTTATTTGATTCACCAAATGAGGGAATTGGAAGATGCTTCATGGCTAAAGGCCCCAAGGTAACACACCCTGAATTCATTGACTTTGATAGTGATGAGGATGACTTGCTTGGTGAAGATGAGCTCTTGCATGATAAATCTAGTGAGCTTAGTAATGATGAAAATGCTAGTAGTCTTTATAGTCGAGAAGAGTCGAATGACAATGCTATGAAGGAGATTGAGCGTCTAACTAAAGAACTAAACACTCTTAAGTTAGCTCATGAAACAACTCAAGAAGATCATAGAGAGCTCCTAAGATCTCATGAGAAGCTACGCTTCGAGAAGCTCACTCTAGAGCAAGAACATGAGTTTCTAAAAGCGATCAATGACGATCTTCGAAAGAAGAGTTCTTCATATCTTGCCAAACGACTTCTCTTGTCTAATTTCTTGCCACCTATTAAGACTAAGCATGACAAGCATAAGAAAAATTCTTCCTCTAGTAGTAACAATAACAATGTTAAATCCAATATTGTTGCTTCTAGTAGTTCTCTTGATTCCACTAACAATGTTTCAAGCCAAGTTACACTTGAGCAAGAAAATAGCTTATTGAAGGAAATCATAGAGAAAGGTGTCTACAAAAGTCTTGCCGGAAGCAAAAACTTTGAGGAGATTGTTCGCAAACAAGGAAGGCACCGGAAGAATCAAGGGATTGGTTTTGAGCGAAAGTTCAACGCCGAAGGTGTTGAGTGGGAAGAAGGTCAATACCCTACTCCACAGTTTGTCTCACAAAAGGAGAAGTATGATCCTACTTCTTCCAATGTGGAACAAGCTCAAGATGACCTTCCACCACAAGACCACAAGCTAAAGGCCAAGGACAAGCTTCAAGAAGAGATTGATGCATTCATTGAAGCACCTCAAGCCATGGTCAAGTGGGTTCCCAAGGACACATCAAGTTCTACTTCGTCAAGCTCAACTACAACACCAAGGATTCCCATCAAGATGATGTGGATCCCAAAGAAGAAGAACTAGTAGGTTCTTGAGGGTGACTCCGCCAACAAACTTCACTCATATTCATTTTGGCAAGAACTTGTGCAATCAACTTCCACATCATGCACTTGTTCATGGAGTCACAAACCCTCTTGTTGGTAAGTCAAGGGACAAGGTAATCATTGCTTTCATGGACATCATCTTTTGTGTACTTCACTCTATGTCCATGGATATTCTTGTTTGTTCCTTGTGGGACTAACCCATGTTGGTATTGAAAGTGCCCTAATCCAAAGGATTGCTCCTAACTCTTGATGGTCTACATCAACATTGAGCATCCACATCTTCAACATCTACATGAAGTCTTCTACGACAACCCAAGGTTAGTTTGACCCTTTAAAAGGGGTTCTCACATCTAGGGGGAGCTTTGCTCTAAAAATTGAGCTAAAAGCATCTCCAAATGATGTGAACACATAAATGCTTTATGTAAAAGTGGTAACCCCACTTGTGCTTAAACGATGAGTATGACCTATGATCAAATGTTCTCATTTGACTCCTAAGTCAATATACTCATATATAGATGACCTAGTCATCGACAAATTGTGTGCTAGTAGCTAGAGTTTTGATTGTGCATGTTTGACACATATTTCAGTTGCTATCTTATTGTGTGAGCATGTTGGATGCATGATTTTATCCATTCAAGGACATCCATTTGTTGTTTTGATTGTTTTGGTTTCTTTTTCTGGCCAAATGGATGGACAAGAATGCCTAAGCACTTTCCCTAGCTATCTATGCTATCTTGTCTCAAAATTCTATTCATGCTTATATCACAACTTTGAACAAGTCTTTTTCGGACAGTCCGAGTGAGGAGCACTCGGAACCACCGATTCGTCTAAGGCTGACTTCCAAAACCTTCTAAGTCTATTTCGGTCTGACCGGCTTCTCAATCTCGGTCCAACCGAAACACTTAGATTGATCTAGGTTTCATCTCGGTGAAACCGAGTTCAAAATCTCGGTCTGACCGATATGTGTAACTGCACAGCAGAAATACATCTCGGTGACACCGAGTTTTTCAACTCGGTCCCACCGACAGTACGGGGTTATATATACTGAGGGCTGCGCGCGATCTATTCCTTTCAAACCGTTCGCCCTCCAAGACCCCTACTGCCGCCGCCCTGATCTAAGGATCGTCGCCTTCGTCGCCTGTGTGCCCTTGCCGCAGGTCTCCGCCGCCGTCAACGGTAATCTTCTCCTCCGTTGCCGCCGTAGAGGGACACCACCAAGTTAGGGTGTGTCCCGATCCCTATTCATGCTCCACTTCTGATTCTTGCATGATAGGACTGCCCTGATTCAATCCACGTTTGATATGTTCCCAATACATTGTTCAGATCGTTTAGTTTCGAGGAAAATTCTTAGGTTTAGGTTTCCACGGAATGCATCTCGGTGAAGCCGATTCCTGAAACTCGGACTGACCGATTTGGTCTCTGACCATTGCACTACATAGCTCGGTCTGACCGAGTTGTGAAAATCGGAATGTCCGAATTGAAGTTTCTGTGAAACCCTAAGTTTTCGGTAGGACCGAAACCCATTTCGGTCTGACCGAAAGTGGTGTGTAGGTTCTGTTGAACACTTCGGTTACACCGAAACTTGAAATCGGTTTGACTGAAATACATTCTGTGAAAACTCAAAACTAAGTTTTTAACTCATTTTTTTTGCAAAAACTTCTGCAGTTGTGATAACTCTTCTACTCTACCTATACCTTATCTATTCACAGGTTTTTTCAGCCATGTCAGATGTTAGTGACAGCCAGAACAGGTCTGAGTCACCGTTTGCTGAGATTCCAGAAGCAGGTACAAGTCCTGAGGCTAGCAGCTCTAGTGATGATGGTGAGAGGAGCACCCCTAGTGGTCTACCTCCTGCTGCTACGAGAACCAGGAAGAAGAGAACTTCTGATTCTGAGGATTCCGACTTTGTTGCTGAGGAAGTTACCTCCAAGCCAAAGAGGCAAGTGGTTGCCAAAGAGCTCCAAGGGCAGCAGCCAAAGAAAGGCACGAGCAAAGTGAAGCAGTCTGCAGTTGCCAAGAAGCTCAACTTGGAAGAGCCTGCTCCAAGTAAGGTGAAGAAGACTTCCAAGAGGAAGAGAGTTGTTTATGCTGAACCTCAAGTTGATGCTGCTGAAGAAGAAGAAGAAGATGCACCCCAGCCTCCTCCTCAGAAAGCTAAGTTCATGGGTGATGCTATTCGGGCTCAAGCCTCCTCCAAGCCCAAGAAGCCTGCTCCAGCTAAGGCAGCTCCAGCCAAGCCCAAGAGGACAACCAGAAGCATTCCAGCTTCTGAGAAGAACAAAGGTGAGATGCCACCTTCTGAGTCAGATGAAGAGCATGTGTTGCTCAAGCTCCGTCCCAAGTTGCCACTCCACAATGATGCTCATCCTCAAGCTGAGGATATGAAGGCAAGAAAGGACAAAGGTCTCAGGCTATGGAGACAGTCTGATCCATATGCCGTAAGAAGAAGGACTGCTGTGGACCCTAGATTCCACACCAGAGAGCAGCAGGATTTCTATGAGACCGTGCTAATGGATAAGAAGCCCATTGTTGCTGACACCAGGTATGTTGACTGGAAGTACATTGACAGCAGAGAGCATCGGGACTTCTTTCCCCATGTGCATGAGAGCTTTACTGCATGTGGAGTTGCTGATTTTGTGGGTCAAGAACTAACAGCCTGGAATGACGAGATGATCATGCAGTTCTATGCCACAGCCCATTTCTACCCCGATGGCAAGATCACCTGGATGACTGAAGGTCAACGGTTTTCTTCAACTGTTGCAGAATGGGCAGAAATTCTGAATGCTCCAGTGCAGAGAGAGGACGACATTGATGTCTATGGGATTCCTAAGAAGAGTCATGATTCTATGAAGAATATGTACAAGGAGATCCCAGCTGCTGATTTGGAAGGATGGAAACTCGGCTCAGTGTATTATCTCCAGGCAGGTCTGACCACCACCAACACTATTCTGAGGCATACTTTGATGCCTAAGTCAGGTGACCACCGGATGATACGAGGCTATTCTATCAACATGCTGCACATTCTCGATGAGAAGGCACCTTTTAAGGTAATGGACTTGATGGTTGAGACCATTAAGAGGACTGCAGCTGACCAGAAGAGGTCATGTGGGTTTGCTCCGCAGATACAGATGCTCATCAACGCCAAGTTTGGCACGGGCAAATTCATGTTGGATAGGAAGCACTTGCCACTGCAGCCAGAGCATGAGGACAACGTAGTTGTGATGGATGAAGAGGATCCCACCTCAGTTGAAGGGCAAGCCAAGATCGAAGCTGCAAAGAAAGCCAAAGCTGACAGAGAGGCAGCAGCAGCAGCAGCTAAGCCAAAGAGCTTTGGAGAGCAAATCCTTGAAGCAACCCAGAGAATTGAACAACGCCTGGCCAGCATTGAGCAATCTCAGGAGAGCCTTGAGAGGATTGTCGAGGACAAGATCCATGCTCTAGACGTGAAGCTGACTGAGATTCAGGTGTCTGTCAACAAGCTTGAGGCAGACATGGAGGAGACTAGGCAGGAGAGAGCAGAGCTTATGCAGGATGATATAGTCCAGGACTCTCATCGCCAGAATGCTCCGGTTCCCAGAGGATCCAGGTCTGCAGCTATCCCAGTTACTTCAGCTCCAGCCACAGCTCCAGCTCCAGCATCCACTCCTCCAGCGCAGACATCAGCAGAAGTCTTCGCCGACGCAGCTATCTCTACACCGACATCGACCCAGACGGGAGCAGCCAGCCGAGCCCGCAGTGACGCTTAGCTCTATACCTTTTCGAACTTTTTGGTAACTTGTTGCCAAAGGGGGAGAAATTGCTATAGATCATAGGGCTTCGAGAGAGAGAGTGCTCTTTCGTCTTTTCGTTCTTTTGCCGGTTTTCCCTGTGATACATTGGTTTCTTTTGGTTCCAGATACTTTATGTGTGCTTGCTACTACGTTTGATACTATGCCTTAATGAGTGCTTAGTCATACTATGCCTTAATGAGTGCTTATTGCTTATTATATGCTATTTCTTATTGTATGGCTATTTACTCTTGTCTTGGTGATTGAGTGCATGTTATTCATTCTTATCATTTTGTGCGCTCCACCAAGATGTATGTGACATGGAAGAGTAACCCATTATCCTAATCGATTGTGCATTTGCATTCAAACGCAAATTTTAAATAATGCACAAATTTAGGGGGAGCTCTTGTTTATCACATACTTCTCAAAGCGACGATATTATTCTTTGATTATATCTCTTGTCGAAGCTTTGATCTATATGTTGTCATCAATTACCAAAAAGGGGGAGATTGAAAGTGCAACTAATCCCCGGGTGGTTTTGGTAATTAACAACAACATATATATCATTGAACTAATATTCTCTTGAGAATCATTTCAGAAAAGTTCGATGATATGGGTATGGAAATGTCTGAAGAAGTGGACCCCTCAAAATGCTAAGACAAGCATTGGCAAAAGCTCAAGACTTCTTTTTGGTTTAGTGATCAAAGATCACATTGAGTCCATAGGAAAGCCAATACTATTAAAAGGGGATGAGGTTGTGTTAATGTTCTTGTTGCTCAAGTGCTTGGTGATCTAACTCCCTCAACTATCAGCACTACTCACTACTTAACACACACCCATAAGTAATCTCGGTCACACCGATTTCTCCAACTCAGTCCCACCGAGATGAACCACTTCAGTTGTTTCTCCAAACCCTAGCTTCTCGGTTAAACCGATTCTGAGTTTCGGTCTCACCGAAAAAGGGCTGCCAACCTTCTGTGATCAGTTGACATCAATTCGGAATATCCGAGTTTATACTTTCGGTCTCACCGAAATGGCAAACCCTAACCTTTGACTCACTTCGGTCTCACCGAGATGGTATTTTCGGTCCCACCGAAAATCCCAACGTTCACTATATTTGAACTTTCGGTCTGACCGAGTTTTAACTTCGGTCTCACCGAGATTGGTCAAATGTGTGTGTAACGGTTGGATTTTGTGTGGAGGCTATATATACCCCTCCACCCCCTCCTCATTCGTGAGGAGAGCCATCAGAAAGTACCACCACTTCTATCATACACTTTCTGAGAAGTGAACCACCTACCCTTGTGTTGAGATCAAGCCATTCCATTCCTACCATATGAAACTTGATCTCTAGCCTTCCCAAGTTGCTTTCCACTCAAATCTTTCTTCCACCACAGCCATATCAGTGAGGAGAGTTGAGTGTTGGGGAGTTTATCACTTGAAGCACAAGAGCAAGGAGTTCATCATCATCAACACCGTCTATTACCTTTTGGGGGCTGGTGCCTCCTAGATTGGTTAGGTGTCGCTTGGGAGCCTCCGTCTTGATGATGTGGAGTTGAACCAAGATGTTTGTAAGGGCAAGGAGATCGCCTACTTCGTGAAGATCTACCCCGAGTAAGGCTAGTCCTCCGTGGGCGTAGGCCGTGATGGAATAGACAAGGTTGCTTCTTCGTGGACCCTTCGTGGGTGGAGCCCTCCGTGGACTCGCGCAGCCGTTACCCTCCGTGGGTTGAAGTCTCCATCAACGTGGATGTACGATAGCACCACCTATCGGAACCACGACAAAAATCTCCGTGTCACCAAACTGCGTTTGATCTTCTCCACCTCTCTTTTACATGTGCAATTTACTTTCCGCTGCATAAACTCTAGAATTGCATGTGTAGGGTGTTACTTGAACTGATCTTGTTTGTGAAACTGCCAAAAACATTGCATGACCTAAAGGCAGATTTTTTATATTGTCAAGTAGTCTAATCACCCCCCCCTCTAGACCTACTTCGATCCTACAGCCTTGGTGAGGGTGCAGCCTCCTCTCTCTCTTTCCCCTAAACCCCAATAAGGCCCATATACTCCCCGGCGAATTCCCGTAACTCTCCGGTACTCCAAAAAATACCAGAATCACTCGGAACCTTTCCGGTGTCCGAATATAGTCATCCAATATATCGATATTTACGTCTCGACCATTTCGATCTCATCCGGGACTCCGAGCTACCTTCGGTACATCAAAACACATACACTCATAATACCGATCGTCATCAAATGTTAAGCGTGCGGACCCTACGGGTTCGAGAACTATGTAGACATGACCGAGACTCATCTCCGATCAATAACCAATAGCGGAACCTGGATACTCATATTGGCTCCTACATATTCTACGAAGATCTTTATCGGTCAAACTGCATAACAACATACGCTGTTCCCTTTGTCATCGGTATGTTACTTGCCCGAGATTCGAACGTCGGTATCACCATACCTACTTAATCTCGTTACCGGCAAGTCTCTTTACTCGTTCTGTAATACATCATCTCGTGACTAACTCATTAGTCATTTTGTTGCAAGGCTTATTATGATGTGTATTACCGAGAGGGCCCAGAGATACCTCTCCGACACTCGGAGTGACAAATCCTATTCTTGATCTATGCCAACACCACGAACACCTTTGGAGACACATGTAGAGCATCTTTATAATCACCCAGTTACGTTGTGACGTTTGATAGCACACAAGGTGTTCCTCCGGTATTCGGGATTTGCATAATCTCATAGTCATAGGAACATGTATAAGTCATGAAAAAAGCAATAGCAGTAAAACTAAACGATCATAGTGCTAAGCTAACGGATGGGTATTGTCCATCACATCATTCTCCTAATGATGTGATCCCGTTAATCAAATGACAACTCATGTCTATGGCTAGGAAACTTAACCATCTTTGATTAATGAGCTAGTCTAGTAGAGGCATACTAGGGACACTCTATTTTGTCTTCACACATGTACTAAGTTTCCAGTTAATACAATTCTAGCATGAATAATAAACATTTATCATGATATAAGGAAATAAATAATAACTTGATTATTGCCTCTAGGGCATATTTCCTTCAGGTACATCATGACACGTGGGACCGCATGACAGGCCATGCTCCCCACCGATCGCTCGGTAAAATCATCTCATTTTTACTACTATACTTCCTCCGCATCGGTTTACATGGCGTGCACGTCATTCTAGGTTGAGAATTTAACTGGCTATATATGTGATGCACAGTATATGTTTAGAAACTACATCCGCTTAATAATCTAATGATATACTTTTGTGTCATAGTAACTCAGACTTAGTTAGTCAAATGGATGACCTAGAACTACGTGCACGCCCTATAAACCGAGACGTCTAAAAAATGAGACAGAGAGGGTAGCTCAGTACATATATTTTTAGATCAATATACTAGGGATTCACCAAGGAGCAAAACCAAGTGGTAGGCTGCACCTGTCGTGTTGGCGTAGCGACTCAAGCAGGGTCAGTCCGCACATGAAATGGCGACACACTTAACAGGACCCCTTTGGCCGACATGTGTCTCATCCACCGTCTTGTTCCTCATGCAGTTCGTAGCAGCGGTTGGAATTGGAGGCACCCCGGTCGTAGCACCGCAGTAGTAGAAAATGAGCGATAAGGGGTCAAATCACAAAGCACCACCTTTCCCGCATTAAGCTGGACGGACGAAGCAACCATCATTTCACTCTAGGGCGCAAGAGCATAAAGAAAAGAGAAAACCAATTGTCAGGACCGGTTTTCTAGTAAAATATTTACTGATAAACCGACCTTTTTATCGGACCAGTACAGAAGTATACTTCTCACTGGTAGAAAAATCCTTGATACAGAATTCCAGAGTACTAAATATTATACAAGGTTGAGCTGAGGTTGCTCAACAATTTATTACAAACACGCCGATATTATACATAAGGGCGGATATGATACAAGGGTAGGGTGGCATAACTACTGACTCGTAATAAAAGTGGTGGTGGATATGTCACAGTGTAGTGGGTGACACGACTCCAATATCTTACAGCTCATCGAGTGTCGGAGTGAGACCCATTGAATTTATTTGGTGGTGGCGGAAGCGGTTATAATACAGTGATCAACTCCAGGATCGCAAGAGACTGATTGGGACTCCACTAGGCATCGGACTCGCTATCGAACTCTTCATCCATGAGATCGCCTTCATCAACATCTGACCAAATCAACAAGTCAGGTGAGTACTTTGAATGTACTCGCAAGACAGTTCGGACATAAGATATGACAAATGTAACATGATGCATATGAGCAGACTAGCAATATGTACTCAAGAATAAATTTGCGCTGCAAAATAAAAATAGAAGTCGGGAGGTAGTCCTCCCGAAATCCCAAGGAAAAATAAAAGAATACTGATCGAGTGTCTGAGCGACGCCTCGTAAGGAAAAACAAATAAACATGCCACAGTCGGACGTCTGAGCGACATCACATAAAGGGCTTATAATGAAAATAAATAATGAAAATGACACAGTCGGACGTCTGAGCGACATCACATAAAGGGCTTATAACGAAAATAAATAACGAGAATGCCACAGTCGGACGTCTGAGCGACATCACATAAAGGGCTTATATTCGAAAGTAAATAACGAGAATGCCACAGTCGGACGTCTGAGCGACATCACATAAAGGGCTTATATTCAAAAGTAAATAACGAGAATGCCACAGTCGGACGTCTGAGCGACATCACATAAAGGGCTTATATTCAGAAGTAAATAACAAGAATGCCACAGTCGGACGTCTGAGCGACATCACATAAAGGGCTTATATAATCTTAGGTAAGACGGTAAATCATCTCAAGAGATTAATCATTGCAGCAATAACTGGTTAGCTCATCTACCAAGATGACCCTTGACTAGATTACCATTCTTATCATTAAAATAAAATACCCGAGACGGTCACTGAGGTTGACTCGGAGATTGACACTGGACCATAGACATGGCTACTCGGTGGGTTTTGACTCTCCAGAGTTTGTACTCTAAATCACAGCCAACGGATTTTCAATAGCCACAAAAGACTAGTTCCGTCTATGGTGTATTAGCAGAAACACTACTAACCAGTACACACCCATTTCACATCATGCTGCCCGGAATCACCCGAGACAATGTTCACGAAAAACTTTAAGATGGGGAGGCTACAACCTCGAATAGCATGGGATCAAATTTATATCGCGCGCTCTAAGGGGTGCCCCCCTCTCGGTCCCAACCAGAAACACCCATGCCCCCTGACCGGATGATGGGCTTTAATCCAGGGCCATGGAACCCTCATCCCGGCCCCTCTATTTGGTGTGTACAAGGAAAGAGGTTTGCATCTGACTAAACCGTAATCTTAGCAGAAGACATGTGACAGTACCAAAAGGAGACGAACGGGATCATGACTTGATCCACGTTAGATACTAGAGATAGCGGTTTGACTGGCATGCTTCAACAATACCAACTCACAACTTATCATGTCACCACATGATCAGGTTGGTTCACCATGACCTTTCGATGCTCACACGGAGCTTGTTTTGCATGAAATATAACATCCACAAATGCTTATATGACCATGCCATGAAGAAGAACTACTCAAGAAAACATGCAACGCACTCATCGTATCAAAGGTTCAAACATGCTTGCCTGGTTTGGAGTAGTCGAAGTCTAGCTCGGTGAAGTTCGCGGCTCCATCACTTCCTTCGGTATCTACGGATACAAATAAAACGGGTACTAACATAAATACCGTGCATGCATAAAAGTTTTCCCAATTATTTTTCAAATAAATATAATAAAAAACTAGACAGAAAACTAAAGAGGACAGAAAAAATAATCAACTCAAAATCATCTTTTGTTTAAAAGTTATTAAGGTTTTTGTCCAGGGACTTGTCTGTAATGAAACAGAAAGTTTCCAGGGGCTAGAATATAAAAACAGAAAACGATTCAGAAAGCAGTACGCCAGCTGAATAGGGAAAGCGTACTTTGCCCGAAGGCACTTTCCAGAAAAACGATTCGAGTGAAACAGAGAGACTGACGAGGGGGTCCCACTCGTCAGGTTTGAATCTTCAAACTGAAAACAGAGTCGCGCCGGCGCCAGAGGGCTGTGGTGGTCGCCGGCGCCGATCCACGGCAATGTAGGGGAGGTGGTTGGTACCTACGGGTTCCTGGTGCTCTTCCGCGTCGGTGGGTGGTGGAGTTGGACGTCGGCGAGCACCACATCGACGGCGACCTTGGCTCCGACGGACGGTGGCTCGGGTGGTTGTGGGTCTCGTCGGAGAGAGCTGCTGGGGCCAAATTGGAGTGGGGGTTAGTCGCCTAGGTGTGTCAGGAAGTTACTGGCAAGACTAGGGCGGTGGAGGATCTCTCACCAGAGAAGGAGCTGCCGGAGCCCGAAGTGGATCGGGGCGGCTGGAGTTGGGGAAGATAGGCTCCTCGAGGCTCTTCCAGTGGCTGGGCATGGTCTGGTGATATGGTGGAGCTGTGCAGGGTCGAGTGCGAGCTTGGGGGTGCTATTTATAGCCGGCCCGAGGCGGTTGCCGCAAACGGAATAAGTCCGGCGAGCGATTACGGCGAGGCTGCGGCTGGACGGGTAGCTTAAGCACTTGAGCACCCACGAGATGGTTTACTGGTTCCATTCCGATGCAGAGTTTAGCAAGACACGGGTGCTTACGGTACTTTCCCAACAGAATGGCCGTGCGTGCGCGTCGGCGGCAGAGAGCGCGCTCTGCGCCTCTGAGGCCACGGCGACGGTGCTGCATTGTGCACAGGGAAGAAGACGGCCACGCGGAGCTCCCAGGTGGCTTGGGCGGTGTCGAACGGCGTTGCTTTGCAGGGTGGCCCCTGTCGGCCGCCACAGGTGACTCTGCCGCCGTGGAACCATGCAGGCAGTCTACGGCGCCACCGACGCCCACAACCAGCCAAGCGAGCGTGCGACGCTCAGGATAAGCAAGATGAGCAGTGAGCATCGTGCCAGAGCGAGCACTAGCGAGATTGATGCCGCGACTCTGAAGAAACGACACTGACGGCAGAACTGAATCACTGAACTTCTAAACTTTCTGAATTTGACAGAAACAATGCGCGCCAGGTGTTCGATGAAATGTTTTTGGCATGTGGAAAATTCTTCTGGAGTTGATCTTTGGGGAGGTGGTTTCTTGATGCATCCAGAGGCTGCCTGAATTTTCACAGATTTTTAGGAGAAGAGAAAATACGAATTTAATCAAAAATGGCAAATCTGGTCCAAACTTGCAGCAAGTGAAATTTGAAAAGTTTGAACTGTGGACAAGTGGATCATGATGGATCTAGGTTGAGGGTACTAAGGACTAGCCAGGGAAGTTTGCTTGGGATCAAAAACCAAAAGGAAACTAGTAGTTCCTTTGTAAATCACCAAGGCTCAATTTAAAAGACAGAATTTGTTTTTGGGATAAAATAATTATAAGAAAAATCTAAATGAGGTTGAAACCTACTGGAATTGATGTTAGACTTGTTCAAGCTGGGAATGTAGGCTCTGGGAAGAAAGATCTTCATTGGGTGCATGGCAAGAGGGAAAATTTTGAATGGGGGAAAATAAGTCCATGGTTTTTATATGAAGGTTTTTCATAAAGAGCAATTGTCAAACAAATGTTTTTTTTGAAAATAATTTGTGTTGATCTAACACAAGGAGAAAACCTTCAAGACCAGAATCAAGGTTGAGAAGAACATACAAACTTTTGTCATGAAATATTTGAGAAGAAGGGGTTTTTAAGTAAGGTTCAAATATCCCCCTTCCAAAAGACTAAAGGTTTGATGAAAAAAAATCCAAATTTTTTTTTGGAGTGTTACAACACCTACCCCCTTAGAAAAAATCTCGTCCCCGAGATTTCAGCTGATCCTCAAATAGGTGCGGGTACTCTGTCCGAAGAAAATCCTCTCTTTCCCAGGTTGCCTCCTCCTCGGTGTGATTGCTCCACTGAACCTTGAGAAACTTAATTGTCTTCTGACGGGTCCTTCTCTCAGATTCTTCCAATATTTTTATTGGGCGTTCCCTGTAGGTGAGGTCTGGTTGCACATCAAGGTTTTCATGTGACACATGCTTCTCCGGGTTGCTTACACATTTCCAAAGCTGTGAGACGTGGAACACGTCGTGGACGTCTGATAGTTCTTTGGGAAGGTCTAATTGGTAGGCTACTGTGCCTCTCCGTGCAACTATACGAAAGGGTCCGATAAACCATGGTGCTAGCTTTCCTTTGACTTTGAATCGTTCCAGGCCCCTCATAGGAGATACACATAGATACACATTTTCACCGGGTTCAAAGCTGACTTCGCGATGTTTTTGATCGTAATATCTCTTTTGTCAGCTTTGGGCTGTCTTGAGTCGGTCTCGTATGAGTCTAACCTTCTCCTCAGCTTCTTTGAGCATGTCTGGGCCGAAGATACGACTGTCCCCTGTTTCTGACCAATTTAATGGGGTGCGTCATCTTCGTCCGTACAAGGCTTCAAAAGGTGCCATTTTCAGACTGGCTTGGTAACTATTGTTGTATGCGAACTCGGCATATGGCAAGCTTGCTTCCCAACTGGTCCCATAGGTGAGAACACATGCCCTCAGCATGTCTTCTAGAATTTGATTTACTCGTTTAGTTCGTCCTCCAGTCTAGGGGTGATATGTTGTACTGAATACTAGTTGCGTTCCTAGGGCTTGCTGCAGATGATCCCAAAATTTAGAGACGAATTGAGTGCCTCTGTCGGATATTATAGTCTTCGGAACTCCGTGTAGGCAAACTATACGGGAGAGATAAAGTTTGGCAAGCTTCTGGGTGGTGTGGGTTGTTTTGACTCGGAAGAAGTGCGCCACCTTAGTTAGTCTATCTGTGATGACCCATATGGCATCATTACCGTGCTATGACCGAGGTAGCCCAACAATAAAGTCCATCCCAATATCGTCCCATTTCCACTCAGGTATCTTGTTTGGCTGTAATAGTCCTGCTGGTTTTTGGTGCTCAGCTTTTATGCGTTGACATGAATCACAACATGCAATGTATGTGGCTATATCCCTCTTCATTCCGTGCCACCAAAATGTTTCCTGAATGTCCTTGTACATTTTGGTCCCTCGAGGGTGAATTGAATATGGAGCGGTGTGGCTCTCTGCTAGAATTTGTTGTTTGAGATCTTCGTTATTGGGTACGCAAAGCCTATCTCCGAACCATAATATTACCTCACCGTCTATGACAAATTCCGAGGCCTTGCCCAGACTCATTTTTCTTTTTCTGCCTTCAATGCTGGGGTGTCCATGTTGAGCCTTCTTAATCTGTTCTATTAGTGTAGGCCGTATTTCCATATTTGACACTTCGCCTTCGGTGAGCATTATCAAGTTGAGTTTGGCGAATTCCTGCTGAAACTCAGGTCTCAAGCTTTGTGTTGGGGAACGTAGTATTTTAAAATTTTCCTATGATCACGCAAGATCTATCTACCAGATGCATAGCAACGAGAGGGAAGAGTGTGTCTACGTACCCTGTAGACCGGGAGCGGAAGCGTCAAGTGACGCGGTTGATGTTGTCGAACTTCTTCGCGATCCAACCGATCAAGCACCGAACGTACGGCACCTCCGCGTTCAGCACACGTTCAGCTTGATGACGTCCCACGAGCTCTTGATCCAGTTGAGCTTCACGGGAGAGTTTCGTCAGCACGACGGCGTGGTGACGGATATGATGTGTTCACCGGCGCAAGGCTTCGCCTAAGCTCCGCGACGGTATGACCAAGGTGTGATTCTGTGGAGGGGGGCACCGCACACGGCTAAAACAATTCAACTTGTGTGTCTTTGGGTGCCCCCCTGCCCCCGTATATAAAGGAGCAAGGGGGGAGGCCGGCCGGCCCTTCCTGGTGCGGCTAGGGAGTGGACTCCTACTAGGAATAGGATTGCAATCCTATTCCTAGTAGGATTCACCAAAAGAAGGAAGAGGGAAAGGAATAGGAGAGGTGGCGCCCCCCCAATCCTAGTCCAACTAGGAACCCTAGGTGGGGGCGCCGGCCAGCCCTATGGGCTGCCTCTCTCTTTCCCTTTAGGCCCACTATGGACCATCCCCTCTCGTAGGGGGTTCCGGTAACCCCCTCCGGCATTCCCGATAACTCCGAAACTTTTCCGGAACACTTCCGGTGTCCGAATATAGTCGTCCAATATATCAATCTTTATGTCTCGGACATTCCGAGACTCCTCGTCATGTCCGTGATCTCATCCGGGACTCCGAACTACCTTCGGTACATCAATACTCATAAACTCATAATACCGATCGTCATCAAACGTTAAGCGTGCGGACCCTACGGGTTCGAGAACTATGTAGACATGACCGAGACTCATCTCCGGTCAATAACCAATAGCGGAACCTGGATGTTCATATTGGCTCCTACATATTCTACGAAGATCTTTTATCGGTCAGAACCGCATAACAACATACGTTGTTCCTTTTGTCAAACGGTATGTTACTTGCCCGAGATTCGATCGTTGGTATCTCTATACATAGTTCAATCTCGTTACCGGCAAGTCTCTTTACTCGTTCCGTAACACATCATCTCGTGACTAACTCATTAGTCTTTTGCTTGCAAGGCTTATTGTGATGTGTGTTACCGAGAGGGCCCAGAGATACCTCTCCGACACTCGGAGTGACAAATCCTAATCTTGATCTATGACAACACCACAAATACTTTCGGAGACACCTGTAGAGCATCTTTATGATCACCCAGTTACGTTGTGACGTTTGATAGCACACAAGGTGTTCCTACGGTATTCGGGAGTTGCATAATCTCATAGTCATAGGAACATGTATAAGTCATGAAGAAAGCAATAGCAGTTAAACTAAACGATCATAGTGCTATGCTAACGGATGGGTCTTGTCCATCACATCATTCTCCTACTGATGTGATCCCGTTGATCAAATGACAACTCATGTCTATGGTTAGGAAACATAACCATCTTTGATCAATGAGCTAGTCTAGTAGAGGCATACTAGGGACACTCTGTTTTGTCTATGTATTCACACATGTACTAAGTTTCCGGTTAATACAATTCTAGCATGGATAATAAACATTTATCATGATATAAGGAAATATAAATAACAACTTTATTATTGCCTCTAGGGCATACTTCCTTCAGTCTCCCACTTGCACTAGAGTCAATAATCTAGCTCACATCGCCATGTGATTTAATACCGATAGTTCACATCGTTATGTGAATAACACCCATAGTTCACATCACCATGTGACCAACACCCGAAGGATTTACTAGAGTCAATAATCTAGTTCACATCGCTATGTGATTAATACCCAAGAGAAATAAGGTGTGATCATGTTTTGCTTGTGAGAGAAGTTTAGTCAACGGGTCTGTCATATACAGATCCCTATGTATTTCGCAAATTTCTATGTCTACAATGCTCTGCATGGAGCTACTCTAGCTAATTGCTCCCACTTTCAATACGCATCCAGATTGCTACTTAGAGTCATCTGGATTTAGTGTCAAAGCTTGCATTGGCGTAACCCTTTACGACGAACTCTTTATCACCTCCATAATCGAGAAACATTTCCTTAGTCATCCAGTTACTAAGGATAATTTTGACCGATGTATAGTGATCTACTCCTGGATCACTATTGTACCCCCTTGACAAACTCATGGCAAGGTACACAACATGTTTGGTACACAGCATGGCATACTTTATAGAACCTATGGCTGAGGCATAGGGAATGACTTTCATTCTCTCTATATTTTTCTGCAGTGGTCTGGCTTTGAGTCTTACTCAACTTCACACCTTACAAGTCAGGCAAGAACTCCTTATTTGACTGATCCATTTTGAACTACTTCAAAATCTTACCAAGGTATGTACTCATCAAAAGTCTTATCAAGCGTCTTGATCTATCTCTATAGATCTTGATGCCCAATATGTAAGCAGCTTCACCAAGGTCTTTCTTTGAAAAACTCCTTTCAAACACTCCTTTATGCTTTTTCAGAAAATTCTACATCATTTCTGATCGACAATATGTCATTCACTTATACTTATCAGAAAGGTTGTAGTGCTCCCACTCACTTCTTGTAAATACAGGCTTCACCGCAAGTCTGCATAAATCTATATGCTTTGATCAACTTATCAAAGAGTATATTCCAACTCCGAGATGCTTGCACCAGTCCATAGATGGATCGCTGGAGCTTGCACATTTTGTTAGAACCTTTAGGATTGACAAAACCTTCTGGTTGCATCATATACAAGTGTTCTTTAATAAATCCATTAAAGAATGCAGTTTTGTAATCCATTTGCCAGATTTCTTAAAATGCGGCAATTGCTAACATGATTCAGACAGACTTAAGCATCGCTACGGGTGAGAAAGTCTCATCGTAGTCAACTCCTTGAACTTGTCGAAACCCTTTCGCAACAAGTCGAGCTTTGTAAACAGTAACATTACCGTCAGCGTCAGTCTTCCTCTTAAAAATCCATTTATTTTCGATGGCTTGCCGACCATCGGGCAAGTCAACCAAATTCCATACTTTGTTCTCATACATGGATCCCATCTCAGATTTCATGGCCTCAAGCCATTTTGCGGAATCTGGGCTCATCATCGCTTCCTCATAGTTCGTAGGTTCATCATGGTCCAGTAACATGACTTCCAGAACCGGGTTGCCGTACCACTCTGGTGCAAAACGAACTCTGGTTGATCTACGAAGTTCATCAGAAACTTGATCTGAAGTTTCATGATCATCATCATTAGCTTCCTCACTAATTGGTGTAGGAATCACTGGAACTAGTTTCTGTGATGTTCCACTTTCCAATTCGCGAGAAGGTACAATTACCTCATCAAGTTCTACTTTCCTCCCACTCACTTCTTTCGAGAGAAACTCCTTTTCTAGAAAGGATCCACTCTTAGCAACAAAGACCTTGCCTTCGGATCTGTGATAGAAGGTGTACCCAACATTTTTCTTTTGGGTATCCTATGAAGATTTACTTCTCCGATTTGGGTTCGAGCTTATCATGTTGAAACTTTTTCACATAAGCATCGCAGTCCCAAACTTAAAGAAATGACAGCTTAGGTTTCTCATCAAACCACAGTTCATACAGTGTCATCTCCACGGATTTAGATGGTGCCCTATTTAACGTGAATGTAGTTGTCTCTAATGCATAACCCCAAAAGTGATAGTGGTAGATCAGTAAGAGACATCATTGATCGCACCATATCTAATAAAGTACGGTTATGACGTTCGGACACACCATTACACTATGGTGTTCCAGGTGGCGTGAGTAGTGAAACTATTTCATATTGTTTTTACTAAAGGCCAAGCTCGCTAACTCAAAATATTTTACCTCTACGATCATATCGTAGAAACTCTTATTTTATGTTACGATGATTCTCCACTTCACTCTGAAATTCTTTGAACTTTTCAAATGTTTCAGACTTGTGCTTCATTAAGTAGATATAGCCATATCTGCTCAAATCATCAGTGAAGGTCAGAAAATAACGATACCCGCCGCGAGCTTCAACACTTATTGGTCTGCATATATCAGTATGTATGATTTCCAACAACTCTGTTGCTCGCTCCATAGTTCCGAAGAACGGAGTTTTAGTCATCTTGCCCATGAGGCATGGTTCGCAAGCACCAAGTGATTCATAATCAAGTGATTCCAAAAGTCCATCACTATGGAGTTTCTTCATGCGCTTTACACCAATATGACCTAAACGGCAGTGCCACAAATAAGTTGCACTATCATTATTAACCTTGCATCTTTTGGCTTCAATATTATGAATATGTGTATCACACGATCGAGATCCAACAAACCATTTTCATTGGGTGTATGACCATAGAAGGTTTTATTCATGTAAACAGAACAACAATTATTCTCTAACTTACATGAATAACCGTATTGCAATAAACATGATCAAATCATATTCATGTTCAACACAAACACCAAATAACACTTATTTAGGTTCAACACTAATCCCGAAAGTATAGGGAGTGTGCGATGATGATCATATCAATCTTGGAACTACTTCCAATACACATCGTCACTTCATCCTTTAACTAGTTTCTGTTCATTATGCAACTCCCATTTCGAGTTACTACTCTTTAGCAACTAAACTAGTATCAAATACCGAGGGGTTGCTATGAACACTAGTAAAATACACATCAATAATCTGTATATCAAATATACCTTTGTTCACTTTGCCATCCTTCTTATCCGCCAAGTATCTAGGGCAGTTCCACTTCCAGTGACCATTTCCTTTGCAGTAGAAGCACTTAGTTTCAGGATTGAGTTTAGCTTTGGGTTTCTTCATGGGAGTGACAACTTGCTTGTCATTCTTCTTGAAGTTCCCCTTCTATCCCTTTGCCCTTTACTTGAAACAAGTGGTCTTGTTAACCATCAACACTTGATGCTCTTTCTTGATTTCTACCTTCGCCGATTTCAGCATCGCGAAGAGCTCGGGAATTACTTACGTCATCCCTTGCATATTATAGTTCATCACGAAGTTCTACTAACTTGGTGATAGTGACTAGAGAACTTTGTCAATTACTATCTTATCTGGAAGATTAACTCCCACTTGATTCAAGCAATTGCAGTACCCAGACAATCTGAGCACATGCTCACTGGTTGAGCTATTCTCCTCCATCTTGTAGGCCAAGTACTGTCAGAGGTCTCATACCTCTCGAGACGGGCATGAGTATGAAATACTAATTTCAACTCTTGGAACATCTTATATGCTCTGTGGCGTTCAAAACGTTTTTGAAGTCCCGGTTCTAAGCCGTAAATCATGGTGCACTTAAACTATCAAGTAGTCATCATACCGAGCTTTTGTCAATACATTCATAACGTCTGCATCTGCTCCTGCAATAGGTCTGTCACCTAGCGGTGCATTAAGGACACAATTCTTCTGTGCAGCAATGAGGGTAATCCTCAGATCACGGAAAAATTCCGCATCATTGCTACTAACATCTTTCAACTTGGTTTTCTCTAGGAACATATAAAATAAACGGGGAGCAACATCACGAGCTATTGATCTACAACATAGATATGCTAATACTACCAGGACTAAGTTCATGATAAATTAAAGTTCAATTTAATCATATTATTTAAAGAACTCCCACTTAGATAGACATCCCTCCGGTCATCTAAATGATCACGTGATCCAAATCAACTAAACCATGTCCTATCATCACGTGAGATGGAGTAGTTTCAATGGTGAACGTCTTATGTTGATCATATCTACTATATGATTCACGCTCGACCTTTCGGTCTCCAGTGTTCCGAGGCCATATCTGCATATGCTAGGCTCGTCAAGTTTAACCCGAGTATTCTGCGCGTGCAAAACTATCTTACACCCGTTGTATTTGAATGTAGAGCATATCACACCCGATCATCACGTGGTGTCTCGGCACGACGAACTTTCGCAACGGTGCATACTCAGGGAGAACACTTATACCTTGAAATTTAGTAAGGGATCATCTTATAATGCTACCGTCGTTCTAAGCAAAATAAGAAGCATAATAAGATAAACATCACATGCAATCAAAATATGTGACATGATATGGCCATCATCATCTTGTGCTTTTGATCTCCATCTCCAAAGCACCGTCATGATCACCTTCGTCACCGGCGCGACACCTTGATCTCCATCGTAGCATCGTTGTCGTCTCGCCAACTATTGCTTCTACGACTATTGCTACCGCTTAGTGATAAAGTAAAGCAATTACATGGCGACTGCATTTCTTACAATAAAGCGATAACCATATGGCTTCTGCCAGTTGCCGATAACATTACAAAACATGATCATCTCATACAAAACCGTATAACTCATCATGTCTTGACCATACCACATCACAACATGCCCTGCAAAAACAAGTTAGACGTCCTCTACTTTGTTGTTGCAAGTTTTACGTGGCTGCTATGGGCTTAGCAAGAACCGTTCTTACCTACGCATACAAAACCACAACGATGTTTCGTCAAGTATGTGCTGTTTTAACCTTCACAAGGACCGGGCATAGCCACACTTGATTCAGCTAAAGTGAGAGAGACAGACACCCGCCAGTCACCTTTAAGCAACGAGTGCTCTTAACGGTGAAACCAGTCTCGCGTAAGCGTACGCGTAATGTCGGTCCGGGCCGCTTCATCTCACAATACCGCCGAAGCAAAGTATGACATGCTGGTAAGCAGTATGACTAGTATCGCCCACAACTCATTGTGTTCTACTCGTGCATATCATCTACGCATAGACCTGGCTCATGATGCCACTGTTGGGGAACGTAGTATTTTAAAATTTTCCTACGATCATGCAAGATCTATCTACCAGATGCATAGCAACGAGTGGTAAGAGTGTGTCTACGTACCCTCGTAGACCGGAAGCGGAAGCGTCAAGTGACGCGGTTGATGTAGTCGAACTTCTTCGCGATTCAACCGATCAAGCACCGAACGTACGGCACCTCCGCGTTCAGCACACGTTCAGCTTGATGACGTCCCACGAGCTCTTGATCCAGTTGAGCTTCACGGGAGAGTTTCGTCAGCACGACGGCGTGGTGACGGATATGATGTATCTACCGGCACAGGGCTTCTCCTAAGCACTGCAACGGTATGACCGAGGTGTGTTTCTGTGGAGGGGGGCACCGCACACGGCTGGAACAATTCAACTTGTGAGTGTTTGGGTGCCCCCCTGCCCCCGTATATAAAGGAGCAAGAGGGGAGGGCCGGCTTACCTCCTATGGTGTGGCTAGGGCAATCCTACTAGGAATAGGATTGCAATCCTATTCCTAGTAGGAGTCCACCAAGAAGGAAGAGAGGGAAAGGAAAAGAGGGAGAGGTGGCGCCCCCCAATCCTAGTCCAACTAGGATCCCTAGGTGGGGCGCCGTCCAGCCTCTATGGGCTGCCTCTCTCCTTTCCTCAAGGCCCACTATGGACCATCCCCCCTCGTAGGGGGTTCCGGTAACCCCCTCCTGCAATCCAGTTAAATCCGAAACTTTTCCGGAACACTTCCGGTGTCCGAATATAGTCGTCCAATATATCAATCTTTATGTCTCGGACATTCCGAGACTCCTCGTCATGTTCGTGATCTCATCCGGGACTCCGAACTACCTTCGGTACATCAAAACTCATAAACTCATAATACCGATCATCATCAAACGTTAAGCGTGCGGTCCCTACGGGTTCGAGAACTATGTAGACATGACCGAGACTCATCTCCAGTCAATAACCAATAGCGGAACCTGGATGCTCATATTGGCTCCTACATATTCTACGAAGATCTTTATCGGTCAAACCGCATAACAACATACGTTGTTCCTTTTGTCATCGGTATGTTACTTGCCCGAGATTCGATCGTCGGTATCTCTATACCTAGTTCAACCTCGTTACCGGCAAGTCTCTTTACTCGTTCCGTAACACATCATCTCGTGACTAACTCATTAGTCTTTTGCTTGCAAGGCTTATTGTGATGTGTGTTACCGAGAGGGCCCAGTGATACCTCTCCGACACTGGGAGTGACAAATCCTAATCTTGATCTATGCCAACACCACGAATACTTTCGGAGACACCTGTAGAGCATCTTTGTGATCACCCAGTTACGTTGTGACGTTTGATAGCACACAAGGTGTTCCTACAGTATTCGGGAGTTGCATAATCTCATAGTCATAGGAACATGTATAAGTCATGAAGAAAGCAATAGCAGTAAAACTAAACAATCATAGTGCTATGCTAACGGATGGGTCTAGTCCATCACATCATTCTCCTAATGATGTGATCCCGTTGATCAAATGACAACTCATGTCTATGGTTAGGAAACATAACCATCTTTGATCAATGAGCTAGTCTAGTAGAGGCATACTAGGGACACTCTGTTTTGTCTATGTATTCACACATGTACTAAGTTTCCGGTTAATACAATTCTAGCATGAATAATAAACATTTATCATGATATAAGGAAATATAAATTACAACTTTATTATTGCCTCTAGGGCATATTTCCTTCACAAACGGCATCATTGTAAATTCATACAGTCCGTATCTGGAGGTGAATGCTGTTTTCGGGATATCTTCTGTCCTTACTTTTAATTGATGATACCCCGACCTTAAATCAATTTTTGAGAAAACCTTGGCTTGGGCGAGCTGGTCAAATAAATCATTTATCCGTGGCATCAGATATTTGCTTTTGATAGTGACCATGGTGAGCGCTCGATAGGTCTATACACAGTCTGAATGTCCCATCCTTTTTCTTGGCAAATAATACCGGCGAACCCCAAGATGAGGAGCTTGCCCGTATAAATCCTTTGTCCAGTAACTCTTTTCTTTGCTTCTTTAATTCAACCAATTCGGATGGTGCCATTCTGTATGGTTTCTTGTAAATGGGGGTGGTTCCAGGTGCTAGATCAATAATGAATTTTATTTCCCTGTCTGGTGGCATGCCTGTCAATTCTTCGGGAAATACGTCCGGAAACTCACATACTACTGGAACCTTGCTTAACTCAGAAGTGTCTACCTTGTTCAATTTTAGTTGCCGTGATACTGGCCTTTCTTGAGCTGCGACTCTTATCGTCTTCCCGTGATGATGAGTAAGAATCATAGTTTGGTTGAAGCAGTCGATAAATCCTTTATTGGTGGTCAGCCAGTCCATACCTAGGATAACATCCAGTCCCTTATTTTTCAATACAATTAGGTTTGCATGGAACTTTAATCCTTCAATCTCAATGATCACACATTGGCAGTAACTCTGAGTGATCTACTTACTTCCGGGGGACTTGATGGTCATTGATTTTCCCAAGGGAAGCATCGAAAAATCATGTTGCAAAGCAAAGTTCTTTGAAATGAACGAATGAGAAGCTCCAGAATCAAACAAAACCGTGGTAGGTATTGTGTTGGTAGGGAACGTACCGAGTACGATATCCGGGGCATCCTATGCTTGCTCCTTGGTCACATGGTTCAGGTGACCTTTCTTGTGGTTGTTATTGGGGTTGAAGTTGTTACGCTTGGGTGCTGAATTGTTTCCATTGCTGTTCGGCTTCGAAGTCGAGTTCCTTGGTTTTGGGCACTGTTTGGCATAGTGTCCCTCTTCTCCACAAGCGTAGCAAGTAACGCCTGGGCGATACGTAAAATCCTTGTCCCTTGCATGGAAATTTTTGTTCGGACGCGTATCATTGGTCTTGGATTTGTTCGCCCCGTTTTTCTGAAAATTAGTCTTGTTCCGGTTGTTGCGAGTGTGAGTTGTCTTGTCCCTTTTTCGCTTGCGAATATCTTCCAAACTGCGGCGCTCATTTTCCAAAGTAATAGCCTTGTCCACAAGTGTCTTGAAATCTGGAAAGGTGTGTACGACTAGCTGGCATTTAAGTGCTGGTGCCACACCGTTCAGGAATTTTTCCATCTTTTTATGTTCAGTCATACGTTCTTCGTTGGCATAACGAGATAATTGAGTAAACTGGCTGTTGTATTCAGTCACTGTCATGCCTCTCTGGTTGAGGTCATCAAATTCCCTTTTCTTGATCTTCATAATGCTTCTAGGGATGTGCGTCCCACGAAAACCTTCTTTAAAATCCTCCCAAGTGATATCATTTTCATTGGGGTGCATATGCAGAAAATTTTCCTACCATGATGCAACTGCTCCAGTAAGAAAGTGCGGTGCATAGAGTACCTTTTCACGATCCGAGCATTGTGCAATAATCAATTTCCTTTCAATCTCTCGAAGCCAATCATCGGCCTCAAGAGGTCTGTCAGTGTGAGAAAATATTGGCGGACGTGTCTTCTGTAATTCAGACAATTTAGAATGCTGCTGATGTGGTTCACGGTGATTTCCCATATTAATAACACGGTTCATCATTTCTTGGTGTTGTTGTTGGCTTTGCTCGTAAAGGCGGCATACTTGAGAAAATGCTGTTTCACTGCCCTGCTGACTTGACTGCCCCTGCGTGAAATTGTTATTTGTCTGGGTGCCATAATTTTCCTCTAGCGGACTTGGCATGGAGCGAGTCCACGGACGAGTCATTTTCCACTCTGGGGTATTATTGCAGAACTCATGAGAAAAACTGAGCGGCAAAAATAAACAAATGATTTGCAAATGCAGAAAATGCATGAACTCCAAAGATTTTAAATAAAATACTTGATTGCGCATGGAGAAGGACTGCTTAGTACATATTTTACACACGAGCCGTAATTATACAATACGTCACTTAGGATGCGCGTACGCACTCTTGACATGTTATTTAGGCTAGTGCACTTCTCCGAGTTTCTACATGATGCGCATACAGACTACTTCTCATCAACCTATTTTACATATAAAACATATCATACAAGCGGACACATCGCGTCGCGGACAGGCGTACTTAGTTGGAGATGGTGAAGGCTTCCTTCGGCCTGTCGAGGGTTAGACCCAGTGGCGATGGAGACTCAACCTCCTCCTCACTAATAGGCTCCACGCGTGGAATACTGGTTTGAGGAGTTGGCGCGGGCGCGGCAGGTGGTGCCGCTCTGATTGGAGTAGGAGAAATGACCTGGTCAAACACCTCAGTGGTAGGTAGGCGGCGAGCGGTGGCTAAGATGGCAGGTGCATAAGATGCTGAGGACGAGACATATGTCAGTGGTGGTGAAGTATGGAGGAGCTCCCTCCTGTTGGCGGAACTGCTCTGAACTAAGTCCATACGAGCAGCCACCAAGTCGTCCACAAGGTTATCAAAGGCTGCCTCAAGAGCCTTGAGGTACTCAACCAATAATTCGATGGCTTCATCACGTTCTCCCCTTGCACAAGCAAACGCATAGTGGCACGTGCAAGGTACGTGGCAGGGGAGGTAGCGGTAGCGACGAGTCTTCATCGAAGGAAGAGCATCCCGAAGACGAGCTATCGCCTCGCGGGCAGCCATCTGCATGGCATGCCTCTCCGTAGCATGGCCCTGCCCACAAATCGGAAGCGGCGTGCCTCAGAACGCCCTCCCTTGAACTGCACCGCGGCCTGGTGCATCTACACGTTGTCGCTGATCTTGTGCTGGTAGAGTGTAAACTCTGGACGAGTCGATGGCCCGATAGCAACCTTGGTGATGGCGACGAGGAGCTTGATAAACCCCTCAGGTATGTTGGCGAACACCTGTGACTCACAGTCGCTGCCGTCCATCTACAAAAGTAGACAAAAATTCTGAATAGTCAAATCATAAATTTATGACGACTAACAGAAAATTGCTACATATGTAAAAATGCTCAAATAGCACTCAATACGCTAAAACCGATTAGCGATCGCACCTAGTGGCTTCCTACAGTCAGCCTGGCTCTGGTACCAAGGTTGTCAGGACCGGTTTTCCAGTAAAATATTTACTGATAAACAGACCTTTTTTATCGGACCAGTACAGAAGAATACTTCTCACTGGTAGACAAATCCTTGATATAGAATCCCAGAGTACTAAATATTATACAAGGTTGAGCTGAGGTTGCTCAACAATTTATTACAAACACGCTGATATTATACATAAGGACGGATATGACACAAGGGTAGGGTGGCATAACTACTGACTCGTAATAAAAGTGGTGGTGGATATGTCACAGTGTAGTGGGTGACACGACTCCAATATCTTACAGCTCATCGAGTGTAGGAGTGAGAACCGATGAATTTATTTGGTGGTGGCGGAATCGGTTATAATACAGTGATCAACTCCAGGATCGCAAGAGACTGACTGAGACTCCACTAAGCATCGGACTCGCTATCGAACTCTTCATCCATGAGATCGCCTTCATCAACATCTGGCCAAATCAACAAGCCAGATGAGTACTTTGAATGTACTCGCTAGACAGTTCGGACATAAGATATAACAAATGTAACATGATGCATATGAGCAGACTAGCAATATGTACTCAAGAATAAATTTGCGCTGCAAAATAAAAATAGAAGTCGGGCGGTAGTCCTCCCGAAATCCCAAGGAAAAATAAAAGAATACTGATCGAGTGTCTGAGCGACGCCTCGTAAGGAAAAACGAATAAACATGCCACAGTCGGACGTCTGAGCGACATCACATAAAGGGCTTATTGTTGACACCTGATTTTGGCGAGATACATAAAGCAATGAAGATGGTCCCGAGTAAAAGGGTTTTCAGCATGAAGAGATTCACGTCGCCGAGTGGAACAATTTTGATGTTTCGGTTATCATCATTCGGCCTTATTTTAGGGACCGAAACTATATTCCGAATAGCATAATTCAATGTTCCGAGTGGTTTTTGGCTAATCATGCATACAAGACGACCTCGGATGAATACGCACTCTAAAGGAATTGTCTTCGTCTCGTCGAGTCAATCGATTTTGATATATAAATCATCTCAATCCGAATTCGTATGCAAAAGTTAGAAGCAATACACTGCAGACCGAAACTATATGGAAACATGGTGCGAGGTACCAGACAATGGTCTGATAGGTTGCGCGAGTAATTAGGACATCAGGACGGCCTTGAATCGAAAAACCTTCAACATAAAAAAGTTTCGCCTCGTCGAGCCGATCGTTTTTCATATAAAGTTTGTCTCAATCCGAGTTAGTATGCGGCCTGGAGAAGCAAATCAAGATCAGGCTGTGTTTTCGGTCGGGAAGGTCGAGTGAAATTTTTTTACCATCCGAGTGAAAAACCTATCGATCGAGTAAAAGGCCGAGTGAAAACCTACCGATCAAGTAAAAGGTCGAGTGAAAACCTACCGATCGAGTAAAAGGTCGAGTGAAAACCTACCGATGGAGTAAAAGGTCGAGTGAAAACCTACCGATCGAGTAAAAGGTCGAGTGAAAACTTATCGATCGAATAAAATATTGTCTTCCGACTGAAAATGTGGTCATCATCCGAGTGAAAGATTGCCTTCCGAGTGAAAATATAGTCATCCGAGTGGAAAAGTCGAGTCGGACCATCCGAGTGAAAGACTCTAAATACCCGAGTGGATAAGCTCGAATCCGAGTGAAACTGAACATATGCCCAAAAGTTTATCAAGATGATCTCGGATGGAGAAGTGTTCAATACGGAAGTTGTGCGTATCGTAAAAACGGTGAAATTTGGTTTTGGAGTCATCGTAATCAGAGATAGTATATGGCATGCAAATTCACTACGAGACTCGGATAATCCAGTCTGCTGCAAGAACGAATCCGACTGGAAGGTAAAGATGACCTCAAATGGTATTCAGGACTGCCTTATTTGAAAAAGTGATCAACATGAGAATTATTCGTCTCGTCAAGGCGCACGATTTTGATATTTGGGCCGCCTTGATCGGAGATCGTATGCAAGCTCGGCGGCCTGCGCAAGAAGCAGGACAGAAGTTTGGACTAGATCCGGGCTGAATCCGAGTTGGAGTAAAACTAGGACTCTAGGACGTGAATTGATGTAATTTTCTTGTAAGAAAAGACTAGATGAATCCTTTACTTGTACGGGAAGTCCAGCCGCCTCTTATATATGTTGGGGGTGGCGGCCGATTGAACAACACACAATCGAACAAATCAATATACTACTTTTTCCAGTCTACGTTTTATCCCTCCACCGTTCTTCTCTCTCGTTCTTTGCTGTTTTTCGTGTTTGAGAGCTGCGAATCTCGAGGCTCTAGGGGCGAGCGAATCGACCTAGGGCAGCCCATAGCCGCTGCACTCCCTGACGGGGTCCCTCCCGGAGGTGTGGGGTTTTCGGGTCCGCAAAAGCGCCTGTCGACTGTCTTGCGTATCGCGCTGTCGGTCGGGCCTCCTTCGACGTGAGCTGCGGTGCATCACCCCCGACGTCGAGGGTACACGTGACGTGTTCGTGTGTCAACACACTTTTTGGCTACTCTGTTGGGGACTGAAGGTCAATCATCATCATCTACCATGTCCGATATTCCCAAACCATCCGAGGTAGACGCCGATAACATCATTAAGCCCAGTCTTGATGAGATATCGGCCGATCATCACCGAATCTATGAGGAGTACAAGAAGGCGCGCGAAGAGGAGTTCCAGGAGTTCCTTGCGAAGTTCAAGAAGGATCGACAAGGCAACATCACTCCGATTGAAGAAATCAAGTTCCCTCCTCTTCAAACCGAGCAGGTTAAACCCTCTGTGAGTACTACCTTTTCTCCTGAGCAGTGGGCTGAGATTGAGAGTCGTATTGCTGATGGTAACAATCTAGTGTATCAAACTTTCATAGAAAATACTAATTCTCAGAAGAATATATCTCAATCGTCTAGTGGTAATGGTGGTATAGCTGCTAGTGTGCAAAACCCTAATCTGACTCTACCTATTTCATCGGCACCTCCCATGCCGATGACTTATTATCCTACACAAACAAATCAGATTGTGGCTGCACCAATTAGCCCTATCATGAGCATGCCAGGTTCGGTGGCAACGCCGAATCAAACCCTACCTACAGCAACAACCACTCGACTATTACCAAGTTATGGGTCGACATACATGCATCAGTTCCTACCCACCGCTAGTAACCCTACTCCTCCTATGCCACTGCCACAAGCTTCATCGTCCACTGTGGATGATGGTCTAGCTAATCTTTGAGAGGAGATGGCTAAGATGCTTTGAGAGAATTTTGGAGTTGAGTTACCTCAGAATCGGATTTACCAAAAGCCGTACCCCGAGTACTTCGATGCCATCCAGTGCCCTCCAGGATATAAAATTCTAGATTTCGTTAAGTTTAATGGAGAAGGCACAAAAACCACATGGGAGCATGTTAGTCAATATTTAGCACAATTGGGTGAGGTGGGCTCATTGAATGAATTGAAAGTGCGTTTGTTCCCTTTATTATTAACTGGTGCCGCATTTTCATGGTTTTCTTCTTTACCACATGGTTCCATTCGGGTTTGGTCGCAGCTAGAGCAGAAATTTCATGATCACTTTTATAGCGGTGACAATGAACTCAAGTTATCACACCTAACATCGGTTAAACAGAAGCATGACGAATCGGTGTCTGATTATGTCAAGAGATTTAGAGAAACAAAAAACCTTTGTTATAGTTTGGTGATAACCGAGAGAGACTTGACAGAACTAGTGCTGAGTGGTTTAAGGACTCCCATTAGAGAAAAGCTAGAAGGCTATGAGTTCTTAAATATTAACCAAGTCTTACAAAGGGCTTTGGCTCAGGAAAGCCGAAGCAAAGATCTCAAAGAAGTGCATAGGTACAAAGCTGATCGTCCAAAGATGAATATGGTTGAATATGATGATGATCACTCGGACGATGAGGGTGACATGTATGCTACTGAATTTGTTTGGCCATCTAAGGCCAAACCATTTACTTGCAATGATCTGAAACCGATTCATAAGAATCGTGATGAAGAGATGAAGTTTACTTTAACATTGCCAAGTGTGATAAAATATTTGATGCTTTGCTGCAAGCTAAAATTATTAGAATATCTCACACTTTACCGCCGTTTGAAGAGCTGAAGCGGCGCGCTTATTGCAAGTATCATAATTCTTTTTCTCATGCTACTAACGATTGCAATGTTTTTTGACGACAGATACAATCGGCCATTAATGATGGTCGATTGAACTTTTCTGAGATGCAAATTGATAAACAACCCTTTCCAATGAATACCATGGATTTGGAGGGGAAGAAGTTACTCATTCGGCCAGAGGTAGCCGAATCTGCTAATAAAGCTAATGTCATTGTTGGTGAGCCCAGGAAAGACAAGGAGGACAGCAAGATCTTGGGGAGGCAGATTGTGATTGACAAGCAACCTGATGGCAAGGAAGTAATCAAGATCACCATCAGGAATCCTACACTCGGGGGGCAACCACAAGTGCAAGAAAATTCCCGTATTAAATTTGTTAAGCCCAAGAGTCCAGAAGTTGGCAAGTGGAAGAGGAACGAGGCTAAAGTGCAGCGTAAGCGGATCAAGCCAACTTTTGATATGTTGCTGTCCAAGTATGCCAATCAGTCGACCGGTTCTAGCTCTAACAGGCCAACAGACCTGAAGCGGCCAAGGTCACCACCAGCTGATATGTTTAGTTGGTATGTGAGGCCGACTGGACCAAGGGCACCGTTTCAAGAGGAACAAAGGCAACCTGTTTGGGATCGACTTGACTACTCATACAATGGTCGACTGAACATCGGTGGTCATCAGTCGACTGGTCCAAATATGTGGACGAACGGAAACTATCCAAGTGTAAGAATGCACCCAGGTGGAAACTATCCAAGTGTAAGAATGCACCCAGGTGGAAACTATCCAAGTGAAAAAATGTGGCCAGGTAGATTCTATCCGAGTGACATCCATCCGAGTAAAAAGGTGCGCCCGAGTGAAAATTTCATGCATCCAGAAAATCGAAAAGAATGGCGTGTTAAATCACCAAGTGTTGCAGCGGTCGAGTCAGGAAAAGGCAAAGAGAAAATGGATGTCGACTCACTTATCTTGGGCACCAAAACATTCCCCGTACAACAGCCGACTGTGCATAACCACTCGATTGAGCCGATACTTTCTATCGCGCCAAAGCACTCGGCTAATGATCATGAAGCAAGCACCAGCCAAGCAAAGTAAAAGGATCCTAAATACACTCGGCCAAAGTGGTGTCCTCCAGGGCTAACCAAGACACAGAAGAGGAAACTGCAGAGGTTAAGGAGCCAAGAGATGGTAGAACAGGAGGCCGAGAAGCAAAGGAATAAGTTGTTCAATGACACTCGACCCATGGTTCCAGCAAAACAAGTGTGGAGGCCTAAACAAATACAAGATAAGACAGCTTCTACATCTATCACAACAATACCTACACCACCAAAGAAGGACGATGCAACAACTATCACATCGTCTGCGACACTTCTTACTTCTCCTTCACTCGGACAGATTTCAGAATCGATGGATGCACTTGGGGCAGAGGATGATATGTTAGATTATGAGTCGACGCCGGTTCATGAAAGTATGGATATCAATATGGTTTATTACTTGCCTGCTGAGTTTCGTGCTGTAGATGAGGAAGGGGAGGTTGCTCAGCTGGATTTTGGCCCTAAAAATGCAATATTCGAGAAGCCAAAAGACCAAGTAACGCATCTGAAACCATTGTATCTCAGAGGCCATATCAATGGATCACCCCTCACTCGGATGCTTGTTAATGGTGGTGCTGTGGTAAATCTGATGCCCTATTCAGTCTTCAAGAAATTGGGTTTGCCCGATGAAGAGTTGATAAAGACGAATATGGTGCTCAATGGATTTGAAGGCAAAGAGAAAACTGAAGCCAAAGGCATGATGTATGTGGAACTTACAGTCGGAAGCAAAACTTTGGCTACTGCATTCTGTGTCGCAGAGGTGCAAGGTAACTACAATGTCATACTAGGCCATGATTGGGTCCATGCAAACCAGTGCGTGCCATCCACTATGCACCAGTTTTTGATCCAGTGGGTTGATGATGAGGTGGAAGTCATTCATGCGGATAACTCGGCCTGTGTTGCTTTGGCCGACGCATCGGTGGATTGGCAACATCCCAATGCTTCTTGCTTGACGGGACGTGACTTGTCAGAGTTTGATTTTCTTAGCGCGACCAAGAATGGTTTCGTCCCCGTTTCTTTAAAGCCGACTGAATGTAGTCGGCTCCAAGGTATGATATGTTTTAATGGATTCTAGTTCCGAGTGGTTACAAAAACGTCTTGTAAAATATCGGTCGAGTGAGAACGATATGTATGAATCTATAGAAGAATTAGATGACATGGATAAGCTTGGACAAGGTTTTACATCGGCCGATCCATTAGAAGAGGTAGATATTCGAGATGGTTCAGTCACTCGACCGATGTTTGTAAACAAAAAATTTGAAAGCCGATTGTAAAGCTAAGTTGGTCGAGCTATTGAAAGAATATGTTTGTTGCTTTGCATGGGAATATCATGAGATGCCAGGTTTAAGTCGAGAGCTAGTGGAGCATCGGTTACCTATAAAGGCTGGTTTTAGACCATATAAACAATCGGCCAGGAAGTTTAATCCAAAAACATATGACCGGATCAAGGAAGAGATCAGTCGACTGCTTAAAGCTAATTTCATTCGACCTTGCAGGTATGCCGAGTGGATTTCTAACATTGTCCCAGTGGAGAAGAAGGGATCCGACAAGTTAAGGGTATGCATTGATTTCAGAGATTTGAATAGGGCTACACCCAAAGATGAATATCCCATGCCAATAGCCGATATGCTTATTAATGATGCTTCTGGACATAAAGTCATTAGTTTCCTTGATGGTAACGCGGGGTATAACCAAATTTTCATGGCCGAAGAGGACATGTCCAAAATGGCTTTCCGATGCCCTGGTTTCCTTGGTTTATTTGAATGGACGGTAATGACATTCGGATTAAAAAATGATGGCGCCACATATCAAAGGGCTATGAATTTGATTTTTCATGATTTACTTGGTGTCATACTTGAAGTTTATATTGATGATATTGTTGTCAAATCGGATGCTTTTGAATCTCATTTGGCCGATTTGCGTTTAGCTTTTGAAAGAATGAAAAAGTATGGACTGAAGATGAATCCTTTGAAGTGTGCATTGGGCGTGCCAGCTGGTAAGTTTTTGGGTTTCATTATTCATGAAGATGTCATAGAAATTGACCCCAGAAAAGTAGAAGCTATACAGAAAGTGGAAGCGCCAACATGCAAGAGAGATATGCAAAAGTTCCTTGGCAAGTTCAATTATTTGAGAAGGTTCATAGCTAATTTGTCAGGGAAAGTTGATGCATTTACACCTATCCTTCGGTTAAAGAATGATGTTGATTTCACTTGGGGGGCAAAACAGCAAGAAGCCTTTGATATGATCAAGAATTATTTGTGCACTCCTCCAGTGATGAAAGCACCCAAGCATAAGGAGCCTTTTAAGCTTTACATTGCAGCAGAGGAAGGTGTTATTGGTGCTGTTTTGACTCAAGAAACCGAAGGAAAAGAGCATGCTATTACATATTTAAGCAGACGCTTATTGGACGCCGAGACAAGGTATACATTTATTGAAAAACTATGTCTATGCTTATATTATGCTTGCACAAAATTGAGACATTATTTAGTGCCGAGTACTTGCATAGTAGCTTGTCAAACCGATGTCATTAAATACATGTTGCATAGGCCAATTCTTAGTGGTAGAATTGGCAAATGGGCTTATGCTTTGATTGAGTATGATTTGGCTTATGAATCTCTAAAATCCATGAAAGGCCAAATCGTTGCTAATTTCATTGTTGAGCATCGGATTAATGACAAGCATGACATTGATATAAACCTTGTCTCTTTAGTACCTTGGAGATTATATTTTGATGGTTCAGTTTGTAGCAATGGCCAAGGTGTTAGTATTGTTTATATATCTCCTCATGGTGCTGTTTTTGAGGCCTCATGCCGCTTGGAATACTTTTGCACAAATAATCAGGCCGAATATGAAGCTTTGTTATTCGGCCTAGAGATGTTAGTTGCTATAGGTGTTACACATATTGAGGCTTTTGGTGATTCGTTACTAGTGGTGCAGCAAATATCCAAAGTCATTCAGTGTTTGGACGAATCACTTAATGTTTATCTTGATAAATGTCTAGATATAATCTCTACTTTGGACAGTTTTGGCATTGCTCATATATCTAGGCATGACAATTGGAAAGCAAATGAGTTGGCACAACAAGCATCTGGGTATCATGTTGATCATGGCATGTTTCATATCTCTCAAAGACCGATGTCTTGTCTTGCCAATATGAGAGAGGCCGAACTTGAACCTACTGGTTCGGCCATTAACAAAAAGTCTAGTGCAGGTGACAATCCCGACTGGAGGAAACCCATTATTGATTACTTGAACAATCCGAGTGAAAGGGTGGACAGAGATGCTCGGCGTATGGCTTTCAAGTATACGATGGGAGATGATGGTCTTTATCGCCGAATAGTCGATGATGTTCTTCTAAAGTGCTTGGATAAAGACCAGGCAAGAGTTGCTATGGGAGAGGTACATGAAGGCATTTGTGGCACTCATCAGTCGGCTCCCAAGATGAAGTGGTTATTGCGACGTGCTGGGTTTTATTGGTCGACTATGATTAATGATTGCTTCAGATATTATAAAGGGTGTGAAGCTTGTCAAAAATTTGGTGATATTCAATTAGCTCCTGCTGCTATGCTACATCCTATTATCAAGTTGTGGCCTTTCAGAGGATGGGGTTTATTTTTTATTGGGCAAATTCATCCATCTTCCTCAAAGGGGCATCGGTTCGTATTGGTGGCAACCGATTATTTCACTAAGTGGTCTGAAGCAGTACCTCTCAAGAATATGACACATATGGAGGTAATTCAATTCATAACTGAGCATATTATTCATAGATTCGGTATTCCTCAAACGTTAACTACAGATCAAGGTTCATCTTTCATGTCACACCAAGTCAGAGAGTTTGCCGAATCTTATAACATAAAGTTGCTTAATTTCTCTCCGTATTATGCCCAAGCTAATGGACAAGCTGAGTCTAGCAATAAAGTTTTAATCGAAGTCATCAAGAAGAAGATTGAGGATAATCCAAGGAGATGGCATGAGTTGTTGTCTGAAGCTTTGTGGGCACATAGAATCTCAAGGCATGGTGCTACAAAGGTGACTCCATATGAGCTAGTATATGGTCAAGAAGTTGTTTTACCAGTGGAGGTGAATTTGAATGCTTTGAGAATAGCCAAACAGAATGATTTATCGGCAATAGACTTTTATAACTTGATGATGGACAATATTGATGAGGTTGCCGATAAATGTTTGGTTGCTTTAAAGGCCATAGAGAGAGACAAATTGAGGGTAGCAAGAGCTTACAATAAGAAAGTTAAGTTGAAGAATTTTCAAGTTGGTGATCTCGTGTGGAAAGTGATTCTGCCGATTGGTTCAAGAGATAGAAAATTCGGGAAGTGGTCTCCAAGTTGGGAAGGTCCTTTTAAGATTACAAGAATAGTTCCTGGAAACTCATATTTGGTGGAGTCCGTACAGGGGACATTGTTACCTCGAGCTCTCAATGGCAAGTACTTGAAGAAATACCACCCGAGTGTGTGGCAAGAAGCCTAAGTAGGCAATGGCCGATATACGACTATCGCCCTTAGCACAAACATGGCCGATACATAAATATCTCCATGAGAAATGCACATGGCCGATGGAGTGTTGACATCGTCCTTAGAACAAAAACCATGCATATTATTTTTCGGCATGCAAGCTTTGCCGAAAAACAGGGGGCATGTGTTGACACCTGATTTTGGCGAGATACATAAAGCAATGAAGATGGTCCCGAGTAAAAGGGTTTTCAGCATGAAGAGATTCACGTCGCTGAGTGGAACAACTTTGATGTTTCGGTTATCATCATTCGGCCTTATTTTAGGGACCGAAACTATATTTCGAATGACATAATTCAATGTTCCGAGTGGTTTTTGGCTAATCATGCATACAAGACGACCTCGGATGAATAAGCATTCTAAAGAAATTGTCTTCGTCTCGTCGAGTCAATCGATTTTGATATATAAATCATCTCAATCCGAGTTTGTATGCAAAAGTTAGAGTCAATACACTGCAGACCGAAACTATATGGAAACATGGCGCGATGTACCAGACAGTGGTCTGATAGGTTGCGCGAGTAATTCGGCCATTAGGACGGCCTTGAATCGAAAAACCTTCAGCAGAAAAAAGTTTCGCCTCGTCGAGCCGATTGTTTTTCATATGAAATTTGTCTCAATCCGAGTTAGTATGCGGCCTGGAGAGGCAAATCAAGATCAGGCTGTGTTTTCGGTCGGGAAGGTCGAGTGAAAAAGTTTTACCATCCGAGTGAAAACCTACCGATCGAGTAAAAGGTCGAGTGAAAACCTACCGATCGAGTAAAAGGTCGAGTGAAAACCTACCGACCGAGTAAAAGGTCGAGTGAAAACCTACCGGTTGAGTAAAAGGTCGAGTGAAGACCTACCGATCGAGTAAAAGGTCGAGTGAAAATCTACCGATCGAGTAAAAGGTCGAGTGAAAACTGATCGATCGAATAAAAGATTGTCTTCTGACTGAAAATGTGGTCATCATCCGAGTGAAAGATTGCCTTCCGAGTGAAAATATAGTCATCCGAGTGGAAGAGTCGAGTCGGACCATCCGAGTGAAAGACTCTAAATACCCGAGTGGATAAGCTCGAATCCGAGTGAAACCGAACATATGCCCAAAAGTTTATCAAGATGATCTCGGATGGAGAAGTGTTCAATACGGAAGTTGTGCGTATCGTAAAAACTATGAAATTTGGTTTTGGAGTCATCGTCATCGGAGATAGTATATGGCATGCAAATTCACTACGAGACTCGGATAATCCAGTCTGCTGCAAGAATGAATCCGGCTGGAAGGTAAAGATGACCTGAAAAGGTATTCAGGATTGCCTTATTTGAAAAAGTGATCAACATAAGAATTGTTCGTCTCGTCAAGGCGCACGATTTTGATATTTGTACCGTCTTGATCGGAGATCGTATGCAAGCTCGGCGGCCCGCGCAAGAAGCAGGACAGAAGTTTGGACCAGATCCGGGCTGAATCCTAGTTGGAGTAAAACTAGGACTCTAGGACGTGAATTGATGTAATTTTCTTGTAAGAAAATACTAGATGAGTCCTTTACTTGTACAGGAAGTCCAGCCGCCTCTTATATATGTTGGGGGTGACGGCCGATTGAACAACACACAATCGAACAAATCAATATACTACTTTTTCCAGTCTACGTTTTATCCCTCCACCGTTCTTCTCTCTCGTTCTTCGCTGTTTTTCGTGTTTGAGAGCTACGAATGTCGAGGCTCTAGGGGCGAGCGAATCGACCTAGGGCAGCCCATAGCCGCTGCACTCCCTGACGGGGTCCCTCCCGGGGGTGTGGTGTTTTCGGGTCCGCAAAAGCGCCTGTCGACTGTCTTGCGTATCGCGCTGTCGGTCGGGCCTCCTTCGACGTGAGCTGCAGTGCATCACCCCCGGCGTCGAGGGTACACGTGACGTGTTCGTGTGTCAACACTTATAATGAAAATAAATAATGAGAATGCCACAGTCGGACGTCTGAGCGACATCACATAAAGGGCTTATAACGAAAATAAATAACGAGAATGCCACAGTCGGACGTCTGAGCGACATCACATAAAGGGCTTATATTCAAAAGTAAATAACGAGAATGCCACAGTCGGACGTCTGAGCGACATCACATAAAGGGATTATATTCAAAAGTAAATAACGAGAATGCCACAGTCGGACGTCTGAGTGACATCACATAAAGGGCTTATATTCAGAAGTAAATAACAAGAATGCCACAGTCGGACATCTGAGTGACATCACATATAGGGCTTATATAATCTTTGGTAAGACGGTAAATCATCTCAAGAGATTAATCAGTGCAGCAATAACTGGTTAGCACATCTACCAAGATGACCCTTGACTAGATTACCATTCTTATCATTAACATAAAATACCCGAGACGGTCACTGAGGTTGACTCAGAGGTTGACGCTGGACCATAGACATGGCTACTTGGTGGGTTTTGACTCTGCAGAGTTTGTACTCTAAATCACAGCCAACGGATTTTCAATAGCCACAAAAGACTAGTTCCGTCTATGGTGTTTTAGCAGAAACACAACTAACCAGTACACACCCATTTCACATCCTGCTGCCCGGAATCACCCGAGACAACGTTCACGAAAAACTTTAAGACAGAGAGGCTACAACCTCGAATAGCATGGGATCAAATTTATATCTCGGTCCCAACCGGAAACACCCATGCCCCCTGACCGGATAACGGGCTTTAATCTAGGGCCATGGAACCCTCATCCCGACCCCTCTATTTGGTGTGTACAAGGAAAGAGGTTTGCAGTTGACTAAACCGTAATCTTAGCAGAATACCTGTGACAGTACAAAAAGGAGACGAACGGGATCATGACTTGATCCACGTTAGATACTAGAGTTAACGGTTTGACTGGCATGCTTCAACAATACCAACTCACAACTTATCATGTCACCACATGATCAGGTTGGTTCATCATCATCCTTCGGAGCTCACACGGTGCTTGTTTTGCATGAAATATAACATCCACAAATGCTTATATGACCATGCCATGAAGAAGAACTACTCAAGCAAACATGCAACACACTCATCATATCAAAGGTTCAAACATGCTTGCCTGGTTCGGAGTAGTCGGAGTCTAGCTCGGTGAAGTTCGCGGCTCCGTCACTTCCTTCGGTATCTACAGATACAAATAAAACGGGTACTAACATAAATACCGTGCGTGCATAAAAGTTGTCCCAATTATTTCAAATAAATATGATAAAAAACTAGACAGAAAACTAAAGAGGACAGAAAAAGAATCAACTCAAAATCATCTTTTGGTTAAAAGTTATTAAGATTTTTGTCCAGGGACTTGTCTGTAATGATACAGAAAGTTTCCAAGGGCTAGAATATAAAAACAGAAAACGATTCAAAAAGCAGTACGCCAGCTGAATAGGGAAAGCGTACTTTGCCCGAAGGCGTTTTCCAAAAAATGATTCGAGTGAAATAGAGAGACTGACGAGGGGGTCCCACTTGTCAGGTTTGAATCTTCAAACTGAAAACAGAGTCGCGCCGGCGCCAGAGGGCTGCGGTGGTCGACGACGCTTATCCACGGCGAGGTAGGGGAGGTGGTTGGTACCTACGGGTTCCTGGTGCTCTTCCGCGTCGGTGGGTGGTGGAGTTAGACGTCGGCGAGCACCACGTCGACGGCGACCTTGACTCCAGCGGATGGCGGCTCGGGTGGTTGTGGGTCTTGTCGGAGAGAGCTGCTGGGGTCAAATTGGAATGGGGGAAAATAAGTCCATGGTTTTTATATGAAGGTTTTTCATAAAGAGCAATTGTCAAACAAATCTTTTTTTTTTGAAAATAATTTGTGTTGAGCTAACACAAGGAGAAAACCTTCAAGACCAGAATCAAGGTTGAGAAGAACATACAAACTTTTGTCATGAAATATTTGAGAAGAAGGGGTTTTTAAGTAAGGTTCAAATATCCCCCTTCCAAAATACCAAAGGTTTGATGAAAACAAATCCAAAAATAAAATTTGGAGTGTTACACCAATGATGCGTGCGGAAGCTACCTAGGGCACCCTAGGGTAGGGGTCTCCACTACAAATCATTTTTTTCTTTTTTTGAAAGTGCCTCCACTACAAATCGGCTTCTCCCTCGTCCTCTTGAAGAAAACCGATGATGCGTGCGGCGCTAGGGTTTGTAGGAGTACTACTAGGGCTTGCGGGGCCACGTCATAGTAAACGGGAGAGCGATTGAGTTCGAGTCGATGCCTTAAATATGTGTGGGCCGCTTGGTTTTAGGGGAACGAGGCAACATTTTGGGTTCGGGGACCAGTGGAGATATAGTACGTACAAAAAATTGTGGACGTAGGTTTGACCGAAAGGCAATGATGCATGGGCCCTGCATTTTGATATACCGGGGCCGCATGAAATTTGCTACTCTAATCAAAACTAGTAAGGTACACATGCATTGAACACATGAGATTTCGAAACCAAAATATGAATAAATACACACTATAGCATGTAAAACTTTGAGTCATATATGCATGATGTAGAAGTTCGTTTAGTTCTTATAGTTCATCTCATTCAAAATCAATTAGTTTTATAAAAATGTTAAGATTCATGGGGTTGTGCATTGTAAAGCATAAAGTAAAAAATAAATAATGGCAATTCAATTAGAAAAAAAAATCAATTATGATACAAAAGATTCTAGAACAAAGGAGAAGTGCTTGTGTTTTGAGGTTTGTGCATTATGCTTAAGTTCAACCATGGACTCTTCTAAATTGCACATGTGGCAGATCTGGTGGAATCTTGATGATATCCAACGGCCAGTAGTGCTCGTATTTGCCATCTCTGCACTATTGGATTAGCATCATCCAGCGACCATCTTTCAAGTTATTCGCACACTATATAGTTCTTGTGCCGTAGTTGCATGTCTTGGAAAAAAGCTACTAGTGGGTTGTACTAGCTATTTAGGAATAGAAGATGTATACATGGAAGTTATAGGGAAAGAGATGACATGGATTATCTCAATTCCTATGAGTAGGGATTGGAAAAGAGATGTCATTTGGTTGACATCATAGGAACTTTTCTATTGAATCTAGAGATGACATGCATCTCAATTCCTATGAGGAGGGATTAGAAAAGAGATGTAATTTGGTTCATATCATAGGAACTTTTCTATTGAATATACACTCATGTTTATTTTCTTTTGAAATTATGGGAGTATAGGAATCCATTCATATGAACCAAGTGGCTCTAAAGCTATAGAAATGCTATCATGTTTAGGGCCTCTTTGATTCGTAGGATTTTCAAAACGCAGGAGTAGAAAAAACGTGGGATTGGGGTGGCATGTCATCTTGAATCCTATATGATTCTATGAGTGTTTGATTGTGCACAGAAAAAACATAGGATTCTTTTAAAGAGGTTAGAGTGGATTGAAATTTCCTATGAAATCTAGTGCAAATGAATCCTATGAAAAAGTTCCTATGGTTTACAATCCTATGAATCAAACACCCCACATAGGAAAAAATCCTAAGGAATTGAATCCTTCAAAATTCCTTTGAGAATACTTTGAATCAAAGAAGCCCTTATTTCCTTTGAAATGTGGAGTATATGAATCTATTCCTATGAACCAATTTGCTCTAAACGAAAAAATCATATAAAAATCATATCATATAGAGTTCCTATGATATTCCTCCACACCAAAGGATGGTTGAAATTGCTGCAAGTGATACGATGGCCTTTCTCTGTAGACTCCCCCCCCCATCTTTATAGTTACCTCACGAAGATCAATGAATATTCTACATGTGCAATTTGGTACACGAAAACTCGGTAAAAGTTTGTGAGGTTCGAATTTTCAATAAAGCTATATGCACTGCATTTTGGAACGGAGGGAGCATACGGCAGTTGCTTACACTCACGTGGAAGATTTGTGTGTAGGAGGAGTGGATGTTGTGTTAAATGACATGGAAAAACTGACACTGTCGGATGCCGATCTAACGGTTCTTATAGCGTTCGTCAGGAAAAGGCTTGTGGCGAACGTTTGTCGGATAATGATTTACGGACACATGCATTGCATTGGTACGTGCTCCCCTCTCTCTCACGCACACGCACCCTCCCGAGTCCTCACACACCCACCGTCCATCTGCAGTTAGACGTCACACACATATGTGCTCTTCACACCCTACCCTCAGAACTTCTAAAAAAACAAAAGACGTCACACACATTTTATTTTAGCTCACACGTCACACACTTATACTATTACTCTTTTGGCGAACGTTCTATGGGCATAGTATATTGTACTCTCACGAAGAGAAGCGGTGCACGCACGCACTAGTTCTCTCACACACACTCGCGGGTACATGTAGGAGCGCATTTTTTTAAGCTACTACAACAAAATCACTCCAATGTATATATAAGCAGGAGCCTTAGCACTTGCTTTATTAGGGTTCCTCTCGTTCACTCTCTCATGCTCTCCAGATCTAAGCAAGACATAGGTGGCCACACTCTCTCTCAGCTCACGGCTGGTCACAAATTCGGCCGGTCAACCTTGACCGGGGCAGGGGTGTAGGTGCATCGTTCATGCTGTCGTCAGTGGCGAGGGATGAGACCAACGGCTGCCCGCGCGTCACGATCGGCGGCCGTGCCGTTCTCTCCGAGAGAGCGCCGGCTCCGGAGGGCCTCCGACCCCTTCTTCCTCCCTGCGGCATTGTGGCCAAGATGCGGCCTCGCGACGCGGTCTTTGCCACATGCCGACGACCCTCAGGTATATATTCCTTTGAAACCTGCCTTGCTCTACTACCCCAGCTCCCCACTTGGCTTTGTGTGGATCTTTTTCTACTGTCATCCGCTATTACAAAGCCACCTAGACTTTTACTATTATTAGAGGTAAAGCTAGTTCATATAGTCGACTCTAAGACTTGGTTCAAACAGGGAAGAAAGTGGGAAAGTTGTAGCATGAATCTAGGACTTGGTTGTAAGAGGAAAAGGGGTAAAGTAGTAGATACTGGCTACCCAACCGGTCTCTTGGTTGAAAAGACGAAGAAAGCATGGTGGATGGCAAAGGGTGGGGGGAAGTGGACCTATCTCTTGGTTGAAAAAGGAAAGAAAGTGACGGGTTTTGGGGGACAACGCAAATGAGAATGAGCAGGTCTAGATTTCCTGTGCTCGCATAGGAAAATGTCACCGAGGAGATAAAAAATGGGACAAATGCAGACATGCTGCCTGAGTGTTTGCCACTCTCGGCAACCACATCTACCTCACCATTTTATGCCTCTGCTCTCCCTACACCCATATCGCTACTGTTAATGTAAAATCACATGAAGCATTAAGCAATTTCACCTAATGTCACTATAAGTAATGGTCTAGTGCCGTCGATAAATTGAAGCAATGCCACCACCATTTTATGAAGTGCTTCCGTCTTGCTTTATTTCCCATGAATTGTCTTTTTGCAGTTACACTTAAATCTCAAACAGCTAACATTGCTTCATCCCAGTGGAACTAAACAAATTTGATTGCAGATTTACTAACCATGTGCTACTGTGATGACAGTAATACTAATGATATTGTTCTACATGTTAATCTAGTGGTAATGTTGTTGTGATGTGATGCTACTTACTTAAGGACACTTTCATACTGTCAATCTAGTGCCAATTATAACACAATAGATGCTGCTGCTAATCATACGCCACTGCAAATATCTATCACTGTTTAAATAACCGTATTTCGTATTTGCGCAAACAGGGATGTCTGTCTCCATATCGTTTTGGGATGTATGTCTCCGTATCGTTTCTATCCGCGCAATCAAAAGCACATACCTCAGTTTTAGTAGAAATGCGCAAAATGAGATGGCTATCCCTCGTTGTCGTCCTCTAACCACCTGTCTTCCAGGTATTCCTACATTGGTAGTTACTAGGTAGAATGACCAACACAATATAAAAGAAGTTGATTCGTACTTTTTACTTCCTGATTGCAGTGTAGGGGCGAGCGAAAACTACTGCATCCTAGTGCGGAATGCACTTTCTACCAGTTCATCCATGGACCGAGGACTCGTTGGCACGGCTGCACAGGGGCCATCCAGGCCAACCCCCTGGATCCACGGTTGGGCATCCAGGACAGCACGCCCGAAATTATTGACTACAAAATCATTAACCAGGTTGTGGTAGATGAGGACTTCATCTTGCAGAGGAGCTGGATCGACAATGGCGATGACGTAGTCCTCGTTCTACCGGTCAGGTGCCACTACTGGAGAAAAGAAGGTGCGTGGGAGGAGCAAGGGGCCAATGTCGATGATGTCGAAGCCTGGCGGGTGGTACTCCATAGGGTCGAGCTAAAAGTTGGCCATGCCTGGTGGCTGAGATAACGGAGCTTTGGTGGTTGCTGGAGGGGGCGGGGTGTAATGCCCAGGATGGGACTATACCTCCTACGTGTCGAGGCACGACTTAAAGGTATAAGCCTATCCTAGAATGATCTTTCTTTTGGATCTTTACCCGTAGTCGGGTTGTGATGTTTTTGAATGATGTTTTGCTTATGTAATGTATTGTGTGAAGTGGCGAGTGTAAGCCAACTATCTCCTTTTCAATTTAATCCCTCTTTTACATGAGTCGTGCAAAGATACCAAACTTGAGATCATTCTAGGATGGGCTTATACCTTTAAGTCGTGCCTCGACACGTAGGAGGTATAGTCCCATCCTGGGCATTACACGGGGTGAGCGGTGGTGGCGACGTAGGCTGGGGTGGAGTAAAGGGTGGTGGCTCGATAGGCAATGGCGGAGGCGATAGGGAGGCAGGCATGATGGGACTGGGCAAGGACCCAAGTAGGCCGGCTGGGAGGGAAATCGAGGCGGCGGGCGATAATATATCCTCTGACCGGAGTTGGGACAACGGATTGACCCGCAGGACCCACTTGTAAGTTGGCGATGGTGTAGAGCGGTGTAACTGTGTCCCAGTCGAAAACAATTGCGACAATGGATTTGCTTCGTGCACGAGTTAGTTGCATGCTTCATCGATAAACAATTCCTGCACTTCCAGACTTTGAACACCATATCATCAACGAAATCATTAACCCTAACAGAATCCGTATCAGAATCCTGCAGATAATTGTCCAAAGTATCATGGGGAGAATTTTCCAAAGGAGGAGGGGCAGCCAAGTCCAACTGAGCCTCATTTGAAAAAACTTGGGCCATAGGGATGCGCCGATCCACGACATCATGATGGGCCAACGAACCATATTGGGCTGCGGAGGTTGGTGCAACCAAAGGAGAAGGTGCGACATCTTGGGGTGCATGCAAATCCCTTCCCAAGCCGGTAGGATCCATTCCTGAAATGGCGGCCGTGATTTTTGCAGGTACGTTGATGGTTCCAAACGAGATGGGTGGCGTCGTCACCGTCCATTGGAGATTGCTCGCCGGCGGCGAGGAGATCATGACTCTTTCACGTGGATTCACGTCATAGCCAGCCTCAGTAATTGTGTCCACACACAGCTGAGTAGCTGGGTAGCGATAGCCCCTACAAGCTGTGTACTGCTGAAACGTGGAAAAAGAGAGCTTCTTTCCCGAAGATGATCCCGAACGAAAGGAGGATTTAGTAGGAGGTTTATGCATAGCAAGAAGACCAAGAGTAGCACGTTTTTAGAGGGACTAAAAAGAATCCACTCAGCATCACACTCTTTTTTCCAGATCGCAAACTCACGTCTCCAGTTAGGGCCACCATGCCCCCATAGATGAAAAGAACATTTGAATTGCATGCATGCAAAAGAACGCAGCTGTAACATGTAGATGCCAACTTTCTTACAGGAAACGCAGAAAGAAAATACCTTGTTCTTGATGCGAAGAACCACCAAATCAATTGTAGAACCTCCTAGGGCTGATTCCAAAGCAGCCGCCACTGAATCTTCATCAAGATGGAAAACATGCCTGCTAAAAGACACCACCATAATGAAATGGCCCGTATCATCCGTGGGGTGGACAGTTTTCCCACAAGAGTTGAAAACCCTAGACGCAAAGATGGAGCCCGCCGAGAAATCCAAACCCGAAGTTGATCCACCAGAAGAACCCATAGGAGATGGGTATAGACGTGTAGATCAGAGCACGCCGGAGCAGATGAGTGGATGAGATCCAGGAATCACTGGCTAGAGTTGGAGATCGCCGGAGGACCTAGGTCACGGGTGGGAGGGGTGGGTGGGTGGGAGTCGCCATTGGCCCGAATGACTTGGTAGGGGTGCCTAGGCACGTCATCGAGCATCACCTCACGGTATGCCCCAACGCGCGCCCTATCAAGCAGAAAGGACGCAGGCAGGCCCCGGAGAAGTAGGCCTTCATCGTTCAGGAGGTTCGGAAGCTAGAGGAAGCAGGCGTCGTACGGGAGGTACGTCACCCAGAGTGGCTGGCTAACCCCGTCATAGTCCCGAAGAAGGGAGGAAGGGAGCGCATGTGCGTCGACTTCATGAGCCTCAACAAATTCTAGCCTCAAGACCCGTTCCCTCTTCCACACATCGACCAGATCATGGATTCGACGGCTGAGTGCGACATGCTCTGCTTCCTCGATGCCTTCTCAGGCTACTACCAAATTAAGATGGTGGTGGAGGATGTGGAGAAAACGGCGTTCCTGACCCCTTGCGGGGTCAACTGCTACACATGCATGCCTTTTGGGCTGGGAAACGCGGGCGCCACCTTCTAGCGCCTGATGCACATCACTCTCGGCCCTTAGCTCGGGAGGAACGCAGAGGCCTACGTCGAAGACATCGTGGTCAAGACAAGAGAGGCCAGGACTCTCATCCAGGACCTAGAAGAAACGTTCACCAACCTACGCAAGGTGAAGCTCTGCCTCAATCCGGAGAAGTGCATGTTTGGTGTACCCTCTAGCAAGTTGCTAGGGTTCCTGGTTTCATACCGGGGCATTGAAGCTAATCCGGAGAAGATCAAGGCCATCGAAAGAATGAAGCAGCCCACAACCCTAAAGGAGATGCAGAAGCTTGCGGGATGCGTAACGTCCCTGGGGCGCTTCATCTCTAAGCTCGGTGAACGCGCCCTCCGGTTCTTCAAGCTCATGAAGATGAAGGGGCCCTTTGAGTGGACTCCGGAGGCCGATGCCGCCTTCCGGGATCTCAAGGAATACCTCACCAGCCCGCCGGTTATGGTGGCACCACAACCCCTGGAACCCATGACACTCTATCTCACCGCTACGCCTCACTCCGCCAATGCAGCGTTAGTGGTGGAGCGCCAGGAGAGGCCCCGAAGCGCGAGGCCCCGGAGCAGTTTGGCATCCTCAGGACCCCCGTCGCCCCCTGACGTAGCTCCGTAGATTCGATCACGGTTACTGGTGGCCCTGCCGTCCAGCAAGAAGCACCCAAGATTCCTGAAGCACCTGAGGATCCTGCGGCGTCAACCCTCATGGAGCACCCAGTGTACTTCGTCAGCACCGTACTACGCGACGCGCGCTCGCGCTACTCGATGCCTCAAAAGCTGCTCCTGGCGCTCCTTGCCGCCTCCAAGAATCTACGCCATTACTTCCAGGGCCACCCTATCAAGGTTGTCTCGTCATACCCTCTCGAGAAGGTGCTCCGGGGCCCGAATGTCGTCGGGAGGGTCGCCGAGTGGAACATCGAGCTCTAGGCGTTCCAGTTGGAGTTCAGCACCACGCGGGTGATCAAAGGAGCAGCTCTGGAAGACTTTGTGGCAGAATGGACCAACGCGCCAGAGCAGAGGGCTGGCGAGGATCACTCGCTGGCCCGTGGAGATGAAGCCCCGGATGGATGGGTGGTATACATCGACGGCGCCTTCTCGCGCCTTCGCGCGGGAGCTGGCACCGTATTGGTATCTCCCACTCAGGACAAGTTGTACTACGCCGTGCAGCTTTGCTTCCAGCAAGGCGAGAAGGTCTCCAACAACATCGCAGAGTATGAGGGCCTGATTGCTGGGCTCAAGGCCGCCGCTGCACTGGGGATCAAGCGCCTCACCATCAGAGGCTATTCGCAACTCCTCATCAACTTCTCCAACAAGAAATACAAGCCCAAGGATGAGAACATGGAGGCATATCTGGAGGAGGTGCGTAAGATGGAAAAGCGATTCCGAGGGCTGGAGGTGCAGCACGTGCCAAGAGGCACGAACAAGGGAGCGGATGACATTGCCAAACGAGCCTCAAAGGCCGGGCGTCTTCGAGGAGTGGCAGCTCAAGCCGTCGACAACACCACTCGTTCCTGAGCTATCGCCCCCTCAGCAGGGGCTACCTACAGTGCCTGCAGACGGAGCCCTGCCCTGCGGACCGGGCTTCGGAGCTTTCCTGCTACTCGCCGCGGAGCCTGAGGAGGGTTGCTGGACCCAAGAGCTCAAGATGTACCTGCAACACGACACCTTGCCAGACAAGGAGGAAGACGCGGAGCGCGTGGTCCGACAGGCCTCGGCTACTCCATCCAAGACGACGAACTCTACAGGAGGCGCCCCAATGACGTCTCACTAAAGTGCATCTCGAGGAAACAAGGACGCGAGCTGTTGGCTAATATCCACGGTTGGGAGTGCGGTCACCATTCGTCGTCCCGCACCCTCGTGGGCAAGGCCTTCCGCAGTGGCTTCTACTGGTCCACGATGCTTAACGATGCCACGGAGCTTGTGCAGGCTTGCGAGGCGTGCCAGTTTCACGCCAAGCAGATCCACCAACCAGCGCAGGGCCTCTAGACGATCCTGCTCTCCTGGCCCTTCTCGGTCTGGGGATTGGCCATCCTGGGTCCATTTTCCCGGGCAGTGGGGGGCTACCGCTTCCTATACGTCTCCCTCGACAAATTCACCAAGTGGGCAGAGGTGGAGCCAGTTCGCGCGATCCTAGCCGGGTCGGCCGTCAAGTTCATCCAGGGCCTCGTTAGGCGATTCGAGGTCCCGAGTTGCATCATCACGGGTAACGGTTCGCAGTTCACAAGCAATCTCTTCAGGTCATATTGTGCTAACCTTGGAACACAGATCTGCTACGCCTCCGTGGCTCACCCCAGGAGCAACGGTCAGGCCGAACGCGCCAACGCGGAAGTCTTGCGTGGCCTCAATACGCGCAGCTTTAAGAAGAAACTCGAGGCTTGCGGCACGGGCTGGATCGACGAGCTCCAGTCCGTGATGTGGTCAATCCGAACCACCGCTACTAAACCCATGGGACAAACTCCTTTCTTTCTCGTTTACGGGGTGGAGGCGGTCCTCCCTCACGAGGTCAAGCATCGCTCACCACGGGTCTCGGCTTTCAACGAGGAATGCGAGGACGCCGCCTGGCGGATGGACCTCGTACTCGGTGAGGAGGGCCGCCGCCAAGCTGCCGTTAAGGCGGCGCGATATCAGCAGGCGCTGCGGCGGTACCACTGCCGCAACATCAGCACAAGAACACTTGATGTTGGTGACTTGGTCCTGAGGCGGGCCCTCTCCAGGGATGGGTTACACAAGCTATCGCCATGTGGGAGGGCCCGTTCAGAATCGCCCGTGTCTCTAGGCCTAGTGCTGTGTGCCTGGAGACGCGGGATGGGGTACCCATCCAGGATTCTTGGAACATTGAGCATCTCAGGAGGTTCTATCCGTAATCAAGGCACCGTGCCCGTGAAGGTCTCCGCTCGTGACACTCTCACGTAATAATGAGTTGGGGCTGTACACGCCTCGGCGTCTCCTGAGTGTTGCCTGCGAGCCATCAGACGGGGCTCCCACCCACGTCCGAGTGGCAGTCCTTAGCTCCGCGCTGGGAAGAAGACGTAGTGTAGGGGTCGGATGCGACCTTTTTCATTTTTTGGCTTGGTGTTTGGCTGTCAGCCTTTTCTACTTCCTTGGCTATCAGTCCTTCCTCTACCCCATGCTTTGAAGTTCTCGTGTTTCTTCCATTTGGTTGGAAGTCTTGCTTGGAATTTTCTCGCCGGTTTTAAGTTCATCTTGATAAGCAGGGGTGCACCGCGTGCTCTCCTTCGTGTGCCTTGCTTGTGGGGGCTGGGACACGGTCGGCCCCGGCTCTCGTCTGCCACGGTCCCCTGACCTCGCATGGCCAAGCCTGCTCAGGCTCCAGCGTCGGACTTCTCAGTCCACGCGACCTATTCTGCCGAGCCAACCCAGGCCTTGGCACCTCAATCCACGCTCGGCACTCTCAAGCGAGCCCAAGGGCGCAAGCCCTCAGCAGCTCACAGTGGCTCACTCATACTCGGGGGCTGCGCACGTCAGGACCCCCCGAATTCAGCCGTCCTCATGGCCCGTCGGGGGCTCATGACGCTGGTGAGTCAGGAGCACTTTGCCTCAAGACGTCACAGCACATAAGCTAAGTAATCTCACCCAGACCAAAAAATGATAGCAAGTTCTCGCTTCATATATATGTCATAGTCCATTACACGCCTTCTCGAGGCTACTTAAAATTTTGACACAGGAAGGAAATGAAGAAAAAGAAGAAGCAGAGGCTGACCCAACAAGCCGCGGCTTGGGCTCAGTGCCATTGCCCCCACTCAGTCGGAGTCTCCCAGCTCCTCCCGCTTCACCGAGCCATAGTGGCGCGACGACCCCCTCTTCTCGCTGATCCGAGCTCGCCGGCGCGGTGGCTCATTGCAGCCGCTGCTGCTGGAGGAGCTGTTGCTGCCATAGAGGGGGGACCCGCGGTGCCCTCCAAGGCCAAGCTTGTCTCCTGAGGAGGAGCTGCTCCTCCGGATGCCGTCCTCGCCATCCTCTTCATCGTCAGCCTCAGGAGAGCACCCAAGGCGCCTTCCTTCCTCCGAGAAGACCCTGACGAACAACATTGAAGCACCATCATACCTGAAGTTGAGCGTGCACCTCCCCTGCAGCCGGCGCGCGCACGCAAACGACTGCCAGCCGGGTTCCAGGAACACGTCGCCCGAGGGAGCAACGTCCACCTCCACCCAGGACGCACCACTGCAGCAACCGTCGGTCTGCAGCCAGAGGCCGCCGGGGCCTCCGGCTGGTAGCAAGTCGCCAAATGAATGAGGGACACAAGCCGCCATGCTTCTCTGACCACACCATGAACTCCGAAGACACATCGAAGGATTGGAGCTGTGGGCGCGGAGGTCGCGCGACCACCAAACGCCGCCTCGCGCCTCCTCCCCCACCGCGGCCACAACCACCTTCGCCGTGAGAAGAGGCACCGCGCCTCTCACCGGCGACCGCATCAGGACCCGGAAGGCCGCGCCCTCGAGGAGCTGTCCCGGGCGCAGCGGCATACTTGCAGGGGAGGCCGCGACCCCTCTTCAAAGGCGGTGAAGCCAAACCCTTTGGGGTCTTCCCCTTCTCCGCAACGGACGGCTTCCTCGGTGGCGCAATGAAGACCTCGCGGCAAGAAGAAGAGCGGGGAGCAAACAAGGAGGCAGACGACGCTGGCTTGAAGATGGCTTGGGGGCTCCCCCCTAGTCCCATTTATAGGACAAAGGAGCCCAACCGCCAGTCACTGGCGTCATAGCCATAACGACCCCGTCATCCGCGCCGGCGAGTTGTTAACTCGCACGGTTGCCAAGACTGTGTGGGGAGTGGAGTCGCCACATCCCATCCAACCGTCACGCGCTAGCCTGGCCCGCAACCTTTTGGGGACCGCGGCGCTTCGTCCTCGACTAAGGCTTTGCCCCAAAGCCAACTCCGCGCGCGCCTTGTGCCCGGGGGCTACTGTCGGTGTCCTGGGAACCAGGGTACCCAGACTTGCCTGTCTGCGGGCCGCAACTCGCTCCTACTACGTCCTGGTACGACCCAGCTGATCGACCAGCTGCTCAAGACCCTCGCGAGGGGGCTAGACCTCGCGAGGAGAACGACGCCAAGACCCACTCAGGAGTGGCCTCAGCTAGGTTGCTCCGGAGGGACGGAGAATCCAAGGCCAAGCCTGCCTCAGGAGGAGGCAGTGACGCAAGCAGTGACACACCGCACCAGCGGGCGCCAGCGCGTGCTAGCGGTGCAGTTGCCGTTTTGGTGCAAAGGAGACAGCGCAGGCACAGGTTCCCGAGGAGCAGGGCAAAGGTTTCCCTATTGGTGCAACAAGACCGAAGACCGCAATGACGACAGGGAGGATGTCACCACCGAGCCCACCACCGCGTCACTGCTTGATCCCTTTGCAGGCAAAGACCGCTTTTGTCAGGATAGGAACGTCCTTGTGTTCCCGCTCAAAATGGCCATTGTGGGATCCCTTCCCGCCTAGACATTTTGGGGGAAGAGGACCCTGGCCGCCTATATAAGTAGCTAGAGCTTCGACTATGAGTAGGAGGCCGATCAGAACCAAAGACTCCACCCACACACAAAGGAGCAAGAACCCTTGCCTCCTGACACTCCTGAGCTCCCCTTCTGAGCTCAGGAACGACTGTAGTCATTCATACTCAAGTCTTCCCGGGGCCAATCCACAAAAGGAGGAAGTAGGGTTTTACACCGCAAGGTGGCCTGAACCTGGGTAAATTCGTGTGTGTTTTACTTGTTGTTTGCTTGAATCTCTTCACAGGACGAGGGCGAGACGCTAGGTAGACGTGAGTGGGAGAGATCTTTGTTCACGCCCCTGTGTTCGAACTTCTTGGGTTTGCAGAGCCCGTAATCCGACAGCGTCCTTATGTTCCTGCTCAAAATGGCTGTTGTGGGATCCCTTCCTGCCTAAACATTTCAGGGAAAGAGGACTTTGGCCGCCTATATAAGTAGGTAGGGTTTCCACTATGGGGGGATCGGCATCTGCATCTGGATCCGGATCGACCTCATCTCAAACACCCCACCTTCACTTCAAGGAGCAAGAACACTTTCCCCCTGACCCTCTTGAGCTCTCCTCCTGAGCTCAAGAACCAATGTGCTTGTTCACACTCAAGCCGTCCTGAGCCTAATCCACTCAAGCAGGACGTAGGGTTTTACACTGCAAGGTGGCCTGAACCTGGGTAAACTCGTGTGTGCTTTTACTTGTTTCTTGCTCAAATCCCACCACCGGGCAAGGGCGTGGCGCTAGGTAGACGTGAGCGGGAGAGATCTTCGTTAACGCCCCTGTGTTCGAACTTATTTGGGTTTACAGATCCCATAATCCGACATTTTGCGCGCCAGGTAGGTGGCATGTCAAAATCTTGCCTCTCCAACGATCTTGTCCCGCTCTCGTCCATCGACCTCGCTTCACCCCACCTCGATGGATCGCGAATCAGATGGCGGAGGCGCATCAGACGCGCGCGGAAGCCTGCGGCGCTCGCACGGCTCGAGCGTCGCCCTTCGGTCACAGGACACGGCGTCACCCGACATTGGTCTAGGCTGACGGCACGATGAGCATCACCGAACCGCCTCTGGAGACGGGCAGCACCCACTGCCCACGGGGCGCCAAAGCCGCGCAGTAACGCGGGCCACCGAGCATGCGACGGCAAGCTCGCGGGACCGGCGCGAAATTGCAAACATGATGGTTGCGCTGCTGGTGGCAAGGGAGCTGCTAAGGTGCTGGTTGCTTGACGCTGGCCACGACGCGCTGCTCCTCAGGGTGGCCGAGCTCCTCGATGCCGCCAGCACCGGGGACGAGCCATTCTGCTTCCGCACGACAACGCCAGGAACCGGAGGCTGCGTCGGCCGCGCCCGGTCACCCGTGTGGGCAAGACCGATGGCGACCTATGAGGGCTTCATCGGGTATGACCCCCTGAACCCTGCGTATGACGCCGCCCCTCTGCCTCGAAGCCCTTTTTACCCAAGTACCGCCCCTGCCGGGGAACCGTCAGGAGGTGACCGCAGGACTACGCCCGACGCTGGGTGCGATCAGGCACCAGCACAAGGGGCTCAGGGGCAGAATCTCGGGAGGCCGACCCCACGCTCTTAGCCCTTGACCCTCCGCCGTCACCACCGACGGCCATGGAGCACAAACGAAACGCACGCGGGTGCATGTAGAGGCTGGCACTCGCGGCACTAGCCATAAGTCTCGGGCCAACGGTGTCTCTGGCCCCGAGCCTCGGCAGGCCAAGGAAGCACCCTAGGTGCCGCATCAAGACATAAAGGGAGGGAAGGCCCGGGTCAGGCCCTCGTCCCCTCACGCGTGATCCGTCGCGCATGAGCCCACCCTGGATTTCACCAGGGGCTCGCCGGCGGTAGGTATGATGCGCATGGGGAGGGGCCTCCTCTCCGTCCACTCAAGCTCAAGACACCGCGCCTTCCGGCGTACCATCCCCTTGGCTGCGGAGGGTACGTCTGGAGGCGGTACGGCAACCCATTCTATGCACGCCAGGAGGGCCCAAGACCACGGCTCCGTCCTCCCGCTCGCGTAATCCCGTACCCTCTGGGCCCGGCCCTGATCAGAGGGCTCAGGGGTGATTAGGAGCGTGAGTGGGGAGGGGTCCCCCTCGCACCTCAGGACGCCGTGCCTCCGGACGACATTAGCCCCCCGGGGTGAAGCGCGCCCGGAGGTCGCGTAAGCGGTGTGCCTACTGCTCGGCAGGGGGGCCTATAGCCAAGGTCCCACCCTCCCACTATGCGCAGTGTCCCACCTCATGAACGCCGCCATCTGGTGAGCTCATGGCGGGAGCGGACTAGCGCATGGCGGGGCCCTCAAAGTGAAGGGGCGGGCACGTCAGAAGATCTCTGCTCGTGACACTCTTACGTAATAATGAGTGGGGCTGTACACGCCCCGGAGTCTCCTGAGCGCCGCCCTAGGGCCTCACGGGGGCTCCATCCCACGTCCTAGTGGTAGCAGCATGCTCCGCGCTGGCCGTCGACACTGCCATCCAATGGCTATGCCCACATCCACCGATGGTAGCCCTATGCTCCGCGCTGGGGAGAAGACTGAAGACCTGCTCGGGGGCCCGACGCGACCCCTCCTTTTGTCATGCGCCTTTGCCTCTTTTGTATCTGCCTCCTCGAGTCGAGCTCGTGGCGGCGCGACTTATCTTTGAAACAAAAGGGGGGGTGGGTTTCGTCTGCGTCTTGCATTTTTGATTGAGTTTTCTTTCGCCCGATCCGTTCTTCGCCTCGCTCGACTAAGCTCGACTACAGCTGCGACCCCACCCGATCGCCCCTCGCGAGCAGGGGCCGGGGCATGGGCGCATGTTCTGTCTGGCCCGCGGCCAGTCCAGCTGTAGGTACTCGCGAGATGCGCTCAAACGGGGTCGGCAGACGCCCCTCTCGGAAACACAACAAGGTCCCGAGGTCCAAGCCTTAGGAGCAAACGTCACAAGGGAGTGCTTAAACCCATCCTTACATCATCAGAAGCTTAAGTTTCACGATATTCATCTTACCCGGCTCTGGAGGCACAACCAAAAAAATCAAATCTACAGCCGGAGCTGGATTAAGCATCGGCCCCATCGTCAGGACCATCGGCGTCACCCC
>LR738715.1:291566120-291608961 GCA_902687465.1 Secale cereale | reverse complement strand
GGTGCATCGTCGATGGCTAGAACAAGCTCCGTCACCAACATGTCCACGTGATCGCTCACCCACCCTCCACGGGGCCGGCAACCCTCACGGGAATCGGCTCCAGCAAGGCCCCAAAGTCCGTACGCGGGTCAAGACGGAGCATGTTGCCGAAGATGCATGAGACTGCATGCCTGAGGATGCGCTCAAACGGGGTCGGCAGACGCCCCTCTCGGAAACACAACTCCTCGACGAGCTGCCATGCCCTCATGACCTCGCCTTCAAGATGCTCCACCACTCTGGTGAAGAACCCGAGATATCCGGTGTCGTCATCAACCAGAGGGTCATCGACCCTCCAGTCAAGGAGCTCGTTCAAGGCTCGGCCGGCCCTGTGCCGCAAAGCTTCGAACATTTTCGAGCGGATGTGTTGCATTCCGCGAGCTCGCATAGCCTCTTCGGAGTTCCGGGCCGCGGCAGTGGAAATGTCCTCCACATGCTGCTACTTCTTGAGCTTGCGTTGTATTCCCTCGAAGAGGAAAGGGAGATGCAGCACCGTAGCGTAAGTATTTCCCTCATTTTTTGAGAACCAAGGTATCAATCCAGTAGGAGACCATGAGCGAGTCCCTCGTACCTGCACAAACAAATAAGAACTTCGCAGCCAAGGCGATAAGGGGTTGTCAATCCCTTTACGGTCACTTACGAAAGTGAGATCTGATAGAGATGATAGTTTATATTTTTGGTATTTTTGGTTTATAAGAACAACAAATAAAAGCGATAGAAGTAAAGTAGATGTAGATTGATATGTTGAGAATAGACCCGGGGGCCATAGTTTTCTCTAGTGGATTCTCTCATGATAGCGATATTCTACGGCGGGTAAACAAATTACTGTCGAGCAATCGATAGAAAAGCGAATAATTATGAGACTATCTAGGCATGATCATTGTATATAGGCATCACGTCTGAGACAAGTAGATCGACTCCTGTCTGCATCTAATATTACTCCACACATCGACCACTATCCAGCATGCATCTAGTGTATTGAGTACATAAGAATAAAGTAGCGCCTTAAGCAAGATGACATGATGTAGAGGGATAAACTCAAGCAATATGATATAAACCCCATCTTTTTATCCTCGATGGCAACAATACAATACGTGCCTTGCTGCCTCTACTGTCACTGGGAAAGGACACCGCAAGATTGAACCCAAAGCCAAGCTCTTCTCCCATTGCAAGAACTATAGATCTAGTAGGCAAAACCAAACCAATAATTCAAAGAGACTTGCAAGGATATTATGAGCACACATAAAAAGTTCAGAGAAGAACCAAATATCTTTCATAGATAATCTTGATCATAAACTCACAATTCATCGGATCTCGACAAACACACCGCAAAAAGATATTACATCGAATAGATCTCCACAAATACCGAGGAGAACTTTGTATTGAGATCCAAAGAGAGAGAAAAAGCCATCTAGATACTAGCTATGGACCCGAAGGTCTGTGGTAAACTACTCACAACTCATGGTGAGGGCGATGATGATGATGATGAAGAACTCTGTGATGGACCCCCCTCTGGTGGAGCTCCGGAACAGGCTCCAAGATGGGATCTCAAGGGAACAGAAGGTTATGGCGGTGGAATTAGGGTTTTCTCTCTGTTGTCGAAGGTTTCGGGGTACGTAGACTTATATAGGAGGAAGGAGGACACCGGGGGGTGCTCGAGGGGCCCATGAGGCAGGGCGCCCCCCCACCCTGGTGGGCGCCTTGATGCTCCCCTGACGTGGTTCTCAAGTTCCCTGTGCATGATTTTCTCCAAAAATATCTCTCGCGAAGGTTTCATTCCGTTTGGACTCCGTTTGATATTCTTTTTCTGCAAAACCCTGAAACAGGTAAAAAACAGCAATTTGGACTGGGCCTTTGGGTTAGTAGGTTAGTCCCAAAAATGATATAAAAGTGTACGACAAAGCCCATTAAACATCCAAGACTTCATAAATAATAGCATGGAACAATAAAAAATTATAGATACATTGGAGACGTGTCAAGCATCCCCAAGCTTAATTCATGCTCATCCTCGAGTAGGTAAATGATAAAGAAAGAATTTTTGATGTGGAATGCTAACCAATATAGTTTCTCAATGTAATTCTCTTAATTGTGGCATGAATGTTCAGATCTGAAAGATTCAAAGATAAAAGTCTATATTGACATAAGAAATAACAATACTTCAAGCATACTAACAAAGCAATCATGTCTTCTCAAAATACTATAGCTAAAGAAAGTTATTCCTACAAAGTCATATAGTCTGGCTATGCCCCCTCTTCATCACACAAATATTCATATCATGCACAACTCCGATTTCAGCCAAGCACTTGTTTTCATACTCTATCTTTTCAAACCTTTCAACTTTCACGCAATACATGAGCGTGAGCCATGGACATAGAACTATGGGTGGAATAGAGGTGGTTGTGGAGAAGAAAAAAAAGAGGGAGATAGTCGTACATCAACTAGGCGTATCAACGGGCTATGGAGATGCCCATTAATAGATATCAATGTGAGTGAGTGATACGTCCAAAACGTATCTATAATTTCTGCTTGCTCCATGCCTCTTTTGGGTGATATTGCTATGATATTTATACACTTCCATACACTTTTGATCATATTTGGACTAACCTATTAACTTAGTGCACCCCAGTGCCAGTTTCTGTTTTCTACTATTTTTGTATTTCAGGTTTTCCCATCACGTAAACTGCCAGAAAAATCCCGGAAAAATTATATAAAAAATCAGCGTTCCGGAAGCTTCCATGCGGCCAAAGTAGGGCCAGAGAGGGGCCACAGGGGCTCCAGGCGGCCTGCCCACGCGGCCCCCCTCCTGGCCGCGCTGGGGGGGCGCCTGGGCCCCCCAGACCTCCGCTGATGCCCCCATTTGGCATATATTTAACACCCGTTGAGGAAACCCTGATTCCAGACCCCTTTTCTCCAGACGCAATTCCGATCTCCACCGCCATCGCCATCAAGTTTCGGGGGACCAGAATTCCTGTGCCGGCAACCTGCCGGGACGGGGAAGTGCCCCCGGATTCATCTCCATCGACGTTGCTTCCTCCCTCCATGATGCAGGAGTAGTTCCTCCTCGGGGTTGAGGTTTCTACCAGTAGCTATGTGGTCAATTCTCTCTCCCATGATGTGATCTTCGTTGTGATCATAGGCTATGTTAATCTAGGGTGATCCCATCATATTTCCCCTTCCTCTATGTATTGGATTGATGTACTCACTTGTCTTTATCTAGTATAATCTCCGAGACCAAGGTGACAGTGGTCTATTGGACATGGATTAGAAAAATATTTTCATGAGCGATTTCCTCTCTTGTGTGTTGATTGAAGATTGAGAGTCTCTTGGTGCTTGTCTTTGACTATCCTTTAGATATGTTGTGGTGATTGTGGGACTCTCTTTGGATGGCCGCGGTGACATTGGGAAATCCTTAGATTGAGAACTACGAACTTTGAGGTGTGGTTTTGTAGCCCTACATAATTCTCGTCCTCTCTTGACCACGAAGGAATGACCTCCGGGTGCGTCTCCATTGCATGTTTATTGGAAATATCATGTGATTCGATTATGTTAATGTTGTTGGGAGTTGCCACTAGTGAAAGTATGAAGCCTAGGCCTTGTTTCCACCATTGCAATACCATTTGTGCTCACGATTACCACTTGTTTGCTTGCTGCACTTTTTATTACAGATTTATATTACTTTGTTTTGCCATCCATATCACTTGCCATTTAACATCTCTTCGCCGAACTAGTGCACCTATACATCTGACAAGTGTATTAGGTTTGTTGGGGACACAAGAGACTTCTTGTATCTTAGTTGCAGGGTTGCTTGAGAGAGACCATCTTCAACCTCTACTTCCTTGAGTTCGATAAACCTTAGGTCATCCACTTGAGGGAAATTGCTGCTGTCCTACAAACCTCTGCGCTTGGAGGCCCAACATAGTCTAGAAGAGTAGAAGCGTGTGTAAACATCAAGCTATTTCTGGCGCCGTTGCTGGGGAGGTGAGCGCTTGAAGGTATATCTTTAGATCTTGCAATTAAATCTTTTTGTTTCTTGTTTTTATTTCACTAGTTATGTTTATGGATAACCTTGCTATTGGATCGTTGCTTGCGGGAAGACGCCCCACACCTGTGGTGGTTGCTCCTCCCCCTACTGAAATTGTGCCCTATAAAATACCAGCTGGTATTATCGATTATGTTTTGGCTAATCGTTATGCAGGAGGCAGACATCCCAGTGAACACTTGCTATATCTGTCACAACTATGTTCATTCTTTAAGCTTGCAGGTGTATCAAGGGAGTTTGTCATGAGGAAATTGTTCGCTGTATCACTTATAGATAAAGCTTCAGATTGGTATAGGCTTCTCGATAACTCGCACTTGCTTGATTGGCAAGAGCTTATGTCTCTCTTTTACTCCAAGTTTTATCCTCTTCATGAAGTCCATGAGAATAGGAATTATGTTTATAATTTCTATCCTCATGATGGAGAGAGCATAGCTCAAGCATGGGGGAGACTGAAAACGTTAATGCTAAAATGTCCTAACCATGGGCTCCCCAAAGATATGATTATTACTAATTTCTATGCGAGGCTTTCTCGACAGCATAAAGATTTGCTCGATGCTTCCTCTATGGGTTCTTTCACAAACGAAAAGATTGATGCTAAATGGGAACTCCTTGAAAGAATTCAACGCAACACTGAAGATTGGGAGATCGACAAAGGTAAAGAGTCAGGTATAATTAATGAGTATGATTGCATTAAGTCCTTTGTTGAAACTACAAGTTTTAATAAGTTTAGTGCTAAGTTTGGGCTTGATTCTCAACTCCTTGTTGATTTCCTCAAATCTTTTGCTTCACATCTTAATATGCCTAAGGAGGATTGGATCAAGCATCATAAACCTTTTAAAGAGATTTGCAAAGAAAATGAAATTGTTCATGATGATTGCAACATGCATGATCCAATTCCTAAAAATGAAGTTTTATATATGCGTGTTAATTTTTGTGGAGTGGATAGACCTTGTGAAAGGCCTATGATTGAAGAAGAGAAGTATTGTAAGCAACATAAGCATGAAAGAACAATCACTTGGGTCAGAGATTCAAATGAAATTGCTAGAGAATTGTGTGACCTTTATCGTTTTACTTGTGAACTTTGCTGTATAGAGGGTCACTTTAATTTTCAATGCATGCACTTTCAAAACATAACTGTTAACCAGTTGTGTGATAACATGATCACCTCTGATCTTTACGATGAGCTTATGTTATTTTTGATGTGTGAGGAGTTATCAGAAAAGACTTCTTGGCTAGATGTTAATGCCATAGGAATAAAAAACACTTTGCAAAATTGTCATCTCTATTGTGTTGTTAATTGCCATGAAAATGATTGCATAAGTAAGATTAGAAAGGAGGAAACTTTACCAAAGTATAAAAATGTCTCTTATATTTCTGCTAATAAAAAGGAGAGTTTCTCCCAAGTTTCCCCTATTGTTTCTAATGATAAACCAGGATATGTGGAGAAGCTTCATCTCCAACCACTCCCTCCTAAGGTAAATAAGAAGAAAAAAAAGAGGAGGAGGAAGAGGAGCAAGAAGGAAGAAGAATGGGTATCAACCTGGCCTAAGCATATTCCTCCCATCAACTTTTATCCTAACGGTTGTAAGTTTAAAGAAGAAGGTGAAGTTTATTGCCTTAATTATCATCTTGATGATACGTCCGTAGGTACTATTGAAGATGATTTTGATTATGATATGCATGTTACTTATTGTGATTGGGAAAATGATGATAATGCTACTTATGATCTTGAAAATCTTTTTGGTACCAACTCTGAAAGTGATGATATGGAAAGCTCTAAGCTTGGGGATGACAGGATTGCAAATCCTTTACCCACTAGTGATGTGATAATTGATAATTCTTTTGCTAGTAAGAATAAAGACAACATGATTACAAATATAGTTGCTAGCAATGATAATGCTCTTCTCTACTATGATGATGTTATAAATCCAATCTATAGTGATTATAAAGGTACCTATGACATAAGGAGAAATTATCCTTATGAAACTTGTCATAATCATGGAGGGAATTACTCCCTTGTTGAACACCACCCTCCTAATACACAATTAATCTATAGTGTTCAAGTTGTTTATGATAGTCCTACTCCCACTATTACCAATGATAAAGATTATGCTTATGTGGAGAGTAAGAGTACCTTTTTGCATGTGGATCATGGTAACAATGCTTTATGTGATGCTTATATTGTTGAGTTCATCCATGATGCCACTGAAATTTATAATGAGAGAGGGAGACTTGGTTCTAAATATCTTGATAATAAGAAGTTTCCTCTCTTTATGGTGAATATTTTGAAGTTATGCTTGTTTTGCCTTCCTATGCTAGTTGCTTTGTGCTTCAATGAATTATTCTATTGCAATATTCCTATGCATAGGAAGCATGTTAGGCTTAAATGTGTTTGGTATTTGCTTCTTGATGCTCTTTTTTGTTCTTCAGCTCTTATTCCTACGAGAGCATCATTAAAGTCTTAAGCCTATCTTTATGGCTATAAAGAAAGAGCTCTAGGGAGACAACCCTTGTTATCTTTGCTTTCAGTTTTAGTGGTCTTGATGTTTGTTACTACTGTAGCAACATCATTGTATCTTTATTTTTCAGCTTTGTGCCAAGTTTAGCCTCTGATTGCAAGAAAGTTCAAAAGTTGTGACGTGCTGTCCAGGAAACAGATTCTGTCCTTGGATAGAAAAATTCGTATAAAATCACCATATCATCTTTTTGGTCTGCATTTTTTCGACAGCGTGCTCTATACAATTGTATTTCGGGCGTCTGTTCTGAGTTTTTTGATTAGAGTTGCAGAAGTGCCCCAAAAAAATCATTTACTACCTGCTGTTTTGTTTTTCACAGATTCTGTCCTGTTTTGCCTTTCCTTCATTTTGCAAACCTTGAGCTTGCTTTTTCTTTGCAAAAACCTTTTGGCAATCTTGAGAAACAGTAGACCTTCAAGAATATCCTTATTTCCATCAAGGAACAATTATATTATTATGGGTACTAACCTCGCTAATCAGATTATGATGAGTTATGTATGAAGGGAGTTTTCAAGTGTGCGAGGGAAGATGATAAAAAGATTCAGGAGTGTCAAACGCCCAGGCTTGGGCATGCCCCCATGCACCCCCAAGAAATATTCAAGGAGACTCAAGCGTCTAAGCTTGGGGATGCCCCCGTGCATCCCCTTCTCCATCAACATTATCAGTTCCTCTTTCGTTCCACTATATTTTTATCACTTCATGTGTTATGTGCTATGCTTGGAGCGTCTTGCTTTTAGTTTCCTTTTCAGTTTTCTTTAGCTTTTCATAACGAGTCGGAACTCAGATTTCTTTGTGTGGGAGAGAAACACGCTCCACTTCTACCTAGAACACAACATAGAATTTTCATGTCTATCTTTGCTGTGTGTGTTCTTTGTCTTTCAATAGCTACTATCATGTTCAACTCTTAGTTTTCATGCTTATCTTTTTAAAGAGTTTTTGTTTAGTTGGTTGCTTGAACTCTCTTTAGTTATCATGCTTATCTTATTAAGAGAGTTTGCTTCTGTTGCATTGGTTGATATGTCTATGATAAAAATGCTACGTGCATAATGGCGCTTATTAGTTCATGTTTTCTTATGGTTAGTCTCAAATAGCTGGGGAGTTTCCAATGTGTTATTGGAGTACCAACATGATTTGTTTGCCTATGATGTGGTATGGTTTAGTAATATCTTCCTTCAAGAATTTATTTTGATTGACTTGGCATATGCTCACGCATATTTAAGACTGTAAAGAAAGTCTGTCAAGCCTTGATGATCTTTTATTTTTGAGTAGCGATATAAGTTCCATGCCTGATTCAATGTTGCTTTGTCGCTCTGCATGATTATGACCGTCATTGCTCTCTTAGTTGGTCGCTCCCAGTCTTTTGCTAACCTTTGCCTGTACTAAGCGGACTGACTGCTTGTGCATCCAAAATCCTTTAAACCAGTTATGCCATATGAGTCCACCATACCTTCCTATACATGGTATTTACCTGCCATTCCAAACGAAGACTTTCATGTACCATCTCGAAATTATTCAAAAAAAAGCATTTCTCTTTTGTGCCTCTGTTTTAGCTCATGAGGAAGTAGTAGTTAATTCATGATCTTTTTAAGTTGGACAAGCTTCACCCCGGGATTGCATGTCTAATGTGCAAACCCATAATACGAGAAGGAACTGGCATAGAGTGCGCCCCGCTCATTAAAAAATTATACAACAAACGAACCCTCCTTCACGCTTTGTTCATGAGAAATCAGAAAACTTTGGCAGTGATAAACAAAGGAGATTAAGAGGATGTGATCGTCCTCATGCGGGAGCCGTTCCTCGAAACTTGTCCAGCTCAAGAAGTGATTGAGTTATCTGCTAGCATTCGTTGACGAAACATGCATATTCAAAAAAATAATTATTACCTCTGTTTTTAAAACCAAGAGCTCTGGTACATGTTTTGTCTTTGTTTCCGACCATGGGTTTTCAACCTTGCCAACAAAAGCCATGGTTCGAGAGTCTCCACCTTCTTTTAAAGCACCAACTATTAAGAGCATGATTGTCATTCTGAGTGTAATGTGCATTGTCCCAAAGTAGCATTGTCTTTTGCATGATTATGATATCGTTTATTCTGAAATCATTGTATCTAGTCATCACTTAAACCTTGGTGGTGCCCCTGCATTTATGTTTTGCTTCACTAAAGGGGGCAAGCGAGATACCACTTTATCATATTTGCACACCATGCTCATTACAAATCTATTTGATGTTTCAGTATCATATTGTAAAAATTTCAGTTCTTTGTGATTTTCTCATGAGGCAACTTAATTACTATAGATTCATTGTCTTAGTAAGCACTTGTCATGTGACTATGAAAAGTTCCTATATGGTTAATAGCATGTCACCACAGAAATTATGCTTGTTATCATTTACCTACTCGAGGACGAGCAGGAATTAAGCTTGGGGATGTTGATACGTCCAAAACGTATCTATAATTTCTGCTTGCTCCATGCCTCTTTTGGGTGATATTGCTATGATATTTATACACTTCCATACACTTTTGATCATATTTGGACTAACCTATTAACTCAGCGCACCCCAGTGCCAGTTTCTGTTTTCTGCTATTTTTGTATTTCAGGTTTTCCCATCACGTAAACTGCCAGAAAAATCCCGAAAACATTATATAAAAAAATCAGCGTTCCGGAAGCTTCCATGCGGCCAAAGTAGGGCCAGAGGGGGGCCACAGGGGCTCCAGGCGGCCTGCCCACGCGGCCCCCCTCCTGGCCGTGCCGGGGGGGGCGCCTGGGCCCCCCAGACCTTCGCTGATGCCCCCCTTTGGCATATATTTAACACCCGTCGAGGAAACCCTGATTCCAGACCCCTTTTCTCCAGACGCAATTCCGATCTCCGCCGCCATCGCCATCAAGCTTCGGGGGACCAGAATTCCTGTGCCAGCACCCTGCCGGGACGGGGAAGTGCCCCCGGATTCATCTCCATCGACGTTGCTTCCTCCCTCCATGATGCGGGAGTAGTTCCTCCTCGGGGCTGAGGTTTCTACCAGTAGCTATGTGGTCAATTCACTCTCCCATGATGTGATCTTCGTTGTGATCATAGGCTATGTTAATCTAGGGTGATCCCATGATATTTCCCCTTCCTCTATGTATTGGATTGATGTACTCACTTGTCTTTATCTAGTATAATCCCCGAGACCAAGGTGACAGCGGTCTATTGGACATGGATTAGAAAAATATTTTCATGAGTGATTTCCTCTCTTGTGTGTTGATTGAAGATTGAGAGTCTCTTGGTGCTTGTCTTTGACTATCCTTTAGATATGTTGTGGTGATTGTGGGACTCTCTTTGGATGGCCGCGGTGACATTGGGAAATCCTTAGATTGAGAACTACGAACTTTGAGGTGTGCTTTTGTAGCCCTACATAATTCTCGTCCTCTCTTGACCACGAAGGAATGACCTCCGGGTGCGACTCCATTGCATGTTTTATGGGAAATATCATGTGATTCGATTATGTTAATGTTGTTGGGAGTTGCCACTAGTGAAAGTATGAAGCCTAGGCCTTGTTTCCACCATTGCAATACCATTTGTGCTCACATTTACCACTTGTTTGCTTGCTGCACTTTTTATTACAGATTTATATTACTTTGTTTTGCCATCCATATCACTTGCCATTTAACATCTCTTCGCCGAACTAGTGCACCTATAAATCTGACAAGTGTATTAGGTGTGTTGGGGACACAAGAGACTTCTTGTATCTTAGTTGCAGGGTTGCTTGAGAGAGACCATCTTCAACCTCTACTTCCCTGAGTTCGATAAACCTTAGGTCATCCACTTGAGGGAAATTGCTGCTGTCCTACAAACCTCTGCGCTTGGAGGCCCAACATAGTCTACAAGAGTAGAAGCATGTGTAGACATCAGTGAGTAGGGATTTCCACGCAACGGATGCACTAGAGCTAAATATGAATGAAAGCTCAACAAAAGAAACTAGTGGGTGTGCATCCAACTTGCTTGCTCACGAAGACCTAGGGCATTTGAGGAAGCCCATCGTTGGAATATACAAGCCAAGTTCTATAATGAAAATTCCAACTAGTATATGAAAGTGACTAAACATGAGACTCTCTACAATGAAGAACATGGTGCTACCTTGAAGCACAAGTGTGGAAAAAAGATAGTAGCAATTGTCCCTTTTTCTTTTTTTGGGCCTTTCTTTTTTCTCTTTGGCCTTTCTTCTTTTTTTGCAGAGGGGCTTTATAGATTTAGCCTTTCCTCCCATGGGACAATGCTCTAATAATGATGATCATCGCACTTTCATTACAACTCGATATTACAATTCGATACTACAACAAAGTATGACTCTATATGAATGCCTCCGGCGGTGTACCGGTATGTGCAATGAAACAAGAGTGACATGTATGAAAAATTGTGCATGGTGGCCTTGCCACAAATACGATGTCAACTACATGAACATGCATGGCAATATGACAATATGATGCGTGTCATATGAACGGAACGGTGGAAAGTTGCATGGCAATATATCTCGGAATGGCTATGGAAATGCCATGATAGGTAGGTATGGTGGCTGTTTTGAGGAAGGATATATAGTGGGTTTATGGCATTGGTGAAAGTTGCGCGGTACAAGAGAGGCTAGCAATGGTGGAAGGGTGAGAGTGCGTATAATCCATGTACTCAACATTAGTCATAAGAACTCATATACTTATTGCAAAAATCTACAAGTCATCAAAACAAAGCAATCAATGCATGCTCCTAGGGGTGAGGTTGGTAGGAGTTAACCATCGCGCACCCTCGACCTCCACACAAAGGTTGGCACTTTAAAAATACCTCATGCTCTAACTTCGTCACATAGTGGTTCACCATACGTGCATGCTATGGGAATCACTAACCTTAACACAAGTATTTATCAATTTCATAATAACTCCACTAGCATGACTCTAATATCACTATCCTCATATCTCAAAACAATTATCAAGCATCCAACACCTCATCATATTCAATGCATTTAGTGTGAAAGTTTTTACTACATTGATATTGGATGTCTATCATGTGAAGACTAGTTTAATAGCCTAAACACATTACCATGCTGTTTTAATAGACCCTCAAATGAATATAAGTGAAGCATGAGAGTTTAATAATTTCTTCAAAATATTCTCACCACCGTGCTCTAAAAGATATAAGTGAAGCACTAGAGCAAAAACTATTCAACTCAAAAGATATAAGTGAAGCACATAGAGTGTTCTAGCAATTCCTAGGCCATATTTAACTCTCTCAAATAGGTGTGTCCAGCAAGTATAGTTGTGGCAAACTAACAAACAAAGACTCAAATTATACAAGACGCTCCAAGCAAAACACATATCATGTGGTGAATAAAAATATAGGTCCAAGTATAGTTACCGATGGATGAAGACAAAAGAGGGGATGCCTTCCCGGGGCATCCCCAAGCTCAGGCTTTTGATTGTCCTTGAATTTTACTTGGGGTGCCATGGGCATCCGCAAGCTTAGGCCGTTGCTACTCTTTGTTCCATAGTCCATCAAAGCAATACTCAAAACTTGAAAACTTCACAACACAAAACTTAGACAAGAATTCTCGTGAGCTCCGTTAGTATAAGAAAGCAAACCACTACTCAAAGGTACTGCAATGAATTCATTCTTTGTTTATATTGGTGTTAAACCTACTGTATTCCAACTTCTCTATGGTTCATACCTTCAAATATTAATCATAGATGCATTGAAATAAGCAAACAACACATGAAAAACAGAATCTGTCAAAAACAGAACAGTCTGTAGTAATCAGCAGGTTTCGCCTACTTCTGGAACTCCAAAAAATTCAAACTAAATTGGTAAATTTGAGGAATTTGTATATTAATAATTTGAAAAAATAATCAACTAAATAGCACGCTCCAGTAAAATCTGACGGCCACTTTAGCGAGCACTAACGATTCTGTTTTTCACAGCAAGATCACATAAACTTCACACAAGTCTTCCCAGAGGTTCTACTTGGCACAAACATTAAACAAAACATGAAACCACATCTAATCAGAGGCTAGATGCAATATTTATTTAATAACAGCAACAAAAAAAAATTGGGTTGCCTCCCAACAAGCGCTATCGTTTTACACCCCTAGTTAGGCACGATACAAGATAAACCTAGGTGTGGCCATCTTTGGAAGGCAATCCACAAGTGGCCCTCATGATAGATTCATATGGTAATTTGATTTTCTTTCTAGGAAAGTGTTCCATGCCTTTCCTTAACGGAAATTAGAATCTAATAATTCATTCCTTCATATCAATAAATGCACCAATCGTTCTAAGGAAAGGTCTACCAAGAATAATAGGACATGAAGGATTGCAATCTATACCAAGAACAATGAAATCTATGGGCACATAAGTCCTATTAGCAACAATAAGAACATCATTAATCCTTCCCATAGGTTTCTTAATAGTGGAATCCACAAGATGCAAATTTAAAGAACAATCATCAAGCTCATGGAACCCTAGCAAATCACACAAAGTTTTTGGGACAGTGGAGACACTAGCACCCAAATCACACAAAGCATAGCATTCACGATCTTTTATTTTTATTTTGATAGTAGGTTCCCACTCATCGTAAAGCTTTCTAGGGATAGAAACTTCTAACTCAAGTTTTTCTTCATAAGATTTCATCAAAGCATCAACTATGTGTTTGGTGAAAGCTTTATTTTGACTATAAGCATGCGGAGAATTTAGCATGGATTGCAACAAGGAAATACAATCAATCAAAGAGCAATTATCATAATTGAATCCCTTGAAATCCAAAGTAGTGGGTTCATCACTATGCAAATTTTTAATCTCTTCACTCCCACTTTTAGCAATTTTAGCATCAAGATCTAAAAACTCCGAATCATTGGGACACCTTAAAGTAGAATCATCTCCAATCCTATTTTCATCAAGATATATACTAGAAAACAAGGATCTAATAGGAGACACATGAATAACTTTCAGATCTTCATCTTTATTTTCATGATAACTAGAATAACATGCTTTAATATAATCCACTCTTTTAGCACGCATCCTAGAGTTTCTTTCTTTGCATTCACCAATGGAAATTCTCATGGCTTTCAGAGACTCATTGATATCATGCTTAGGTGGGATAGATCTAAGTTTCAAAGAATCAACATCAAGAGTAATTCTATCCACACTTCTAGCCAATTCATCAACCTTAAGCAATTTCTCTTCAAGCATAGCATTGAAATTCTTTTGCGAGATCGTAAACTCCTTAACACTAGTTTCAAATTCAGAAGGCATCTTTCCATAAGAGTTGTTGTAGGAATTACAATAATTATTAGAGGAATTACTAGGAAAAGGCCTAGGATTAAAATTACCTCTATAAGCATTGCTACCAAAATTATTCCTACCAACAAAATTCACATCCAAAGATTCATTGTTATTTTCAATCAAAGTGGACAAAGGCATATCATTAGGATCAGAAGAGGAACTCTTAGCAACAAACAATTTCATAAGTTCATCCATCTTTCCACTTAAAACTCTAATTTCTTCGATAGCATGCACTTTTTTACTAGTAGAACTTTCGGTGTGCCACTGAGAATAATTAACCATAATATTATCTAGGAGTTTGGTAGCTTCTCCTAAGGTGGTTTCCATGAAAGTGTCTACGGCGGCTGAATCTAAACGATTTCTAGAAGCAAAATTCAAGCCAGCATAAAAGTTCTGAATAATCATCCATAGATTCAAACCATGTGTAGGGCAATTATGTATCATCAAATTCATTCTCTCCCAAGCTTGTGAAACATGCTCATGATCTAGTTGCTTAAAATTCATAATATGGTTTCTAAGAGAGATGATCTTAGCAGGAGGGAAATATTTAGAGAGAAAAGCATCTTTGCACTTACTCCATGAATCAATACTATTTCTAGGCAAATAGGAAAACCAAGTTTTAGCACGATCTCTAAGTGAAAACGGAAATAACTTCAATTTAACAATATCGTTATCCGTATCCCTTTTCTTTTGCATATCACACAAATCAACAAAGTTGTTTAGATGGGTAGCGACATCTTCACTAGGAAGGCCGGAGAATTGATCTTTCATGACAACATTCAACAAAGTAGCATTGATCTCTCAAGATTTAGCATCGGTAATAGGAGCAATCGGAGTGCTAATAAAATCATTGTTGTTGGTATTGGAGAAGTCACACAATTTGGTATTGTTTTGAGCCATAGTGACAAGCAAGCAATCCAACACGCACAAGCAAACAAGAAGCAAGCGAACGATAAACATACGACGAAAGAAGGGCAAATAAAACGGCAAGGGTGAAGTGCAGGAGAGGAAAACGAGAGGCAAATAAATGTAATGCGAAGGATAAGGGTTTGTGATAGGTACTTGGTATATGACTTTTGCGTAAGCCTCCCCGGCAACGGCACCAGAAATTCTTCTTGCTACTTCTCGAGCTTGCGTTGTATTCCCTCGAAGAGGAAAGGGAGATACAACATAGTAGTGTAAGTATTTCCCTCAGTTTTTGAGAACCAAGGTATCAATCCAGTAGGAGACCACGCACGAGTCCCTCGCACCTGCACAAACAAATAAGAACTTCGCAGCCAATGCGATAAGGGGTTGTCAATCCCTTTACGGTCACTTACGAAAGTGAGATCTGACAGAGATGATAGTTTATATTTTTGGTATTTTTGGTTTATAAGAACAGCAAATAAAGCGATAAAAGTAAAGTAGATGTAGATTGATATGTTGAGAATAGACCCGGGGGCCATAGTTTTCTCTAGTGGCTTCTCTCAGGATAGCGATATTCTATGGCGGGTAAACAAATTTTTGTCGGTCAATTGATAGAAAAGCGAATAATTATGAGACTATCGAGGCACGATCATTGTATATAGGAATCACGTCCGAGAAAAGTGGACCGACTCCTGCCTGCATCTACTACTATTACTCCACACATCGACGACTATCCAACATGCATCTAGTGTATTGAGTTCATAAGAATAGAATAACGCCTTAAGCAAGATGACATGATGTAGAGGGATAAACTCAAGCAATATGATATAAAACCCATCTTTTTATCCTCGATGGTACAATATGTGCCTTGCTGCCCCTACTGTCACTGGGAAAGGACACCGCAAGGTTGAACCCAAAGCCAAGCACTTCTCCCATTGCAAGAACTATAGATCTAGTAGGCCAAACCAAACCAATAATTCGAAGAGACTTGCAAGGATATTATGAGCACACATAAAAAGTTCAGAGAAGAACCAAATATCTTTCATAGATAATCTTGATCATAAACTCACAATTTATCGGATCTCGACAAACACACCGCAAAAAGAGATTACATCGAATAGATCTCCTCGAAGACCGAGGTGAACTTTGTATTGAGATACAAAGAGAGAGAAGAAGCCATCTAGATACTAGCTATGGACCCGAAGGTGTGTGGTAAACTACTCACAACTCATGGTGAGGGTGATGATGATGATGAAGAAGAACTCTGTGATGGATCCCCCTCCGGTGGAGCTCCGGAACAGGCTCCAAGATGGGATCTCATGGTAACAGAAGGTTACGGCAGTGGAATTAGGGTTTCTCTCTGTTGTCGAAGGTTTCGGGGTACGTAGACTTATATAGGAGGAAGGAGGACACCGTGGGGTGCTCGAGGGGCCCATGAGGTAGTGGGTGCGTCCTGCGCCCCCCACCCTCGTGGGCGCCTCGATGCTCCCCTGACGTGGTTCTCAAGTTCCCTGTGCCTGATTTTCTCCAAAAAAATATCTCTCGCGAAGGTTTCATTCCGTTTGGACTCCGTTTGATATTGTTTTTCTGCAAAACCCTGAAACAGGTAAAAAATAGCAATCTAGACTGGGCCTTTGGGTTAGTAGGTTAGTCCCAAAAATGATATAAAAGTGTATGACAAAGCCCATGAAACATCCAAGACTTCATAAATAATAGCATGGAACAATAAAAAATTATAGATACGTTCGAGACGTATCACCTGCTTGTGGAAGCAGGACAGCTCTGCCCTAGCGGCGGCGCGAGCCTTCTCCGACGCACGCTCACGGCACTCTGCCGCGGCACAGGCCTCCTCGACACCCGCTCACGACGCTCGGCCACGGTGCGAACCTTCTCCGATACCTGCAGACGGCACTCGACATCCGCTAGCTTGCCCTCGAGAGCTGCGACCTCCTTCTGAAGTTCCTTGCGCTTATCAGCGAAGCGAGTCTCATGAAGCCCCAGCTTCCCGCGATAATCCTTCCGTAGGCGCTCGGTCTCCATGACAGCCTTCCTCGTGACATCCTCTCGATCATCGAGGTTGCCCTCGGCTTCGGCCACCTAGCGCTCTATTGTCTCCAGGCGCTCGCGCTCCATGTTCAGCACCATCATCTCGAGTGCTAGCGCCTCCTCCCGCGCTGAGAGGCCCGCTGGGCTATCATCATCGGCCGTGGGCGCGGTGAGGGCAGCCCTTCGAGTACGAACCTGACGCTCGAGCGTGGCATTCGAGGCTTCGAGCTCGTGCTCACGCTCCTTGGCTGCTGCGCGGCGGCGGTCGGCGTCTCGAGCCTCTTTCAGGGCGCGGTCGCGGGCCTCCTGAGCCGCGGCCACAGACGCTTCCGCTTTCTTCAAGGCGGTTTTATGCTGCAGCTGGCTCAAGTTAACGGCAGCCCACAACTGGCACAAACCCTTCGCCAGAAGCAGGCCCTCGGCCTGGATGCGCGCATCCACTTCAGCAACCTCGACCTCAAGGCGCTTCAGGTATCTGATGCCCCCCGCACAAGATCATGACGAACCACACTCCTGCGCAGCGCGAGCTCCAGGAGGCGGCCGGGCTCGTCCATGACGTCCGGGCCGCCCAAGGGGGGCTCTTCTTCTCCCTCATCATGCGCCCATGAGCTAACCCCAGGAGCGTGCGCTGCCTCCGGCACGAGGGGCAAGCAAGGTCCTGATGGGCGGCCGGCCTCGCGGGCCACCTCAAGACCTTGCTGATCTACGACGAAGACAAGCCCCGGGGCACAAGACGAGCCCCCGAGGCACCAAGAGCCACCTTGCCCCAGAAGCACTCGGGGGCTGGGAGCGCGGTCCATGTGGCAGGGTCCAGGCGCGGCCAAGCGGACCCACGCGAGGTCTACCAAAGACCCAGCATGGTTCGTAGGATGGGCGCGGTCAGAAGTGTCTGCGAACCTTGCCGAACGGCTCATGAATGAGTCAGGAGGAACCCTGCAAAGCAAGAGGTCAGGAGAACCGTATCAAAAAGAACAGGAAAAGCTGAGGAACACGCACCTGCCCAGTACAGTCAACTTCGTCCTCTTCAGAGCCCTCGAGGCAGGGCCATAGCTTCCCATCAGCCTCCGCCTTTTTCCCAGCGCCGCGAAGGACGGCAGGAGGCCGCTTGAGGCAGGCGCGCCTCGGGCTGGGGCAAGGCCACGACGGCCGCCCGCGACCGGCGCTCCATTCCCCACCATGGCGTCCTCTGGGCTCACCCCAAGAGGGGGCTGCCGCGCTCCATCTTCGGCCACCTCAGGAGACGGCAACACCTCGGTCACTTCGGCCACCTCCGGAGCCACAGGCGCTCGCTCTTTGTCTGCTCGATCCGGAGGCGGAGCAGACCCTAGGTCAGGAGTTCCACCTGACGTATCTGCCACGGAAGGGAAAGTTGGGCTCGTGAGCCCTGGCACCACCATCAGGGGATTGTCACGAGGGCCAGAGACGCCCTCTGACAATAGCCCCCACGCATCGAAGCGGGGCATCTTCTCGGCAAAGGCTTTTCCGTCCACGAGAGCCAGGTACAAGAGAGTCGTGGAGACGGGTCGTGCTTCAGGCACTCCGCTGACAAGCAGCTGCAGCATCCGCTAGAGCATCTTAGGAGGGAGCTGATTTCGCTGAAGACGTGCAGGATCATCAAGACCGGGGAGGTCCCACATCAGGCGGGAATGGCGTTGAAGCGGGGCGACACGCAGAACAAGGAAGTCCCTCACCACCATCGCCAAAGTCAGCCATTCTTCCTCAGGCTGACCAAACAACGCGTGACCTGCTCTGCTAGCGGATCTGAGAGGACCTCATGCTCCCAGCCCGAGCTCGGCACCGCCGGCGCGTCGGGGAGGTGGAGCAGGGGGTTGTACGTAACAACATCAACATACACCCACTGCCGACAGAACCACGCCGTGGTTGGGTGGAGCGTGAAGTCGATCTCGGAGACGGCAGTCGCCTCCATCACGTGCAGCGACACACATCCCGAGCGCTGCCCCCCGTCGACCAGGTGGAGGGCGAAGAAGTGGCGAAGCAGGGCCATGGATGGGGAAACACCGACAAAAGCCTCACGCAGAAACGTGAAGCCGGATAGGAGGATGATGGACCCCGGATCCAAGTGCGGCGCCGGAATCTAGTAATGCGTGAGCACCGCATTGAAGAAGGCAGAAAAAGGGGGGAGGAGACCCGTGAAGTTGGCGTGGAGGTGGAGTTGGATGTCGTTGGCGTTCAACTCCGCCGTTGGCAGGGAAGCGGGCCAAGCCTGGGTCGGCCTCCACTCGTTGGACGCATTGGCCAGGGCATGGCGCACCTTGTCCATGCCCTCCTGGTTCACCATGAAGGAGCGACCCAGTGCCGACTCGAGCCCCGGCTACGGCATGGAAGCCTCGCCGGTTCCCCTCTTCTTTGTCCTGCACGGCATGGCGGCAAGGAAGGGGGTCAGAGAAGGCACGAGAAGGAAGGAGGAGATGGAGAGGCAAGAAAGCAGGGGCAGCAGCAAGGAGTCCACCTATTAGCTGTGCAATTATCAAATCACATGGTTGCCAAGGCTGCGTGGGAACTGGAGTCGCCCACGTCCCATCCAACCGTCGTGCGCCAGCCTGGCCCGTAGTCTTTTGGGGCCCACGATGCTTCGTCTCCGACCAAGGCTTCTCCCTGAAGCCAACTCCACGCGCGCCTTGGGCCCGAGGGTTACCGTCGGCGTCCTGGGAACCAGGGTACCCAGACTTGCCTGCCAGCGGCCCGCGACGCGCTCCTACTACGGCCTGGTATGGCCCAGCTGATCGACCAGCTGCTGAAGACCCTCGCGAGGGGGCTAAGCCTCGCGAGGATAACGATACCAAGAACCTCTCAGGAGCGGCCTCGGCTAGGCTGCTCCTGAGGGGCGGAGAACTCAAGGCCAAGCCTGCCTCAGGAGGAGGCAGTGACGCGAGCAATGACGCACCACGCCAGCGGGTGCCAGCGCGTGCCAGTGGCGCAGTTGCCGTTTTGGTGCAAAGGAGACAACGCATGCGTAGGTTCCTGAGGGATGAGACAAGGGTTTCCCCTTCGGTGCAACAAGACCGAAGACCGCAAGGAAGACGGGGAGGATGTCACCACCGAGCCCACCACCACGTCATCGTCTGATCTCTTTGCAGGAGAAGACCGCTTTTGTCAGGATAGGAGCGTCCTTATGTTCCCGCTCAAAATGGCCGTTGTGGGATCCCTTCCCGCCTAAACATTTTGGGGTAAGAGGACACTGGCCGCCGATATAAGTAGGTAGGGTTTCCACTATGGGGGGATCGGCATCTACATCTGGATCCGGATTGACCTCATCTCAAACACCCCACCTTCACTTCAAGGAGCAAGAACACTTGCCCCCTGACCCTATTGAGCTCTCCTCCTGAGCTGAAGAACCACTATACTTGTTCATACTCAAGCCCTCCTGAGGCTAATCCACGCAAGCAGGACATAGGGTTTTACACCGCAAGGTGGCCTGAACCTGGGTAAACTCGTCTGTGCTTTTACTTGTTGCTTGCTCGAATCTCACCACCGTGCGAGGGCGTGGCTCTACGTAGACGTGAGCGGGAGAGATCTTCAATCATGCCCCTGTGTTCGAACTTCTTTGGGTTTGCGGAGCCCGTAATCCGACATAATCATCATAAATAGAGGGCATGCTATCATCATAATAAATTTGCTCATCAAAACTTGGGAGACTAAAAGTATCACCTTCATTAAACATAGCATCCCCAGGCTTGGGACAAACACTAATTGCAGCAAATAAATTCTCAAACATAGCATCCCCAAGCTTGGGCCTTTTCATATTATAAGCATAATCAATCTCTTCATTAATAGTATGGATAGCACCAATAGTATAGCAATTAACATCATCACAATGAGTAATAGGAGCAAGATCATTTGGGAGGGATACCTTTTTACCTTTGCTTCTCCGTCTTTTCTTTTTCTTCTTCACATTAAGTGTGGGTTTAATCCTCTTTTTGGAGCTCCTTATTAATGAAATTGGTTGAATAGAAAGCTCCTCCTCCTTACCTGATTCATAATAAGAAAGAATAGGAGGATAGGAGGAAACCTCTTCCTTTCATTAGTATTCTATTCATCTTCTATTTGTTTTCTTGTCTTTATGTAATTGGCAATATAAGGATTTTCCATGCAATTCACCGCACAATACATATAAATTTCCTCTAGATCAAAATCAAGAACTTTATCAAGGACAAATTCTGGAAGATCCTTAGTTAAACGTTTCATTTCTTCATAACCCACAAGCAAACTAAGTTCATTATGATGTGCAAGGGAAATCAAGTCATCACAATTTTTGGACATGATTCGATCATGAAACAATTTGCATCGGAGATTTAAATGATCACGTTCATTGCAAAGTTCACAAGGATGGCAAAGAAATTTTAAATTTTCAGCACAAACATCTAGCCTCTCTTGCAACCATTTAGTTTCTGAATACTTATGCCTCTTGCAAAATCTACCTTCCTTATTAGGTTTGTACTTGCAAACTCTATGCACTCCACAAAACTTGACATGCTTATAAGAGACATTTTAATCATGACTAGTGCAATCATCATTAGTACTATGGATATTCAAAGGATTCACACTGACAACATTGCAATCATGCTCATCAATCAAAGATTTAGTGCCAAACATTTTAATGCATTCTTCTTCCAGCACTTGGCCACAATTTTCCTTTCCAACATTTTCATGAAATATATTAAAAAGATGAAGCATATGAGGCAACCTCAATTCCATTTTTTGAAGTTTTATTTTATAAACTAAACTAGTGATAAAACAAGAAACTAAAAGATTCGATTGCAAGATTTAAAGATATACCTTCAAGCACTCACCTCCCCGGTAATGGCGCCAGAAAAGAGCTTGATGTCTACTACACAACCTTCTTCTTGTAGCCGTTGTTGGGCCTCCAAGTGCAGAGGTTTGTAGGACATTAGCAAATTTCCCACCAGTGGATGACCTAAGGTTTATCAATCCGTGGGAGGTGTAGGATGAAGATGGTCTCTCTCAAACAACCCTGCAACCAAATAACAAAGAGTCTCTTGTGTCCGCAACACACCCAATACAATGGTAAATTGTATAGGTGCACTAGTTCGGTGAAGAGATGGCGATACAAGTGCAATATGGATGGTAGATATAGGTTTTTGTAATCTGAAAATAAAAAAACAGCAAGGTAACTAATGATAAAAGTGAGTGTAAACGGTATTGCAATGCTAGGAAACAATGCCTAGGGTTCATAATTTCACTAGTGCAAGTTCTCTCAACAATAATAACATAATTGGATCATATAACTATCCCTCAACATGCAACAAAGAGTCACTCCAAAGTCACTAATAGCGGAGAACAAAGGAAGAGATTATTGTAGGGTACGAAACCACCTCAAATTTATTCTTTCTGATCGATCTATTCAAGAGTCCGTAGTAAAATAACAAGAAGCATTCTTTCCGTTCGATGTATCCTAGAGTTCGTACTTGAATAACAGCTTAAGATACACATCAACCAAAACCCTAATGTCACCTAGATACTCCATTGTCACCTCAAGTATCCGTGGGCATGATTATACGATATGCATCACACAATCTCAGATTCATCTATTCAACCAACACAAAGAACTTCAAAGAGTGCCCCAAAGTTTATATCGGAGAGTCAAGACGAGAACATGTGCCAACCCCTATGCATAGACTCCCAAGGTCACGGAACCCGCAATTTGATCACCAAAACATACATCAAGTGAATCAATAGAATACCCCATTGTCACCACGGGTATCCCATGCAAGACATACATCAAGTGTTCTCAAATCATTTTAGACTCAATCCGATAAGATAACTCCAAAGGGAAAACTCAATCCATTACAAGAAGATAGAGGGGGAGAAACATCATAAGATCCAACTATAGTAGAAAAGCTCGTGGTACATCAAGTTCGTGCCATCTCAAGAACACGAGAGAGAGAGAGAGAGAGAGAGAGATCAAACACATAGCTACTGGTACATATCATCAGCCCCGAGGGTGAACTACTCCCCCCTCGTCATGGGGAGCTCATGAAGATGGCCACCGGTTAGGGCTTCCCCCCTCCGGCAGGGTGCCAGAACGGGTCTAGATTGGTTTTCTGTGGCCACAGAGGCTTGCGGCGGTGGAACTCCCGATCTAGGTTATTTTCTGGAGGTTTGCGTATATATAAGAGGTATTGGAGTCAGGGACAAGTAAGGGGGGTCATCGGTCTGTCCATGAGGTAGGGGCGCGCCCAGGGGGTAGGCGCCCCCACCCTCGTGGGCAGCCCGAGACTCTTTTGGTCCATCTCCGATACTCCCTGGGCTTCTTCTGTTCCAAAACAGCCTCCATTGAGTTTCAGGTCAATTGGGCTCCGTTTGGTATTCCTTTTCTGCAAAACTCAAAAACAAGGAAAAACATAAGCTGGCACTAGGCTCTGGGTTAATAGGTTAGTCCCCAAAATCATATTAAAGTGTATATAATTGCATATCAAACATCCAAGACAGATAATATAATAGCATGGAACAATCAAAAATTGTAGATACGTTGGAGACGTATCACTTATCCTGTTTACACGCTACTCGTACTTTGTGTTTGCTTTCATTTCATCATGATGACTATGCTACTTTTTTGTCTGCATGCACTCGATTATCAATTCCGTAGCTAAGTAGTTCGTTGCTTAGGAAATTCTTCAGCTAGAATATCCTTTGTGACAAATTTGTAAAAATCGCCTATTCACCCCCCTCTAGTCGATATAACGCACTTTCAGGGTTAAGAGCGGGCAGGGGGAGTTTCAACTCCCCCATACCCATTCATCTCTTTTCCCCCACCTCGTCTCTCTCTCTCTCTCTCTCTCTCTATCTATCTATCTATCTATCTATCTATCTATCTATCTATCTATCTATCTATCTATCTATCTATCTATCTATCTATCTATCTATCTATCTATCTATCTATCTATCTATCTATCTATCTATCTATCTCTCCTGCCCAAGACCGGCGTCGGACGACCTCGCCGGATCTCCATCTCCGGCCGCTCTCCTTGCATTCCGACTGGTGGGATCGTTCCCCACCTCGCCCTCTTGCCATGGACCCCGGTATCTCCCCTAGTCCCTCTCTTTTTGCTTCATTTTTGTGCTTCTAGGTCTTGGGGAGATGCATGTGCAGTTCTTGTGATTTTTGGATAGATCTTTGCAAGTGGAGATTGTAGGAGAGTACTAGTGCACTAGAAATGCTATTTGGTGTGATGAAACAATGTTTCTAGATCCGTAGGTGGTGTTCTTGTGCACGTTTGAATCCATGCGGTACTACCGCTCCTCCTGGAGCGTGACTACCGCTCGCTTGCCCGAGCATTGTCTCGTGCAGTACTACCACTCTTCTGGAGCGGTACTAACGCTCGGGGCGCGGAAGTAAAATTTTACTTCCACTCTAGGCGTGGTACTACGGTGCCCCACATCACAGTACTACCGCGGCTAGAGCGGCTATAAAATTTTACATCCGGACCCTAGCCCGGTACTACTGCGGTGTTTCAAAATTATGCCGTTTCATCCTCCCAATCTCATTTCCACTTGTTTCTTTTGGTTTTGGCCTAGTCTTTGCAATAATCCTTCTCAATTTTTATCGTGTTTGTGTTGCGTGTCATAGGTGGTGGCTCCGGTTCCAATGTCCGGCGCTCGAACCCCAGCCATGACACAATCTCCAAGCGGCTCCGCAACCCAGAAGCTCCAGAGGGGTCCAATGCCCCCAACGTCACGTCAATACCACAGCTGGCAAGTTTAAGGAGCCCACTATGGGAATTGTTGAGATGCCTCTAGCCGAGTTTGTCACTCTAAGAAGACTCAACCCCTATGTGAAGCCTCATGAGAATGTTAGAGGCAATGAATTGTTCTGGACCAAGAAGCAAAATCTCATCTACCTCGATGTGATCATGTCCAAGCAGAACATCTATGTTCCTGTTCAGTGGATTGATCTGGATCATATAAAGAAGGATAGGCCACACTTTTATGAGCCGTTGGATCTGTTGGAGCAATTTTACAATGAAGATTTTGCCTCGTTACAAATGGACTATGACCCGGGGATCGTGGCTCAGTTCTTTGCCTCCGTTCACTTCCACACGGGTGAGGAGAGGACTATGACTTGGATGACCAATGGGAAGAGGGTGTCTGCTACGTGGAAGTATTTCATGGAGTTGCTGCACGTTCGTGATGAGGGGCTCAATGTTCCCACTGGTGTTCACCTCCAATGGAAAGTTGTATTGGGTGCTCAACCCTTTCCTTGACGTCATGCATCGGATCTTGTGCAACATTCTCTTTCTGCACATTAGGGGACAAGGACAAGGTGCATGCTTATCTCGTGGATATGATGCTTCTGTGTGAGGAGGCACGTCATCAAGCTCCTGGACCACTTGATGTCTCTCACATCATGTGGATTGAGCTCCGATTTGCGGTCTTCAATCGCAAAGTTCCCATCTATGGACCATACCTGCATCTCTTGATCTCGAAGACTTGGGAGAATCTCTTCCCAGGTGAAGAGTTTCTTGTTCCTGACTAGGTTTGCCATGATCCCATCAAGCTGCATCACAAGAACAAGTGGGCTAATACCACTACCCAGGCAGAGGCAGAGGCTGATAAGATGAATGTTGACGAGGACGAGTTTGAGGAGGAGGCCGAAGACAGTTCTGCGGGGTACACTCCTCCCTCTTCTGAAGGCGCTATTCTGCATGCAAGCCAAGGGGCAGTACAAGTCCCATGTAGCTCAGAAGGAGAGTCGCCAGCGCGACAAGAGGATCTTGAGGACGTTCGGCGAGCATGTGTCAAGCGGATCCGAGAAGAACATCACTCCAGAGGTTGACTGGATGGCAAAACAAGGCTACAAGTAGACTGAGTCATAGGAGGAGTCCATTCCCGCTGCCGAGACCGCTAAGGAGATTGATGGGTGATCGCTGCAGAGGGAGCTACCATCTGTGTCGTAGGTGTCCTCTTGCCTTTTTGGTGTTTCGATGCCTAAGAGGGAGAGAGTGTAGGATTAGTGAGTTGAGTCTAGTGTCGCTTTCGCTTTGCTTCCGTTGAACTCTCTCATTGCTTTGGTTTGTTGGTTTGTGTTGTGTTCGTGTGAGACCAGGAGACTATCATATGGTGTGAGACATATGCACTCTAGCCTATCTTATTATCTTATCTTAATGTCTATTTTTTTAGTAGATTGTGAGCTTAGGCTATAGTGTTCCCTTTACTTTATGCTCACGTTCTTTACCTGGCATCCATGCTTAGTGTCATTTACTTTGTTGCAAGGATTGCTTTTTTTAGAAAATATAAGGGAAGTGTTGATCCTAGTATGTGTGCCGTGTAGTCCAAAGCACTTATCTAAGAATGCACACATCTAGGGGGAGCCTGTCTATATTTTATAAATGTTGGGTTTGCTTATGTTCCTTTTACATTCCTTTGTGCAAATCCTGTATTGTCTTCAATCCACAAAAAAGGGGGAGACTGTAAGGGCATATTTCTCCCTAAGTGGTTTTGGTGATTGATGACAATGCATTTCCGAACTAATCGTGTGCATTGAGCATTTCAGATATCTCATGTCTAGGCACAAGATGATTCGGTGCCCCTCAGAGCCTATCGAAGACGGTGTTTCTCTATGTTTTTTTTCTGTGGAATTGAGTCGTAGGAAAGCCATACTATTAAGAGGGGGTCCGCTTTGGAAAGGTTAGGGTGGAATCAACACGTACACATATGTTCCTTTGCACCACCTTTTCCTCTGCTTCATTGGAGCACCAGTCATTTCCCTTATCGTTGTAAAGATGAAGGCTTCCAAGTGCTACCACTCTGTGGCATGCGGTAGTACTGCTCAAGGGAGCAGTAGTACCACAGAGGCCCACGGTAGTACCACCCGTAGCAGCGGTAGTACCGCTCCTAGCTGGCAGTAGTACCGTGGCCTCTAGCCCAGTACGATGGCATGCGCGGAAGTAGGAGCGGAAGTAATTTTTTTACTTCCGCACCCTACGCGGTAGTACCGCTCCCTATGAGCGGTAGTACCATGCTGGATTTTTGCACTGACCAAAGCTCAGTGGAAGTAGCCATGGATGTATTTTTATTAGTCTGTGCCTTACCAACCTAGTCGAATCCTTCCTTGTGGTAGTATGGCAAGGACACACGGTAGTACCGCTCCGGCGGTTCTACCGCTTGGTTCTAAACCCAACTGGGCCTCGTCTGTCTACTGCCGCGCGAGCGGTAGTACCACACTTCCTAGCGGTAGTACCGCATGGCTATGCGGTAGTATCGTAGGCATGTGCCGTAGTACCGCATTTCGCGGGCTGAGTGAGCGGGTAATGGTTGGATCTTTCCTCTTACTATATAAGGGGGGTCTTTTTCCCCCAAGTTGACTACCTCTTCCCTTCCCAAGAACCATTGTTGCTCAAAGCTCCATTTTCGCCCGATCTCTCTCCATACCCAATCAAACTTGTTGATTTCCTAGGGATTGTTTGTGAAGACCCTGATCTACACTTCCACCAAGATAAATTTGATTTCCCCACTAATCCCTTGCGGATGTTGTTACTCTTGGGTGTTTAAGCACCCAAGACGATTGAGGTCACCTCGAAGCCATGGTCCATTGTGGTGATGCTTCGTGGTGTCGTTGGGAGCCTCCAATTCAGTTGTGGAGATAGCCCCAACCTTGTTTGTAAAGTTTCAGTCGCCGCCTTCAAGGGCACCACTAGTGGAATCACAACATCTCGCATTGTGTGAGGGCGCGAGGAGAATACGGTGGCCTTAGTGGCATCTTGGGGAGAATTGTGCTTCCACACCACTCTAACGGAGACATACTTCCCCTCAAAGGGAAGGAACTTCGGTAACACATCCTCGTCTCCACCGGTTTCACTCGTGGTCATCTCTAACCTTTAGGTGTGCAAGCTTTTGTTGTGTTGTATCTCTTCCTTGCTTGTGTGCTTCTTATTGTTGCATCATATAGGTTGCCCACCTAGTTGCATATCTAGACAACCTATTTTGATGCTAAGTTTAGTTTGGTAAAAAATCTAAAAATTGTTAGCTGGCTATTGACCCCCCTCTAGTCAACCATATCGATCCTTTCAAGAGGTTTGCAATATAGCTTGGCCCAAATTGGACAATTATTTTACCATGACATGTATGTATCATGTAGTGACACCATGCAAAGTTTCATGATTTCCTGGTGAGTTTGGGATTTATTGAGATTTAAAAACTAAGATCCGCAATGTTTGTGGCCAAGCCGGGACACCGAGACTGTTGAATTCATTCCCATTCCTTCCATGGGACCTAAACATGCACCCTAAGGACACGTGTACATTTTTCTAGACCTTTTGGTGAACTCAAGCATGTATTTGTAGTTCGGATTTGAATTATGGACATTAAATGCCTGGAAATCTAAATTAATGAATAAAAAAGGTCAAACGAACCATGAATAATTTCAAAGTTCGGCGCACATCTCCCATTGTTCCATGTTGCATGTAGAAGAAAATACACGGCTAGAAGAGGGAGCGATTATCATTTTACCCACAAGGGGACATGTTTCCCTATCGAAACCATGAGGGTTCTTGCGACAGGCTCCGGTTTGTAAGAGGATAGTAATAAAGCTTGACCCAAATAGGACTATGTTTTTACCAGGACATATATATGCCATGACGTGACACCATGCCTCCTTTGATGACTTTCTGGTGAGTTTTGGATTTATGGGGATTTAAAAACCGAGATTCCAAATGTTTGAGGACGAGCCAGGACGCCGGTATGGTTGTGATTCATACCCATTCCTGGCATGGGACCTAAACATGCACCCAAAGGCACATGTATAATTTTTCTAGCCATTTTGGTGAATTGGAGCATGTATTTGTAGTTCAGATTTGAATTATGGACATTAAATGCCTAGGAAACTCAATTAGTGTATAAAAAGGCCAAACGAACCCTGAATAAGTTTAAATTTCAGCACATATATCATGTCGTTCCATGTTGCCCGTAGAAGAAAATATATGGCGTAAAGAGGCAGCGATTATCGTTTCGCCCACAAGGGGAACATATTTCCCTATCAGAACCACGAGGCTTCTTTGAGAGAAGCTCTGGTTTGTAAGAGGCTTGTAATAAAACTTGCGCCAAATATGGACAATGCTTTTACCACGACATATATGTGCCATGACTTGATAGCATGCCACCTTTGATGGCTTATGGTGAGTTTTGGATTTATGGGATTTAGAAACCGAGATTCCCAAAGTTTGTGGATGAGCCAGGATGCAGGTACGGTTCTAATTCATTCCCATTCCTGGCATTGTACCTAAACATGCACCCAAGGACACATGTATAAATTTTCTAGCCATTTTGGTGAACTGAAGCATGTATTTGTAGTTCAGATATGAATTATGGACATTGTATGTCTTGGAAACTCAGTTAGTGTATAAAAAGGCCAAACGAACCCTGGATAAGTTTAAATTTCAGCACGGATATCCCGTCGTTCTATGTTGCCCATAGAAAACAAAATACAAGGCGAAAAGAGGCAGTGGTTATTGTTTCGCCCACAAGGGGGACATGTTTCCCTATCGGAACCATGAGGCTTCTTTGAGAGAAGCTATGGTTTTTAAGAGGTTTGTAATAAAGCTTGGCCCAAATTGGACAATGTTTTTACCATGAAATATATGTGCCATGACGTGAGACCATGCCAACTTTCATGACTTTCTGGTCCGTTTTGGATTTATGGGGATTTAAAAATCGAGATTCCAAATGTTTGAGGACGAGCCTGGACGCGGGGACGTTTGTAATTCATTCTCATTCCTGGCATGGGACCTAAACATGCACCCAATGACACTAGTATAATTTTTCTAGCCATTTTGGTGAACATGAGCTTGTATTTGTTGTTCAGATATGAATTATGGACATTAAATGCCTAGGAAACTCAATTATTGTATAAAAGGCGAAACGAACCCTAAATAAGTTTAAATTTCAGTAAGGATATCCTGTCGTTCCATGTTGCCCGTCGAAGAAAATACAAGGCGACAAGAGGCAGTGATTACCGTTTCCCTATCGGAACCATGTTGCTTCTTTGAGAGAAGCTTCGGTTTGTAAGAGGCCTGTAATAAAACTTGCGCCAAAATGGACAAAAAAATTTCCTCGATATATATGTGCCATGTTGTGACACCATGCCAAGTTTCACTATTTTCGGGTGAGTTTTGGATTTACGGGGATTTAAAATCCGAGATTCTTCTCACGAAATGTTTTCAAATAGCACACGGTTCACTCACAAAAGCCGTGTGCCTACCAAACCGTGGATGATGCCCCCTCCCCCTACTGCACGTGAGATCTGAGTCATGCATTCTGATTGGACAGAATCCAGACCCCACAGATCATAAGTCTGCACCGTTAGATGTTCCCAGATCGAACGACAATCTTCATCCCTTTCGACAGCACATGCAATATATGGGTAAGAATTGTGCGCATGCGTCGTGCTAGCTCATGCTTCCTCATGTACTAAGTTCTCTATAATAATGTTGTTATATATCCAAACAGGCTACCATTTCCCGCCATTCCTCTCATCGGTAGTTTATTTAGATTGACTTCCACGTCTGCGTTTGAAAATTAGGACGAACCGTGTGCGATAGACCAGCTAGCTAGAAATCTAAAAACAAACTACCCGCCTTGAGCGTTGCAAAAATTGGTGCAATCTTGGGTACTCCCGCCCCATGTTAATTCCTTTACCCAAATTTTAGTAGCCGCTGCACATTAACCGCCACCCACAGTCCTCCAGCACAGGCCTTATAGTAAAATTGAAGTAGCAGATGCATTTGAACCGTCGCTCTCCCTCGTCCACCACCATCTCCTCCCACCATTACTAAAAATTTCAGTAGCCGCGGCGTATCCTCAAACACCCCCTCCATAGTCCCCCACCTTCCCCCCTCACCCCTCAAACCCTAGCTCTCCGCCACCGTCGATGCTACTAACAACCCCTGCCTATCTGCCCGTTTCTCCTATATTCGATAATAAAGTTCAAGTTACCCATCGATTCCCTTACCGTCGCCCCACTCCCCTAACTTTTTTGATGAGGCATGCGGTGTCCCTCCGCGCCAGATCCAGAGACCCTGCTCTAGAATGTCGCAGCCCATGCTCGACCATGTATCCCGGGGTATTCGATGATGTTCGGCCAAGAAGAGGTTTATCATGGCCTCTCCGACGAACGTTGGTGAGGTGGCCGTTGTTCGCCCCGACCTATCGATCCCGGAGCAACACGTCGCTGCGGAAGCCGGTGAAGATATTGACTATGTAGCCATGCAGAAGGCTTCATGCTAGCGAGCTAGCGTATTACTGTATCTCGGGAAAGCTGGCTACGACATGAAGCTCGTCGATAGCGACGGCTTCACGCAGTCCATGTCACAGGTTAAGTGGTTTATCCCCAACACCTATGGTTTGACCACCATCGATCTATTCGACGGCCCTGCCGCTGATCTCCTCTGCCAAGCGGTCAAGGATTTGCGATCCTTGAACGCCATCAAGCCCATTTTGTCATTTCTGAAGGACACGTTCTACGGCGGTGGCTTGGGTTCGTCAATTGCCAAGTCAGATCTCATCAACCACAACCATGACCACGAGGAGAGAACCCAGAAAGGTTCTTCCGTGCTAAATCAACCCATCTGTGACATCAGAGAGTGCACCATGGGTATGTGCTCTTCCAAATGGAAGGATCCCGTCCATGACATGTGAGGCAACATCCTATCAGCAAATCTTACCTTTCCTAGCTTGTCAACCCGTACCCTTTGTTGCAGTAGCATTTGCCATGCAGTGCTTTAACTATGCCATGTTTAATTATTTTAGTTATGGAAAAATGTATTGTTCAATAGGGCTATGTGATATTTAAGTATGAATTGTCCACTTCAGTTTCACGAATGGCTATATTTAGTTGTTTATAGTGAGTAGATGCCTTGTTTATCTGTATTTGGTTGTTAGGTTGCTTGTAGTGCGCATTTTTCTAGTTATCGAGCAGATGCCTTGTAGTGAGCATTTGTCTAGTTATCAAGCAGATGCCTTGTTTATCTGTATTTGGTTGTTAGGTTGGTTGGAGCGAGCATTTGTCCAGTTTTCAAGCAGATGGCTTGTTTATCTGTATTTGCTTGTTAGGTTGGTTGAAGTGAGCATTTGTCCAGTTTTCAAGCATATGACATGTTTATCTGTATTTGCTTGTTAGGTTGGTTATAGTGAGACTATGTCTAGTTTTCAATGGCTTTATTTGGTTATAGTAATGCCTGGTGTATTTAACACATGCCCTTTATTTCAGTTTTACACATTTATCATGTGTGATGTTTAAGCATTAACTACGTTCTATTCATTTTCAACAATACCAATTTGAATTGCAATATTTGATGGCTGTAAAGCCTATTGTCGGTAACATTGCCTTACATTTTATATCTGCTTTAACAGCATGCTACAACCAACACATTCAAGCTATCATTTGGAGATGATGTTGTTTACCTTTGCTATATTTGTTTGATGTTAAGGTTGCTGTACTTATCATGCCTTTCCACTACTTATGCATGACAACAACGGTAGTGGCCACCATTTTCCGCCGATGTTAGTTTCATCCCTCTGCTTGTACTCCCCCCGTCGTTCCATAATGTAGTGCATATATATAGATCCAGGTCTGGGCACTTGTTAGCTTCTAATATTGACTTATTGCTTGTAGATACATATGCCCTTGGCAAGGATCCATGCGTCGACCCTTTTTGCGTATGGACAATGAGATATGCATGAAGAAGCATCAAGCGAGGAAACTAAGAAGGATTATTAGCAAAAATATACTAATAGTGGCAAGCAAATTATGTGTTTATGCTCTATCCAACACAACGGTAAGCTGTAGGATGGTAACTACAAGCTCTTCAGCCTTCTCTTTTTACTACCCATAAGGAGTTGTTAGACAACAATGTTTGAATCTTTTTCGTTCGCAGTGGTTCCCGAAGCAGTTCACTCAAGATTACCTTGCAAAGTACATGATTGGTGGATACACAATGAAGGTTAAAGTACTTAATCCAGACTACAACGAGAATTGAGAAGTCATAATGAAGACAGTGAAGGATGGACGGGAAACCATCACAAGGGGTTGTCCTAGATGTCGGCGTCCTGGGAACGGGGGTACCCAGACTTGCCTGCGTGCGGCCCGTGACGTGGCTCCATCAGCGGCCTGGTGCAGCCCAACTTCAGCAACTACAGCTCAAGACCATCGCGAGGGCCCAAGCCTTGCGAGGCGGGCGACAACAAGACCGGTCTGGGGGCAGTCTCTCTAGGCTGGCTCCCAAGGAGCGGAGATATTTATGCAAGGAGCACCTCGCGAGGTTCACGTGACGTGAGCCATGACGACCAAGGCCAGGCGGGCGCCAGCGGGCGCAGTGCACCAGTTTCCTCTTTGGTACTAAGAGGGCAAGCGTGGGCGCGGAGTCCCGAGGGATCTGGCAAAGCTTTCCATATTGGTGCAACAAGACCAAAGACCGTCAAGGCTGCAGAATAGAGGTCATCATAGAGCCCGACGCGGCGTCACCACCAGAGCCTTTGGCAGGCGAAGACTACTATTGTCAGGATAACTTGTACTAGCTGTTCCCCTTCAAATTTGGCTGTTGTGGGATCCCTTCCCGCCAATATTTGGGAAGAGGACCAAGGCCACTATAAATAGGACCTAGCCACCACCATAGAGGGCATATGATCTTGAGCCGATCCAACCTTAGACGAGATCGGATTTATTCCACCCTACTCACACCACAAGCTCATCCGAGCCAAAGAACACCTCTCCTCCTGAGGCTGTTCACCCCTTGTACTGGTTCATCCTCAGCCATACAAAGGAAATCCACCACACACACTGGAGTAGGGTATTACACCACAAGGTGGCCCGAACCAGTATAGGCCGCGGAATTGTAGGGTCAGCGCACTGGGGAGGGAGTCTTCTTCATACGCACCATAGAGTTCGAACCTCTCAAGGGTTTGCGGAGCCCGAAATCTGACATTTGGCGCGCCTGGTAGGGGTGCGCTGAAGTTCCACCTCTCCGTCCACCCCGCTCCCCATCCATCAGGCTCTTATGGCGGGCGCTTCTTCTCCGACCGGCTTGGTGTGCGCGCGTGGCACCATAGCAGGCCACCGAGCCTTCACCCCACCTTGCGACAGGTGTAGTGGCCACTCAGGTTTAGGCCGGAGCTGCCACCCCGTTACGACGGAGTGATAGATCTGGCGGTCTTCCTTTAGGCCTACGAGGACGCCGTTTCGGTGGCCGGCGGCGACATCAAGGTCATGGCCAGCTGGCTCCCCATGGCACTCGGCCGCGTATGGCGCTCCTGGTTTCTCAGCTTGCCAGAGTCATCTGTGGCATCTTGGGAGGAGTTCCGCGGCCCCTTCACCGCATGCTTGGAGGCGCCGGCGCCCCACGCCATCGCGACTCTCCTTGGCGGCTCTCAGGTGCCGCCCTCGGATCTCCACGTCAAGCAGTTTCTCCGTCAAGTGGGCTCCACCCGGGCCTTGCAGGGAGCCCCTCTAGGATGGGATGCGCATGAGGCCGACCTCACCTTTGACTCCAGAGACCACCAAGTGGTCACCGCAGGCGCGGGCACGCTCCCAATGCTCTGCACCCCCACTTTCTGCCATGTGGTAGTAACCAAGACCCTAATCGATGATGGGCTAGACTCAACGTGCTCTCCCCTGAAGCGTTCGGCATGCTCCATGTGTCCCCCGAGCGTCTTCGCCCCTCCAGGCTGTTCTCCGCGGTCGTCAGTTGCATCACCAACCCCTTGGGGCAGATCCAGCTCCCCGTCACCTTCAGCACCCGCAACAACTACCGCACCGAGCTCATCAACTTCGACATCACGCACATCGGTCTCCCCTACAATGCCATCCTCGAGTACCTAGCCTTAGCCAAGTTCATGGCGGCAAGTCACCCAGCCTACAACCTCATGAAGATGCCGGGAAGCAACGGAATCCTCACTGTGGCCGGAGATACCAAAGAGGCCCTGTGGGATCTTAAGCTCGCCTTCAGGGCCACAACGGTGGCACGCCCAGCCAGCGAAGCAGCTCCGGAGGCAGTAGGGGCTGCGCCAGCCAAAAAGAAGTAGCTTTTCTCTCAAGACCGGGCCGAGACGAAGCATGTGTTGGAGGATGAAGACGGGGCATCTGGAGCCACCTTCACCATAGGCGCTGGCCTTTCCCCAGCTCAAGAAAAGGCGTTGGTCAGATTCGCGTGCGCTAACAAGGAGGTGTTCGCATGGGAACCCAAGGACCTGGCAGGGGTCCCAAGGGGGGGGAGGGGGTGATTGAGCATCACCTAAACGTATGCCCCAATGTGCGCCTTGTGAAGAAGACGGCCAGGCGCCAGTCCGCTGAGAAGCAGCCTTTCATCATACAAGAGACTCACAAATTGCAAGAAGCTGGCGTGATCCGCGAGGTGCGATATCCGGAGTGGTTGGCAAATCTGGTGATCATGCCCAAGAAATGTGGGAAGGAGCGCATGTGTGTCGACTTCACCAACGTCAACTAGGCTTGTCCGCAAGACCCGTTCCCACTACCGCACATCGACCAGGTTGTCGACTCCACCGCCGAGTGCGACCTGCTGTGCTTCCTGGATGCCTTTTCGGGCTACCATCAGATCAAGATGGCGGTGCAAGACGTCGAGAAGACCGCCTTCCTCACCCCGTGCGAAGTATACTTCTACACTTGTATGTCGTACGAGTTGCGTAATATAGGAGCAACTTTCCAATGGCTGATGCATATTGCCCTGGGAGAGCAACTCGGGAGGAATGTTGAAGCTTACGTTGATGACATTGTGGTAAAATCTCGGGAGGCCAAGACCCTCATTGAAGATCAGGAGGAGACCTTCGCCAGCCTGCACAAGGTAGATCTGCGGCTCAACCCAGAGACGTGTGTGTTCGGCCTCCCATCAAGAAATCTTTTGGGTTTCCTTCTATCACACAGGGGAATCGAGGCTAACCCCGATAAGGTCAGGGCCATAGAGAAGATGAGTCCACCGAAGACCCTTAAGGAGATGCAGAAGCTGGCCGGTTGCATAATGTCGCTCGGGTGCTTTATCTCCAAGCTGGGGGAGCGTGCCCTTCCCTTCTTTAAACTGATGAAAAGGAAAGGCCCGTTTGAGTGAACCCCAGAGGCCGATGCAGCATTCGAAGACCTCAAGAAGTACCTCACTAGCCCGCTGGTAATGGTGGCACCGAAGCCCTGAGAACCCTTGGTGCTTTACTTGGCCGCGACACCACACTCCGCCAGCGTAGTGCTAGTGGCAGCCCGGGGGGAGCTCCAGGACAAAGCCACGCAGCGCCAGGGCGACACTCACGAGGCTCCACCTGGGCCGACCGACGACCAAGTTCCACGAGAAGACGTTCCTGAAGCCCTGACCACTACTTCTAGAGACCAAGCTCCTGAGGCCCTCTCGCTTCGGAGACACTACAGCCTCAGGGGAGCCTAGCCCCTGCCCTCGTTAAGAACCTAGTGTACTTCGTCGGCATAGTGCTCTGCGACACGTGGGCATGCTATCACATGCCGTAGAAGCTTCTTCTCGCGCTCCTCGTTGCTTCACGCAAGCTGCGCCACTACTTCCAAGGCCATCCGATCAAGGCCGTGTCTGCTTACCCGTTGGAGAGGGTGTTGAGGAGCCTAATGCTGCGGGAAGGGTCGCCGAATGGAACATCAAGTTGTAGGCGTTTCAGTTGGAGTTCAGCACCACCAGGGTAGTCAAGGGGACCGCGCTAGTCGACTTCGTGGCAGAATGGACGGACACCCCTGAGCCCAGAGCGGGTGAGGACCGGTCCGTTTTTCCAGGGAGCGAAGCACCAGATGGTTTGGTCATGTACTTTGACAGCGCCTTTGCATGCCAGGGCGTAGGGGCAAGCGCCATGGTCATTTCGCCCACCAAGGACAAGCTCTACTACACGGTGCAGCTCTGCTTCCAGCACGGTGAGAAGGTCTCGAACAATATCGCGGAGTACGAAGGCTTGATCACTGGCCTAAAAGCTGGAGCCACCCTTGGTGTGAAGTGCCTCACTATCAAGGGCAACTCTCAGCTTCTTGTTAACTTCTCCAACAAGGTCTACGAGCCCAATGACGAGCACATGGAGGCGTACCTGGCGGAGGTACGCAAAATGGAGAAACAGTTCTTTGGCTTGGAGCTACAGCACGTGCCGCGCGACACGAACTAGGAGGCAGAAGACATCGCCAAGAGGGCGTCCATGCGCCAGCCACAAGAGCCCGGCGTCTTCGAGGAACGGCTCTTCAAGCCCTCGGCCGCTCCACCAGCTGCGGAGTTGACACTACCTCAGGAGGATCTCGCCCCTCCGCCAACCTCAGGAGCTCCAGCCTGTGGCCAGACCTCGGGGGTGTGCTTGCTCCTCGCACTCGAGCCCCAGGAGGGGTACTGGACTTGGGAGTTCAAGGCCTACCTACTGCATGGAACCATGCCAGAGAAGGAGGAGGATGCAGAGCGCACGGTCCGACAGGCCACGGCTTACTGCCTTCAGGATGGTGAGTTATACCGAAAGCGACCCAATGACGTTTCTTTGAGGTGCATCTCCAGGGAGCAGGTGTGCGAGCTGCTGACTGACATACATAGCAGGGACTGCAGGGACCACTCATCCTCGTGCACCCAGGCGGGCAAGGCATTCCGTAGTGGATTTTATTGGCGTACGATACTCAGCGACGCTGCCGAGCTGGTGAAATCCTGCGGAGCATGCCAGTTCCACGCCAAGAAGATCCACCAGCCAGCTCAGGGCCTTCAGACTATCCCACTCTCATGGTCGTTCGCGGTCTAGGGGCCCTTCCCTCGAGCGCACGGGGGCTACCACTACCTCTACATCGCCATCGACAAGTTCACCAAGTAGGCCGAGGTGGAGCTAGTACGCACCATCCTTGCCGTCTCGGTGGTCAAGTTCATCAGGGGTATCGTGAACCTGTTCGGGCTCCCTAATCGCATCATCATTGACAACGGCTCGCAATTCACTAGCAACCTCTTCAAAACATATTGCTCTAACCTTGGAATGCAGATATGCTACGCCTCGGTGGCACACCACAGGAGCAACGGGAAAGCTGAGCGCGCCAACGCGGAGGTCCTGAGGGGCCTCAAGGCGAGGACCTTCAAGAAGAAGATCAAGGCCTGCGGCAGGGGCTGGTACGACGACCTTCAGTCCGTGCTGTGGTCCATTCGCACCACCACCACCAAACCACCAGGCGAGACCCCGTTCTTCCTCGTCTATGGAGCCGAAGCTGTTCTCCCTCACGAGGTCAAACATCGTTCCGCGGGGGTCCTGGCATTTGACGAGGCCACTACTAGGAAAAGGGCTATAGATGGAATTGATACTAATGGCACACCAGACAAGCAGTGCGCCATTAGTATATACTAATGGCGCACCAACCTCAGATACGCCATTAGACTTCAAACTACTAATGGCGCACCTGGCCCAGCGTGCGCCATTAGTATCAAAAAGTTTTTTTTAAACTAGTGCGCATGTCCAAACATACTAATGGCGCATCCAGATGAAGTGCGCCATTACTAGTTGTAACTAGTAATGGCGCACCAGCAGTAAAGTGCGCCATTAATGTTCTTTTTTTATGATATTTTTTATACTTTTTTTACAAAACTACTAATGGCGCACTGTCCCACAGTGTGCCATTACTAGTTTAAACTAGTAATGGCGCACTGTGCGATAGTGCGCCATTAGTATGTTTTTTTTGCAAAACTAGTAATGGCACACTAACTGAGGATGCGGTGGCGCATTTATAGTGGGTGCGCCATTAGTAAGTGGGCAGCAACGAGATATTTTGGACAGCCTCTCCTACCCACACTCACTTTCTCCCCCACTTCATTCTCTCCACCTCCTCCTCCTCTCGGGTCCCTCCTCTTTTTCACCTCATTTCCACCATAGATTCATTCAAATTAAGTGGTTAAATTACCTTGTTTTGATAGGTAAGTAAGGGGGAAGCTATATTTATGTTGTTCTCCATACAACAATGTGCACATGCACTTTTTATGGCCGAGCTAGATATATGTATGTTCGTGGTGTTGCATATGTTTGTTGTGTTGCATATGTGTTTGTGTTTGGAGGTGTACTGGTATTTGAAATGCGATAGTTGCCAATATTTTCTCGGAATGTTGATTCATTTCCATTTCGGTGAGAATTTTGGCATTAAGCATTCTTTTTTGTCCTATTTTTAGGGAAAGTCATGGCAAATTTTTTCTTGGTTCTAAAATATCGTTTTGCTCTACCCCGCAGGCGACCATGGTGCGCACAATGACTGAAGGCATCGTGAATAGGTTTTTGAGGTCCGCGAAGGCCGAGATGCTTCAAAAGAACGAGACGGAGACAAGATGTCCGTGTTGAAGATGCAAGCTGAAGAGCCTTATTGCGGACCCGGATTCCGGGCAGGTGCGGGACCACCTACTCTTGTGTGGTTTCATGGATGGCTATCGGTGGCAAGGTGATGAAGATGACTACGAAGTCGTCCATGGGGGCCGGGCAAGAAATGAGGAAGGGCAGCAAGACAACCACCGCGGCTCGGGCGGGCGAGAAGACGAAGAATCCCTAGGAGATGATCACGACGGTGATGCTGTACACAGTTATCATGTAGAAGATGCAGGACATGATGATGAGGAAGATGCCGGAGCAGACGACGGGCATGATCATGAAGATGATGATGCCGGCGGAGCAGACGACGCTGGACCATCGATGTGCTGGGTGCAGGACCCTCATATTCAAGAGCTGCTTCTCAAGCAGACCGATAACGCAAGAGCTGCCGCCCGAGAGAAAGCCAAGATGGATCAAGTTGAGTTAGACGCGGTTACTCCATTGTATGAAGGATGCAGGCCCGAGGATACCCGCCTGAAAGTAATGCTCATGGCTCTGGAGATGAAGGTAAAACACAAAATGACCGACGCATGCTTCGACGAGAACATGTAATTCTGGCACGAACATCTTCCCAAGAGGAACAAGTGCCCCACTAGTTTGGAGGAGGCGAAGAAAATCGTGTGTCCTCTGGATTTACCGCACGTGAAATACCATGTGTGCATGAACAATTGAATCATTTATCGGGACGAGCACGCGGAGTCTACCATATGTCCGGTGTACGGCGTCACTCGATACAAGAAGAGGAATAAAGCTCCTCGAAAAGTGGTGTGGTACTTTCCGATCACTCATCGTCTGCAGTGGTATTTCGCGGACCCTAAGGTAGCAAACCTCCTGCGTTGGCACGCGGATAGGGAGGAGAAGAAGCGAGAAGATGACGCAAATGATCCGGAGATAGATAAAAAAGACAAGATGCTGAGTCACCCTAAGGATGCGAGCCAGTGGCAAACGTTGAACTTCGAAGACCTAGAATTTGGAAACGATCCAAGGAACATCGTGCTGGGCGCGAGCACCGATGGAGTCAATCCGTTTGGCAGCCAGAGAAGCACACATAGCACCTGGACTTTGTTTGTGTGGATGTACAACCTTCCCCCCTGGTTGTACATGAAGAGGAAGTACATTCACATGAGTATGCTAATTGAAGGACCGAAACAACCAGGGAACGACATCAATATGTATCTGGGGCTGCTGAAAGAGGAGCTAGACACGCTGTGGAAAACGCTAGCCAATACGTGGGACGTCGCAAAGAAAGAATATTTCCCTATGAGAGCCGCGCTGCTCACGATGGTGCACGACTATCTCGGTTACGGATATGTCGCGGGGCAGGTGGTCCACGGATTTTCTGGATGTGTCAGGTGCATGGATGACACAATGTATCACCAGCTAGATAGAGATCCCGGGTCTTCGAAAACCGTGTTCACGGGACATCGAAGGTGGCTTCGCGATGATGACCTGTGGAGAAAACGCAAGGATCTGTTCGATGGTGAAACCGAACCCCGAGGACGCCCGCGTACGAGGAGCGGCGAGGAAATAGACGAGCTGATGAAAAATTGGAAAGATTTCCCACTGCCGAGAAAGAAGCAAAAGGCGCCAGAGCCGGGAAAGAAGCGAAAAGGCGCCAGAGCCGCTACTGAAGGTATGGAAAACGAGGTCTGTTTTCTGGGACTTGCCGTACTGGAAGATCTACCGTGTGCCTCACAGCCTTGATGTAATGCATATCACAAAGAACGTGTGCGAGAGTCTGCTTGGTACCCTGCTCAACATGCCAGAGAGGACCAAAGATGGGCCGAAAGCAAGGGCAGACTTGAAATCAATGGGCTTCAGGCAGGAGCTTCATGCTATATATGATGATGAGGCGAAGTAGGACACGGAAAGTCGTCGCAAAGGCAAAAAGGCCAAGAAGACCGGAAATGACTACCCTCCCGCGTGCTTCACTCTAAGTCAGGAGGAGATCGAGCAGTTTTTCACCTGCCTCGTAGGAGTAAAACTTCCTTACGGTTACGCAGGGAAGATAAGCAGATACCTAGACCGGGCGAAGCTGAAGTTCACCGGGATGAAGTCTCACGACTGTCACGTGCTGATGAAGCAGATACTTCCAGTTGCAATCCGTCGGATCATGGACGCGTACATCCGTGAAACACTATTTGGCCTATGCAACTTTTTCGACGTCATCTCTCGGAAGTCTGTTGGCGTGAGGCAACTCAGAAGGCTATAGGAAGAGATCGTGGTGATACTATGCGAGCTTGAGATGTACTTCCCGCCCGCATTCTTCGACGTTATGGTGCATCTGCTGGTCCATATCATGGATGATATCATCCAACTCGGGCCGACGTTCCTGCATAGCATGATGTCGTTCGAAAGGATGAATGGTGTCATCAAAGGATACGTTCGCAACATGTCACGTCCAGAGGGAAGCATAGCCAGGGGCTTTCTGACCGAAGAGTGCATCTCCTACTGCACGAATTATCTAGGCATTGAGAACCCCGTTGGTCTGCCCATCAACAGGCACCTTGGCAGGCTCGCTGGATGGGGTCACCGTGATGGTCGCCGCAAAATGCATGTCGACTTCGAGGGTCGACTCGCCGACTTTGAAAGAGCAAACCTAGTCGCGCTACAACACATAGACGTGGTCGATCCTTGGGTGGTAGAGCACAAAACCTTTATTGAGAAGACGTACAATGACCGAGGCCAACAGAGGACGGACGGAAATATAATCAAAGAGCACAACTCATGTTTCACGCGTTGGTTCAAGCAGAAGCTTCTGTCGTACCCTTTACATGAGGATTCTTCCGCGGAAGAACAACTCATATTCGCCTTGTCATAGGGCGCCGAGCACAACCTGATGACCTATGAGGCGTACGATATCAACGGCTACACATTCTACACCGAGGCCAAGGACATGAAGAGCGATGGTTATCAGAACTCTGGGGTAACGATGGAATCCTACACCGGTAATGACAAGGACAGATACTACGGAAGGATCGAGGAGATCTGGGAGCTGAGCTATGCTGGAGAGAAGGTCCCGATGTTCCGTGTCAGATGGGCCAAGAGCGTCCTAAAAGAAGACCGGTATTTCACCATCATGGTTATACCCGAAGCCAAATCCAAGACCGCGGGCGCAAACGTCACCGCGAAAAATGAGCCATGGGTACTGGCTTCCCAAGTTGACCAATGCTTCTTCATTACCGACCCGTCAAAGCCCAGTCGTGTTGTCGTGAGGAGAGGCAAAAGGAAGATCATCGGAATGGATGGAGTAGCCAATGAGCAAGACTTCGACAAGTACGGCGACCCGAGGATCGAACATGACGACGATGATGAAGTAGCAGCTTACACCACAAGAAGAAGCAGGACCACCCTACCTAAAAGACGTCCATTCCACAGAAGAACTCCATTTGCGAAAAAGAAGGGCAAGAAGATTGTGAACAGATAGCTAGCTAAGATCGATTGTATTTAAATCGTAGCCTTCATTTCTCGATTGTATTTCATGGGCACTTTTTGAACTATCATGAATATTTTTAAATTTCATGGACACTCGATCTCGACCCCCCTCCATCTCGATCGCTATCCCACCTCGCCAGATCCGGTCCCCCTCGCCGCCGAGCACCCCCCGGTCCACCGGCCGCCGCCGACCCCCCGCACCCTCGATTCCCCTACTCAACCGCCG
>LR738715.1:291549881-291565822 GCA_902687465.1 Secale cereale | reverse complement strand
ACTCAACCGCCGCCGCCGACCCCCCGCACCCTCGATTCCCCTACTCAACCGCCGCTGCCGACCCATGATATATTCAAAATAATAAATTTGATGATATTTTTTCATATTCATAAATATTTTCAAATAACAAATTTGATGATATTTTTTAAAAAATTATTACTTTTTTATAAAAAATATTACTGTTATGATTTAAACATGTTTGAACATATTTAAACACAAATAAGTGTCAAATAGCATTTTAAATGCAAAAAAATTGGGGAGCCTGGGAATCAAACCCAGGACCTCCTGGTGGGTGTGCTGCGTGCTGACCAGTCGGGCTAGTGCGTGGGTTCTGTTGGGTAGTGGGTTAGGTGGAATATATACCTTTCTGTCGGGCTAGTGACTAGAACACAATACTAATGGCGCACCTGGGGGTGGTGCGCCATTAGAATCTACATACTTATGGCGCACAGAGGTGCGGTGCGCCATTAGTAATCCCCCCATCCATATCCCCCCACCGGCCGCACCCTCCTCTCTCGCCCTCGCCAGATCTCCCCCCTCTCCCCGACACCTCTCTCTCCCTCCAGCGCCGCGCTGCCGGCCCCGCGCAACCCCCGCTGACCGAGCGCCGCGCCGCCGACGCCCTCGAAGCCCGCGCCCCCGACGCCCCGGACGCCCGGAGCTACGCCGCCGCCGCCCGCGCCCCCGACGCCCCGGCCTCGACGCCCGCGCCCCGGCCTCCCCCGACTCTGCAGCAACGCCGCCGCCCGGAGCTACGCCGGCGACCACTCCATACGCAGGTAGCCATCACTCCTCCCTCCTTCCTCTCTAATCACCACCACAAAGTCATTTTTTTTGTATTTCTGCCATTTTCGTTGAAGTACGCGGTTCAGATCAAGATTTAGGTCACTTGGATCAAAATTTAGGTCACTTGGATCAAAATTTGATTAGCCCCTAAATGGAAGGAGCCACGGATGGATGGATGTTCGTCTTCTCCAACTCCGGTTGCTTAAACTAGCTCGTGCTCTTCCCCCTACCTATTCTACAAGTGTATACAAAATTGCAGTGCTGCCATTCATTGCAGTTCGGTCTCCGCCATTAGACTCGCTAGCCTCTGCACCTCCGATGGATCTAGAGTGGACATGCATTGCCCCCAGGGAGCATCACCGGCACTCTACAAGAAAAATATAAGTTGATTTCGTATCAGTAGAAATCACAAACAGACAATAAATGTATGCATGTATGTATGTTCGGCGACATTTACAATTTTTAGAAACAAGACAATACATTAATCAGTTAGCTTACTGGACAACTTTAGTTTATTAATTGTTGAAGACTATATGTATGTACAAACAAAAGTATGAGCCATGCACGAAGACAAGATTAGCTAATCGAAATCGCCTGCCGCAAATTTCTTTCAGCACATAGTATGTTCCTCTGTGATCTACTCGTACAAGCTGCTCTTGCGGCTTGCCAGTCTACAGCAAAATTCTTTTTATTTTGGAAGTAAATACTGTTGTGGTTACTCCAGCACCAGCACGCACCACAGGGACCCGCAACAAATCGGAACCAATCAGCCCCACAATGAGTTGGATAAACTGGAGTGCCGATCCCACGAAAGAATGGATAGACTGCTTGGTTAAAGAAAAATAAATGTGCTGTAACCAAACTAAGAGAATGATCCATTCAAAGTAGCATCAGGACGGATCTCCACTCCGCCGAGTCCAGTAAGCGACTAAGAGGAGGACAAGGGTTTCCTCCATGTGGAGTGAGACAGTAGGGTGGCTTTAGGTGGGGAGGATGCAATGTTATTGGGTAAGTGAGGTGGTATAGAAGAATATGACCGTCCACTGTCAAGATAATCACCCTCCTTCACTGGAAAAATGAACCTCTCAATATCTTGTTCGTTGACAAGATTTCACCAGTCACACGAGCAGCCTATGGGTGCATTCACGCTATCTCTTGTGGTTTGTTAGCAAGGTGTAGAAAAGACTCAATACAGTACCTGTTTTAGATTGTTCAGCGCACCGCGCACTTTACTGAGAAGGGTTTCACTTTAGATTGGTCAGAAGTACATTCCTCCTCGTTGGCCCGATTAGTCGCCGGTTGAGATCTGACATAGGAGTATTTCTCAAAGGAAGATGACCAACTCTTCAAATTTGATAAATCCTCTCTTGCTCAACCACTCTCACGTATCTCACTCGTTTAGGTTAACTTCTATTTTTCTGTGTGGAAAGAAATCATCTTATTGGAGGCTCTGCCCTTATGAGGTCAAGGATAGCCACTGTTACTTAAATATGCCATATTGCTGCTGCTTTCTAATTAATATTGGCAGCAACATCAATTTTTGAGTTGTTGTCAGTTTGCTATCAAGCCGTGACTGTTCATGTACAAGTCAAGTCGTTGGCTCAACTCTATTCTACATCTCCAACATTCAAGAAGCAAACAAAAACCAGGTTGTATCTTTTACGCATAATTTTGAATGACTGAGCACACTAAAATATAAAAGATGGCTTAATAAGTCATCTGGCTCCAGAGTCGTCTCGATAGCACTTGGTTTCTGTCTTTTGTGTTAGTGCTTGCTGTCATACTTATTGGAAGACATGTTAGTGCTTGCTGTCATACTTTGGCATGCCATAGTCCGTGACAATTTCATCTTTTTCAGAACCCCTTTGGCTCTTGCCTTTACTAGTATGGTAGTCCCAAGTGAGATCTTTAGTTCGTTTAGCCGGTTGGTGGGCTTGATGTTCTGTTGGGGTTTTAGGTTTTAGGTTTTTTTTCATGTACACTAGTACTACTTGTATGTCACACTAGCACAATGATAATAATGGTGGTCATGTATTTGGTTCCTTGTTGTAAATATTTGAACTGCAAACTATTGTTTTACAAGCTTCTGCAACTTTTTCTTAACTGTTGATGCTGCTGTTATGCCTGTATTCACTACTGTTGCTACTGTACTTGTCATGATGTTGTACTTGTGATGATGCTACTTGTGATCTTCTGAAATGACCCATTGGCGACTTCATTAGGCGGGGATAATGATTTTGCAGGTACCCCGAGAGGCCCTTGAGTTTGCTGGAATGTCGATTAACTTCCGTTCCGGCAAATTCGGGTACTCCATATGTCCTATTTTCAGCAAAGGTCATGCTGAAATTTTCCGTGAATTTTAGCATGACTTTGCTAAAAATAGGACATATAGGGTACTTGTGTCTAATGCATGGGCCGGGGTATCTTAGTAGTTAATTAAGTAGGATCAAGTGCCCCTTTATTCTACCTGCATTAAACCATAGGCGGCAATAGAGCCAAGTGATTAGGCCCAACTTAGAATTCTCCTTCCCAGCTAAGCGTTTAGGATGCCTCGGTGTCGACAAACCATAAATTATAAAACCTTGGCTTTTAGGGTGCCTCGGTGTCGATAAAAACCAAAATGATGAAAGCTTAGGCTTTTAGGGTGCCTCGGCGTCGAAAAACCCTCAATTATAAAAGCTTAGCTTTTAGGATGCCTCGGTGTCGACAAACCCTAAATGATGAGACCATGATCTTGTTCCTTGACAATAACCAACTTTTTGACCAAACTTTGTTCCTATTTAGAGAGAAACATGGCCAACAACGATGAGGCCGGCGGTTCGGGTGGCAAGGCATTCTGGGAGCTGTCCTAGGAGATGGAGGAACAACCTCACTTGTATGAGGACGCCGCCTTCCCCACCGATCCTGACACCACTGATGGTACCGCCGAGGATGACCCCACTGATGCCACCACTGATGGTGCCGCCGAGGATGCCACCACTGATGATGGCGGCGCACGCACAGATGGCAGCCAACCGAAGAGGCAACGGAAGGACCAGCGCCCGACCGTGCTCCGCACCCTGCAAGGAGGAATTACTGAAGTGGACCCCAACGGGAATCCAACGGCGCCCGAACGAATAGTCAAGGGGTACTCGCTTCAGCTCGGGTGCATTCTCCGGAGCACCGTCTCGATCAACACTGAGAACCTGAGGCATCCTGACCGAGGGAATTTGCGCAACCTCCTCTTCACGAAATTGCACGAAAGATACAAGTTCCCCACTCAATTTGAAAACACAAGCCTCAAAGGGAAGAAAGTGAACAATGCTGCCCTCACGAAGATGAGCATGACCCTGTCTACTTGGAAAAGCACGGTGAAGAGAATGATCGAGAAAGGTGAGAGTTATGAGAAGATCAATGAGAAAAATCCTTCGATCACCGAAGATGACTACAATGACTTCAAGATCAAGTGCTCGACCACCGCAACCTCTGAATCAAGTCAGTGGGGGAAAGAAATGCGGGAGCTGAACTTAGGGGAATACGCACTCGGTCCCGACGGTTACAGAGTGGCGGAGCCTATATGGGACAAGGAGGAGGCAGACCGTGCCGAGCAAGGCCTACCGCCCCTCTTCGATAAATACGATGACAAGCAGACCAGGAACTTTGTCAGGGCCCGGTACAAGAAGGACCCGAAAACAAAGGAGCTTACCAGGGATCCGAAGACCAGGGCGCTTGAGCTTGTTCTGGTAAGGAATACACCCCCGCGTAATTAGCTCCATATGGTTGCATTCTAATTAATGAAGCCAAATTTCTAAATGATTCACATTCCTTCCACAGGCGACTGAAAGCAGTAGCGCGGGGTCGACTAAGAGCAACCCTTGGGACACGACTCTAAATAGGGCGTTGAATGTAATGAAGAACAAGGATAAGCTCAGTAAGCCGACGTCAGCTGGTCGTGTGGCCGGCAAAGGCTTGTCGACAAAATGGTCGTCATACTATAATACTGGTGGGCGAAAGGAGAAAAAGACTAGCTCGGAAAGCCAGGCGCGCCAGGTTCAAGAACTCAAGGCACAGGTGGCGCGGATGCTGGAGATTGTCCAAGAGCAAGTGCAACAACAGCTCGGAGTGACGATCACCACCATTGTGCCTACCGTGATCGAGGGGTTGAGTGCGTGGATTGCGGGCGGCCAACAGGGGCCGCCCCCGATTCCTAGCTTCACGGCCAGCAACTCGCAGAACGCGATGGCGGGGCCATTGGTGTCTCCGGCGGAGGCGGCATTGGTGTCTCCGACGCCGGCACGGGAGCTTAATGCACCCGGGTGTACGCCGTCCGGCACCTCTGCAGCAAGCGGCCCCTCCGTCAACTGCACGCCCGCCGTTGGGGGTGCCTCGACATTAGCCGAGCTCGACGCCATCATCACGGTAACTAATTAAGCCTCTCTCAGCCGAGGACTTCATCTCCTTGCCTTTGACTGGGCATCCCTGACGCCCTACATGTTTTCGCAGGGCGCCGCCGACGTTCCGTGCACTCTCCTGCACTTCGTGAACAACGAGTTGGTCGATGTCGCCAAGGGCAAAATCGTTCAACCGGGCAACCCCCTGTTCCACGGTACCCAGAAGGCACCCAACTTGTTTAGGGTTCAACTGGTTCGGGTGCTGCCAGGCTGCGACAAGGTGTTACCTCCGATTCGACCCATCGGGGCCGACGATGATGACGTGATGACCCTCAGCGCCTACCTGAGCTGGCCCCTGCTTTGGCCGAAGAGCCAGATTTGTTTGGGGGCGGGGGACACCACCCCAAAGACAACACCGCCAGTCGTGCCGGCGCCAAGTCGTCCCCATGTCAAGACCGCCACAACGGTGCCGGACATCCCTATGCCACTGGATCCAAACATGCATATGGCAAAGGATCAGAACGATGACGACGACGATACATTTGGCAACGTCGATCAGTACTTTGCCGATCATGGGTACGGTGGCGACTTCATGGGGCCTCCTTCTCAAGAACCCAACCCAACAAATGACGTGCGCAATCTAGCTGGTACCGCGGAGAAGCCAAGTTGCAACAGGCGTCGTCTGCCGTTCAGCTCTCAGGAGACGCCTCCAGCTGCCGACTTCACCGAGCCTCAGATAGGCGAGGTGCTTAATATTATCAGCCCCAACACACTCAAGAAGGCAGTCTGTGAGCAGAACTCGGTCCCAATTCAGGAGAAGAAGAAGGCACGCAAAAGAAAAACTAACAAGGGTGTGAGGCAGCCAGCACCGAGTACGATCCATGCTCAGGACGGGCCACCTTCACCTGAGGATGTAATGAGGAGGGTGCATGTGGCGGGTAGGCCGATGCTACCGAGAAATATGCTCGATGCTGCAACCGATGCTATGCGGAGTCTGCATGACAGTGTTCTTTCTTTGGAGAAGCGGCGTCTCAGAGAGAAGGATGTAGCATACCCGGTTTTCGTGGCCAAGGTGCCAGAGGGCAAGGGCTTTGTGGATAACTCCATCGGGGGTACAATCGTCCTGCGGTTTGATGACATCCACGCTATGTTGAACCTTCTTCCGCTGCACTACACCTTCGTTCGGCTATTTTCGCTGAGTATGGAGATGCGGATCATTCGCGACAAGACCCCGGACATCGTGATAGTCGACCCCTTCTACATGCGTGCCAAGATCTTGGGCAGCGCTGGGGACGGCAAGTCGCGAGTTCTTACCTCGAAGGCGTCATTCTGGCAAACCGAGATAAGGATAACTTCCTCGTGCCTTACTTTCCCGAGTAAGTCATCCGCCTCAACCGCCCCGTAACATATGAATTCTTAGATTTCGATCGTTCTTCTTTTAACATTCCGTGTTTTCTGCAGTGACACACATTGCACACTCATCCTCCTAAGCCCCAAAAATTCCATGGCCACGTATTTCGACCCGGACCGTCAGTCGAACGTAGACTACACAAATGTCAAGAAGGTTCTTGATGATGTTCTCCCCGGCTACGCCAAATCTGGAGGCACCTTCACCAGGCCTATTCGTAAGACCGGCAAGAACGTGTTCTCCCACAATACGACGTTCTGCTGTGTCAAGCAGCCGCCTGGCGGTCAGAAGGGTGCCTACTACGCCATCCATCACATGCGGGCGATCGTACGGGACCATCATCAACTTCTGCTACCGAGTAAAATCAAAGATTGGGCCGCGAGCGTGTCGGCAATCCAGGACGCGGACATCAGACAAGAATTCTTTCGCATCCAGTCGGAGTTTGCGGAAATCATCCATCAAGATGTCCTTCGTACCTCGGGGTAGTTCTACCTCAGAAATCAACCGTCGAACAGTGACATCGACACAATGCTACAAATGCAGGCTGACAACGCCCGTGATTTCATGACTCCCATGATAGACGGCGGCTTCATCCACGCTCCGGTCCCTTGAGTCGAGTCGAAAGCAGTGATGCTGTGTCTAGTTCTGAAACATCGATTGGCTCATGTTGTAATTAAACTTTAATGAACTTGTAGTATGTCTCTTTGGTTTCGAGAGTCGTTCAACTTAGATGTAATCGATGCTATTAATGTCTTGCTTTTCTATTTCGATCGTTCTGTTGCATACTTATATATTGCTTATGTATTGTCTGTGAATTGGTACTAACGTTTCGTTTGGCTAGTGCATAGCGACGCCGTCGTATGTCGTGTACAAGGGTAAGGTTCCCGGAGTCTACGATGACTGGGAGGAGTGTCAGAGACAGGTTCACCGATTCAGCGGTAACAGTTACAAAGGGTACACCACTAGGGCCGAGGCCGAATCTAGATACGCCCGCTATCTAGCGGGAGAGGGGAGGGAGCGTTGGAGGAACCAGATGAAGACGAGTTTCATCGTGATGATGCTCATCGTGATGACCGCAGCTCTCTTCTATGTGATGGTAGTTTAGATGATCGATATCGACTTGTAATGTGAAGACAAACTCGCTACTCGCGGTCTCGAGACTTGTAATATATTGTTCTATCTTTGTTCGGTCTTTTCAATTCGGAGACTAATATGATGAATTGTATTCAGAGACTAATATGATGAATTTTATTAATCTTCTATTGTATTCGATGAATTTGTTGTTGATGTGTGCTGTCTATATTCTGTCCAATTATACATTTTGTAATCTGTTCAAAAAAAACAGAAAAATAATTAAAAGAACCTAATATTCATACTAATAGCGCATCACATCACAGTGCGCCATTAGTATGCCAAAGGATACTAATGGTGCATCATCAGACAGTGCGCCATTACTATGCCGAAATTACTAATGGCGCATCTTGCTGGCGTGCGCCATTAGTATGCCAAAGCACCTGGGTACACATGGCCCCCTGGGAGGCATACTAATGGCGCACTACTGTGCATACTAATGGCGCATCTGTGGTGCGCGATTAGTATACCAGATACTAATGGCGCACCAGAGGTGCACCATTAGTAAAATATACTGATGGCATGGCACTAATGGCGCACCACTAATGCGCCATTAATGGCCAAATTAGGTGCGCCATTAGTAGGCCTTTTCCTAGTAGTGGGCATGCCAGGACGCTGCATGGGGGATGGATCTCGTGCTTGGAGAAGAGCGCTGCCGACAAGCCTCGCTCCGAGCGGCATGGTACCAGGAGGCGTTGCGGCGGTACCACTGACGCCACATCCTTTCCAGTATGCTCGAGGTAGGTGATCTGTTCTTGAGGAAGGTGCCCTCCAGGGAAGGGCTTCACAAGCTCTCGCCCATGTGGGAGGGCCCGTTCAGGGTTAGCCACGTCTCCAGGCCTGGCGCCGTGCGCCTGGAGACGGGGGACGGCGTCCCCATCCAAAACGCCTGGAACATCCAATACCTCCGAAAGTTCTACCCATGAAGCAAGGCCCAATGCCTGTGTAGCCAAGGCCCAGTGCCTGTGATGCAAAGCTCGCGCCTGTGAAGGTCTCTTCCCGTGACACTCTCATGTAATAATGAGTGGGGCTTTACATGCCCCGAAGTCTCCGGAGAGCCGCCCTCGGGCCTCAGGGGCTCCCTCCCACGTCCTAGTGGAAGCACTTCGCTCCGCGCTGGTGAGAAGACTAGACTAGGTGCCGGACGCGGCTGTTCATTTGCTTTCTGTATCTGGTTGCGGTCTTTTAATGAATTTGGAGTTCTCTGTCCTTCAGTTGCCTCGTTGAGTTTTCCATTTCTCTCACATTGTTTGCTCTTTTTCTCGCCTCGGGGAGGACGGTGGTTGTTTGGCGTTCTCCCTCGAGCACTCCCTTGGGGGCTAGGCAGGGGTGTCCGTGTCCACGCGCTGGCCAGCTCCCGTCACGGGCACGCCTCGGCAGAACCCTCTCGCCCCAGGACTTCGGCCTCCCTCATCTTCGCGAGGCACTCTTGTTCGAACTCATGAGTGGCGCACCTCCCAAGTCCGTGCCCCCCGGGTACCACGACGCGATGCGTCAAGCCATGGTCAGCCCGCACCTGAGTGCTCGCGCAAGAAGGGACGAGGCATCTGACAGATTCTCTAACAAATTTTGCAGATCCCCTCTGAGGCCAGCATCCGTGCCGGTAGCGAGGAAGCCTCTCCGGACGCCGGAGGACGCATCCTCGAGCATACCCAGCTAACTTACCCCTCTACCCCCGTAAGTCACTTAAATATCATATCATAACATGGCAGCTCAGGCGTCGCAGTTCATTACACACCTCGGTCGAGCCACTTTTTTTTGAAACACAGGAAAGAAGAGAAGCTAAACAAAAGCGGGCCGCACGGCCGCAGCAGCACCCGAGGCCTGGCCCCAGGGGCCTCTGGGGTACAACTCAGTCTGAGCCCTCCTCGCGCTTCACCGCCGCTAGTGACGGGACGACCTGTCACCGACCTCGAAGCGAGCCCAACAATGCAGCGGCTGGTCGTAGCCGCCGCTACTCAAGCTCTCGCTGGTGGAAGAGCCACCGCCGCTGGAGGAGTCACGGCCGTCACCAAGGGCGAGCCTGCTTGCGGCCTCGCTGCGGCCGTCTGTAGGGCCGAACCCATCATCGTCGCAGCTGTCTTTAGGGCAGCATCCAGCGCGTCGGCCGTTTGCCCCAAACACCCTAACGAAGAGGGTCGCAACGCCATCGTCCTTGAAGTGGAGGGTGCATCGCCTGCCACAAGCCGCGCGCATGGGCAAACGTCTGCCAACCACGGGCCAGGGTCGAGTTGCCCGGAGCAGAGACCTCCATGGCAACCCAAGTCGCCTTGCTGCAGCAGCCGTGAGCCTGCAGCCCGAGGCCGTCAAGACCTTCAGCCGGCAGCTGATGGGCGAAGAAGCGCGACAGCTGGAGCCAAGCACCGACCGGATTCTCCGGCCACAGGACTAACTCCAGGAGCACCTCTGATAAATGGGAGCCCGGCCGAGGAGGCCGGGCGACCACGGCGCGCCTTCCTGCAGCAAAGGGGCTGCCACGACGAGGTCGGCCCCTGCCATGGGAAGATGGGCCGTCATGACCGCCCAGGGCGGCATCAACCCCGGATGGAGTACGCCTGTGACCCTAGAGCGCTCCTACAGGGGTAGCGCCGTGCTTACGGGGCGGCCTCGCCCCTTCTTGATCGGTAGCGGATGGGACACTTCCTGGCAGGCTTTCCCCTTCTCCGCGGTAGAGGACCTCTTGGGCGGCGCCATGGAAGTTGCAACAAGAGGGCGAAGGAAGGAGGAAGAAGAAGTAGCGAGCGACAAGAAGAAGGAGATGAGCAACCGGGGCGTCACCCCCTCCCCATTTATAACCTGGAGGAGGCCAACCGTCGACCCCCACGATCTCACACAAAGATGCCTCTTCTATGCATGCAGCAGGGACTCGTCAAGTCAGACAGTTGCCGGGGCAGCGTGGGGAAGCAGAGACGCCCACGTCCAATCAAGTCGCCAAGCGTCGACCAAGGCCGCAGGAGTTTGGGGCCTGCGGCGCTTTGCACTAGCCCCTTTGGATTCGCCTTAAAGCCAAGTCCTTGCGCACCTTGGGCGCGGGGGCTACTGTCGGCATCCTGGGAACGGGGGTACCCAGACTTGCGCGCTTGCGGCCTGTGACGTGGCTCCATCAGCGGCCTGGTGTGGCCCAACTTCAACAACTGCCGCTCAAGACCATCGCGAGGGCCAAGCCTCGCGAGGCAGGCGACAACAAGACCTCCCTGGGGGTAGTTACTCTAGGCTGGCTCCCGAGGAGCAGAGATATCTATGCAACGAGCACCTCGAGAGGTTCATGTGACATGAGCCATGACGACCAAGGCCAGGCGGGCGCCAACGGGCGTAGTGCGCCAGTTTCCTCTTTGGTGGTAAGAGGGAAAGCGCAGGTGTGGAGTCCTGAGGGATCAGGCAAAGGTTTCCATATCGGTGCAATAAGACCATAGACCATCAAGGCTGCAGAATAGAGGTCATCGTGGAGCGCGGCGCGGCGTCACCACCAGAGCCTTTGGCAGGCGAAGACTACTTTTGTCAGGATAACTTTTACTAGCCACTACTAGGAAAAGGGCTATAGATGGAATTGATACTAATGGCGCACCAGACAAGCAGTGCGCCATTAGTATATAGTAATGGCGCACCAGCAACAGATGCGCCATTAGAGTTCGAACTACTAATGGCGCACCTTGCCCGGAGTGCGCCATTAGTATCAAGAAGTTTTTTTTAACTAGCGCGCCTGTCCAAACATACTAATGGCGCATCCATGCATAGTGCGCCATTACTAGTTGTAACTAGTAATGGCGCACCATCGGTAAAGTGCGCCATTAATGCTCTTTTTTTATTATATTTTTTATTCTTTTTTTTACAAAACTACTAATGGCGCACTGTCCCAAAGTGCGCCATTACTAGTTTAAACTAGTAATGGCGCACTGTGCGACAGTGCGCCATTAGTATGTGTTTTTTTGCAAAACTTGTAATGGCGCACCCACTATAAATGCGCCATTAGTAACCTTGATTACTAATGGCGCATTTATAGTGGGTGCGCCATTAGTAAGCGGGCAGCAACAAGATATTTTGGACAGCCTCTCTACCACACTCACTTCCCCCCCCCCACTTCTTCATTCTCTCCACCTCCTCTCCTCTCGGGTCCCTCCTCTTTTTCACCTCATTTCCACCATATATTCATTCAAATTAAGTGGTTAAATTATCTTGTTTTGATAGGTAAGTAAGGGGGGAAGCTATATTTATGTTGTTCTCCATACAACAATGTGCACATGCACTTTTTATGGCCTAGCTAGATCTATGTATGTTTTTGGTGTTGCACCGGTTTGTTGTGTTGCATATGTGTTTGTGTTTGGAGGTGTACCGGTATTTGAAATGCGATAGTTGCCAATATTTTCCCAGAATGTTGATTCATTTCCGTTTCGGTGAGAATTTTGGCATTAAGCATTCATTTTTCTCCTATTTTTAGGGAAAGTCATGGCAAATTTTTTTTTGGTTCTAAAATATCGTTTTGCTCTACCCCGCAGGGCGACCATGGTGCGCACGATGACCGAAGGCATCGTGAATAGGTTTTTGAGGTCCGCGAAGGCCGAGATGCTTCAAAAGAACGAGACGGAGATAAGATGTCTGTGTCGAAGATGCAAGCTGAAGAGCCTTATTGCGGACACGGATTCCGGGCAGGTGCGGGACCACCTGCTCTTGCGTGGTTTCATGGATGGCTATCGGTGGCAAGGTGATGAAGATGACTACGAAGTCGTCCATGGGGGCCGGGCAAGAAATGAGGAACGGCAGCAAGACAACCACCGCGACTCGGGCGGGCGAGAAGACGAAGAATCCCCAGGAGATGATCACGACGGTGATGCTGTACACAGTCATCATGTAGAAGATGCAGGACATGATGATGAGGAAGATGCCGGAGCAGACGACGGGCATGATCATGAAGATGATGATGCCGGCGGAGCAGACGATGCTGAACCATCGATGGGCTGGGTGCAGGACCCTCATATTCAAGAGCTGTTTCTCAAGCAGACCGATAACGCAAGAGCTGCCGCTCGAGAGAAAGCCAAGATGGATCAACTTGAGTTAGACGCGGTTACTCCATTGTATGAAGGATGCAGGCCCGAGGATACCCACCTGAAAGTAACGCTCATGGCTCTGGAGATGAAGGTAAAACACAAAATGACCGACGCGTGCTTCGACGAGAACATGTCATTCTGGCACGAACGTCTAACCAAGGGGAACAAGTGCCCCACCAGTTTGGAGGAGGCGAAGAAAATCGTGTGTCCTCTGGATTTACCGCACGTGAAATACCATGTGTGCATGAACAATTGCATCATTTATCGGGACGAGCACGCGGAGTCTACCATATGTCCGGTGTGCGGCGTCACTCGATACAAGAAGAGGAAGAAAGCTCCTCGAAAAGTGGTGTGGTACTTTCCAATCACTCCTCGTCTGCAGCGGTATTTCGCGGACCCTAAGGTAGCAAAGCTCCTGCGTTGGCACGCAGATAGGGAGGAGAAGAAGCGAGAAGATGACACAAATGATCCGGAGATAGATAAAAGATACAAGATGTTGAGTCACCCTAAGGATGCGAGCCAGTTGCAAGCGTTGAACTTCGAAGACCTAGAATTTGGGAACGATCCAAGGAACATCGTGCTGGGCGCGAGCACCGATGGAGTCAACCCGTTTGGCAGCCAGAGAAGCACACATAGCACCTGGCCTGTGTTTGTGTGGATGTACAACCTTCCCCCCTGGTTGTGCATGAAGAGGAAGTACATTCACATGAGTATGCTAATTGAAGGACCGAAACAACCAGGGAACGACATCAATCTGTATCTGGGGCTGCTGAAAGAGGAGCTAGACACGCTGTGGAAAACGCCAGCCAATACATGGGACGCCGCAAAGAAAGAATATTTCCCTATGAGAGCCGCGCTGCTCACGACGGTGCACGACTATCTCGGTTACGGATATGTCGCGTGGCAGGTGGTCCACGGATTTTCTAGATGCGTCAGGTGCATGGATGACACAACGTATCGCCAGCTAGATAGAGATCCCGGGTCTTTGAAAACCGTGTTCATGGGACATCGAAGGTGGCTTCGCGACGATGACCTGTGGAGAAAACGCAAGGATCTATTCGATGGTGAAACCGAACCCCGAGGACACCCGCGTACGAGGAGCGGCGAGGAAATAGACGAGCTGTTGAAAAATTGGAAAGATTGCCCACTGCCGGGAAAGAAGCAAAATGCGCCAGAGCCGGGAAAGAAGCGAAAGGCGCCAGAGCCGCTGCTGAAGGTATGGAAAACGAGATCTGTTTTCTGGGACTTGCCGTACTGGAAGATCCACCGTGTGCCTCACAGCCTTGATGTAATGCATATCACGAAGAACGTGTGCGAGAGTCTGCTTGGTACCCTGCTCAACATGCCAGAGAGGACCAATGATGGGCCGAAAGCAAGGGCAGACTTGAAATCAATGGGCATCAGGCAGGAGCTTCACGCTATATATGATGATCATGATGATGATGATGATGATGATGAGGCGAAGCAGGACACGGAAAGTCGTCGCAAAGGCAAAAAGGCCAAGAAGACCGGAAATGACTACCCTCCCGCGTGCTTCACTCTAAGTCAGGAGGAGATCGAGCAGTTTTTCACCTGCCTCGTAGGAGTACAACTTCCTTACGGTTACACGGGGAAGATAAGCAGATACCTAGACCAGGCGAAGCTGAAGTTCAGCGGGATGAAGTCTCACGACTGTCACGTGCTGATGACGCAGATACTTCCAGTTGCAATCCGTGGTATCATGGACGCGCACGTCCGTGAAACCCTATTTGGCCTATGCAACTTTTTCGACGTCATCTCTCGGAAGTCTGTTGTCGTGAGGCAACTCAGAAGGCTACAGGAAGAGATCGTGGTGATACTATGCGAGCTTGAGATGTACTTCCCGCCCGCATTCTTCGACGTTATGGTGCATCTGCTGGTCCATATCATGGACGATATCATCCAACTCGGTCCGACGTTCCTGCACAGCATGATGCCATTCGAAAGGATGAATGGTGTCATCAAAGGATACATTCGCAACATGTCACGTCCAGAGGGAAGCATAGCCAGGGGCTTTCTGACCGAAGAGTGCATCTCGTACTGCACGAATTATCTAGGCATCGAGAACCCCGTTGGTCTGCCCGTCAACAGGCACCTCGGCAGGCTCGCTGGATCGGGTCACCGTGAGGGTCGCCGCGAAATGCATGTCGACTTCGAGGGTCGACTCGCCGACTTTGAAAGAGCAAACCTAGTCGCGCTACAACACATAGACGTGGTCGATCCTTGGGTGGTTCAGCACAAAACCTTTATTGAGAAGACATACAATGACCGAGGCCAACAGAGGACGGACGGAGATATAATCAAAGAGCACAACTCATGTTTCACGCGTTGGTTCAAGCAGAAGCTTCTATCGTACCGTTTACATGATGATTCTTCCGCGGAAGAACAACTCATATTCGCCTTGTCACAGGGCGCCAAGCACAACCTGATGACCTATGAGGCGTACGATATCAACGGCTACACATTCTACACCGAGGCCAAGCACATGAAAAGCGATGGTTATCAGAACTCCGGGGTAACGATGAAATCCTACACCGGTAATGACAAGGACAGATACTACGGAAGGATCGAGGAGATCTGGGAGCTGAGCTACGCTGGAGAGAAGGTCCCGATGTTCCGTGTCAGATGGGCCAAGAGCGTCCTAAAAGAAGACCGGTATTTCACCACCATGGTTATACCCGAAGCCAAATCCAAGACCGCGGGCGCAAACGTCACCGCGAAAAATGAGCCATGGGTACTGGCTTCCCAAGTTGACCAATGCTTCTTCATTACCGATCCGTCAAAGCCCAGTCGTGTTGTCGTGAGGAGATGCAAAAGGAAGATCATCGGAATGGATGGAGTAGCCAATGAGCAAGACTTCGACAAGTACGGCGACCCGAGGATCGAACATGACGACGATGATGAAGTAGCAGCTTACACCATAAGAAGAAGCAGGACCACCCTACCTAAAGGACGTCCGTTCCACAGAAGAACTCCATTTGCGAAAAAGAAGGGAAAGAAGATTGTGAACAGATAGCTAGCTAAGATCGATTGTATTTAAATCGTACCCTTCATTTCTCGATTGTATTTCATGGGCACTTTTTGAACTATCATGAATATTTTAAAATTTCATGGACACTCGATCTCGACCCCCCCTCCATCTCGATCGCTATCCCACCTCGCCAGATCCGGTCCCCCTCGCCGCCG
>LR738715.1:291519226-291549139 GCA_902687465.1 Secale cereale | reverse complement strand
ACGTCCGACGCCCCCGTCGCCTCCCCGACTCTGCAGCAACGCCGCCGCCCAGAGCTACGCCGGCGACCACTCCATACGCAGATAGCCATCACTCCTCCCTCCTTCCTCTCTAATCACCACCACAAAGTCATTTTTTTGTATTTCTGCCATTTTCGTTGAAGTACTCTAGATCAAAATTTAGGTCTGTGAGTGCTCTGTGATTGATCTACAAGAAAAATATAAGTTGATTTCGCATCAGTAGAAATCGCAGATAGACAATTTTTTTAGGTTAGTACTGGAGTACTCTGTGAGTGATGGAGTTGATCTAGAGTGCTCTGTGAGTGCAATTTTCCTTGAGTGAAATGCTTGTACTCCTTGTGTTAGTACTGGAGTAGCATAATTTGTGTTAGTACTGGAGTAGCATAATTAACTGAAACATTTTCAGTTTAGTGTAGGACTTGCAAGCAGTAGTACTTAGCTTAGTTTAGTAGTTTAGTGTAGGACTTGGAGTAGTTTCAGTAGTTTAGTAGTTTAGTGTAGGACTTAGAGTAGTTTCAGTAGTTTAGTAGTTTCAGTAGTTTAGTGCAATGCTATTGGTGAATCTTATATCTGGGTTGGACCATGGCCTAATGAGCCTAGGATGGTGCCACAGCTAGCTTGTCTAGGTTAAGTTCAATATAACCCTCGTATAAGTGAGGTATTTTTTTTCTAGTTTAGGTTAATACCATGATAAGGACATTCAAGCCATTGCCTTGTTGGCTGACCTTTTGACACTTAGCATGCCATGAGGGTTCTTGACACATATACCTCAAGTTGTAGCAATGGATTAAATATCAGTCCTAAAAATATGGGTCTCGCACTACTACCATAGTTCCTTTTTTTTACTGAAGGAAGCGTCTACAGTTTTTTTAATAGATAAAAAGGTGTACATGATTTACATGCCCTCAGGTGAAAAAGAAAAAGAAAAGGGGGATTTTAGACAATATGAAGTTGCTCTAATTATATGTTTTTAGGATAGTACAAGGTGTTGCTTTATTCTGTCATCATTTGTAACTATGTCACAAATAAATTGTTCCTTCTTCTGTATTTGACAAGTAATGACTGTTGATAAGCTGAGGCATGTGGATTAAGCAGTTTCTTTGCTGTAACATACTGTATATCACTCCACAATGAAATACAGTACATATTGATGTGCTTGGTAAAACTTGTTCATGTACTGAACTACTAATGCCTTGTGATGCTCTCAATTACTTGTGATGCCTCTGAATTACTTGTGATCACGTTGAGAAAGACTTGTAAAGATGATGATCACATTGAGAAAGACTTGTGATCACATTGTGATAGTTTTGCAGGTACCCCGAGAGGCCCTTGAGTTTGCTGGAATGTTGATTAACTTCCGTTCCATCAAATTCGGGTACTCCATATGTCCTATTTTCAGCAAAGGTCATGCTGAAATTTTCCGTGAATTTTAGCATGACTTTGCTAAAAATAGGACATATAGGGTACTTGTGACTAATGCATGGGCCGGGGTATCTTAGTGGTTAATTAGGTAGGATCAAGTGCCCCTTTATTCTAGCTGCATTAAACCATAGGCGGCAATAGAGCCAAGTGATTAGGCCCAACTTACAATTCTCCTTCCTAGCTCAGCTTTTAGGATGCCTCGGTGTCGACAAACCATAAATTATGAAACCTTGGCTTTTAGGGTGCCTCGGTGTCGATAAAAACCGAAATGATGAAATCTTAGGCTTTTAGGGTGCCTCGGCGTCGAAAAACCCTCAATTATAAAAGCTTAGCTTTTAGGATGCCTCGGTGTCGACAAAACCCTAAATGATGAGACCATGATCTTGTTCCTTGACAATAACCAACTTTTTGACCAAACTTTGTACCTATTTAGAGAGAAACATGGCCAACAACGATGACGCCGGCGGTTCGGGCGGGAAGGCATTCTGGGAGCTTTCCCAGGAGATGGAGGAACAACCTCACTTGTATGAGGACGCCGCCTTCCACACCGATCCTGAGACCACTGATGGTACCGCGGAGGATGACCCCACTGATGCCACCACTTATGGTGCCGCCGAGAATGCCACCACTGATGATGGCGGCGCACGCACAGATGGCAGCCAACCGAAGAGGCAACGGAAGGACCGGCACCCGACCGTGCTCCGCACCCTCAAGGAGGAAGTTACTGAAGTGGACTCCGACGGGAATCCAACGGCGCCTGAACGAGTAGTCAAGGGGTACTCGCTTCAGCTCGGGTGCATTCTCCGGAGCACCGTCTCGATCAACAGCGAGAACCTGAGGCATCCTGACAACGGGAATTACCGCAACCTCCTCTTCACGAAGCTGCACGAACGATACAAGTTCCCCGCTCAATTTTATAACACAAGCCTCAAAGGGAATAAAGTGAACAATGTTGCCCTCACGAAGATGAGCAAGGCCCTGTCTACTTGGAAAACCAATGTGAAGATAATGATCAAGAAAGGTGAGAGTTATGAGACGATCAAGGAGAAACATCCTTCGATCACCGAAGATGACTACAACGAATTCAAGATCACTTGCTCAAGCGCCGCACACTCCGAATCAAGTCAGTGGGGGAAAGAAATGCGGGAGCTCAACTTAGGGGAACACACACTCGGTCCCGGCGGGTACAGAGTGGCGGAGCCTATATGGGACAAGGAGGAGGCGGACCGTGCCGAGCAAGGCCTACCGCCCCTCTTCGATAAATACGGTGACAAGCAGACCAGGAACTTTATCAGGGCCCGGTACAAGAAGGACCCAAAATCAAAGGAGCTAACCACGGTTCCGAAGACCAGGGCGCTTGAGGCTGTTCTGGTAAGGAATACACCCCCGCGTAATTAGCTCCATATGGTTGCATTCTAATTAATGAAGCCAAATTTCTAAATGATTCACATTCCTTCCGCAGGCGACTGAAAGCAGTAGCGCGGGGTCAACTAAGAGCGGCCCTTGGGACACGACTCTAAATAGGGCGTTGAATGTAATGAAGAACAAGGATAAGCTCGAGAAGCCGACGTCAGCTGGTCGTGTGGCCGGCAAAGGCTTGTCGACAAAATGGTCGTCATACTATAACGCTGGTGGGCGAAAGGAGAAAAAGACCAGCTCGGAAAGCCAGGCGTGCGAGGTTCAAGAACTCAAGGCACAGGTGGCGCGGATTCCGGAGATTGTCCAAGAGCAAGTGCAACAACAGCTCGGAGCGACGATCACCGCCATTGTGCCTAGCTTGATCGAGGGGTTACAGGCGTGGATTGCTGGCGGCCAACAGGGGCCGCCCCCGATTCCTAGCTTCACGGCCAGCAACTCGCAGAACGTGATGGCGGGGCCATTGGTGTCTCCGACGGAGGCGGCATTGGTGTCTCTGATGCCGGCACGGGAGCTTAATGCACCCGTGTGTACGCCGGTCGGCACCTCTGCAGCAAGCGGCCCCTCCGTCAACTACACGCCCGCCGTTGGCGGTGCCTCGACATTAGCCGAGCTCGACGCCATCATCACGGTAACTAATTAAGCCTCTCTCGGCCGAGGACTTCATCTCCTTGCCTTTGACTGGGCATCCCTGACGCCCTACATGTTTTCGCAGGGCGCCGTCGACGTTCCGTGCACTCTCCTGCACTTCGTGAACAACGACTTGGTCGATGTCGCCAAGGGAAAAATCGTTCAACCGGGCAACCCCTTGTTCCACGGTACCCAGATGCCACCCAACTTGTTTAGGGTTCAACTGGTTCGGGTGCTGCCAGGCTGCGACGAGGTGTTACCTCCGATTCGATCCGTCGGGGCCGATGATGATGACGTCATGACCCTTAGCGCCTGCCTGAGCTGGCCCCTGCTTTGGCCGAAGAGCCAGATTCGTTTGGGGGCGGGGGAAACCACACCAAAGACAACACCGCCAGTCGTGCCGGCGCCAAGTCGTCCCCATGGCAAGTCCACCGCAACGGTGCCGGACATCCCTATGCCACTGGATCCAAACATGCATATGGCACAGGATCAGAACGACGACGACGACGATACATTTGCCAACATCGATCAGTACTTTGCCGATCATGGGTACGTTGACGACTTCATGGGGGCTCCTTCTCAAGAACCCAACCCAACAAAAGACATGCGCGATCAAGCCGGTACCGCGGAGAAGCCAAGTTGCAACAGGTGTCGTCTGCCGTTCAGCTCTCAGGAGACGCCTCCAGCTGCCGACTTCACCGAGCCTCAGATAGGCGAGGTGCGAAATATGATCAGCCCCAACACACTAAAGAAGGCGGTCTCTGAGAAGAACTCGGTCCCAATTCAGGAGATCAAGAAGAAGGCACGCAAAAGAAAAACTAACAAGGGTGCGAGCCAGCCGGCACCGAGTACGATCCGTGCTCAGGACGGGCCACCTTCACGTGAGGATGTAATGAGGAGGGTGCATGTGGCGGGTAGGCCGATGCTACCGACAAATATGCTCGATGCTGCAACCGGTGCCATGCGGAGTCTGCATGACAGTGTTCTTTCTTTGGAGAAGCGGCGTCTCACAGAGAAGAATGTGGCGTACCCGGTTTTCGCGGCCAAGGTGCCGGAGGGCTAGGGCTTTGTGGATAACTCCATCGGGGGTACGATCGTGCTGCGGTTCGATGACATCCACGCTATGTTGAACCTTCATCCGCTGCACTACACCTTCGTTCGGCTATTTTCGCTGAGTATGGAGATGCGGATCATTCGCGACAAGACCCCAGACATCGTGATAGTCGACCCCTTCTACATGCGTGCCAAGATCTTGGGCAGCGCTGGGGACCGGCAAGTCGCGAGTTCTTACCTCCAAGGCGTCATTCTGGCAAACCGAGATAAGGATAACTTCCTCGTGCCTTACTTTCCCGAGTAAGTCCTCCGCCTCAACCGCCCCGTAACATATGAATTCTTAGATTTCGATCGTTCTTCTTTTAACATTCCGTGTTTTCTGCAGTGACACACAGTGCACGCTCATCCTACTAAGCCCCAAATATTCCATGGCCACGTATTTCGACCCGGACCGTCAGTCGGCTGTAGACTACACAAATGTCAAGAAGGTTCTTGATGATGTTCTCGCCGGCTACGCCAAATCTGGAAGCACCTTCACCAGGACAACTCGTAAGTACGGCAAGCACGTGTTCTCCCACAACACGACGTTCTGCTGCGTCAAGCAGCCGCCTGGCGGTCAGAAGGGTGCCTACTACGCCATCCATCACATGCGGGCGATCGTACGGGACCATCATCAACTTCTGCTACCGAGTAAGCTCAAAGATTGGGCCGCGCGCGTGTCGGCAATCCAGGACGCGGACATCAGACAAGATTTCTTTCGCATCCAGTCGGAGTTTGCGGAAATCATCCATCAAGATGTCCTTCGTACCTCGGGGCAGTTCTACCTCAGAAATCAACCGTCGAATAGTGACATCGACACAATGCTACAAATGCAGGCTGACAACGCCCATGATTTCATGACTCCCACGATAGACGGCGGCTTCATCCACGCTCCGGTGCATTGAGTCGAGTCGAAAGCAGTGATGCTGTGTCTACTTCTGAAACATCGATTGGCTCATGTTGTAATTAAACTTTAATGAACTTGTAGTATGTCTCTTTGGTTTCGAGAGTCGTTCAACTTAGATGTAATCGATGCTATTAATGTCTTGCTTTTCTCTTTCGATCGTTCTGTTGCATACTTATATATTTCTTATGAATTGTCTGTGAATTGGTACTAACGTTTCGTTTGGCTAGTGCATATATAGCGATGCCGTCGTATGTCGTGTACAAGGGTAAGGTTCCCGGAGTCTACGACGACTGGGAGGAGTGTCGGAGACAGGTTCACCGATTCAGCGGTAACAATTACAAAGGGTACACCACTAGGGCCGAGGCCGAATCTAGATACGCCTGCTATCTAGCGGGAGAGGGGAGGGAGCGTTGGAGGAACCGGATGAAAACGAGTTTCATCGTGATGATGCTCATCGTGACGACCGCAGCTCTCTTCTATGTGATGGTAGTTTAGATGATCGATATCGACTTGTAATGTGAAGACAAACTCGCTACTCGCGGTCTCGAGACTTGTAATATATTGTTCTATCTTTGTTCGGTCTTTTCAATTCGGAGACTAATATGATGAATTGTATTCGGAGACTAATATGATGAATTGTATTCAGAGACTAATCTTCTATTGTATTCGATGAATGTGTTGTTGATGTGTGCTGTCTATATTCTGTGCAATTATACATTTTGTTATCTGTGCAAAAAAACAGAAAAATAATATAAAAAAACCTAATATTCATACTAATGGCGCATCAGAGCACGGTGCGCCATTAGTGTGCCAAAGCATACTAATGGCGCATTATCAGCCAGTGCGCCATTACTATGCGGACACTACTAATGGCGCATCATACCTTAGTGCGCCATTAGTATGCCAAAGCACCTGGGTACACATGGCCCCTGGGAGGCATACTAATGGCGCACGCACCAGAGGTGCGCCATTAGTATCAAATACTAATGGCGTGCTAGTAATGGCGCACCACTAATGCGCCATTAATGGCCAAATTAGGTGCGCCATTAATAGGCCTTTTCCTAGTAGTGAGCTGTTCCCCTTCAAATTTGGCCGTTGTGGGATCCCTTCCCGCCGATATTTGAGAAGAGGACCAAGGCCGCTATAAATAGGACCTAGCCACCACCATAGAGGCCATCTGATCTTGAGCCGATCCAGCCTTAGATGAGAATGGATACATTCCACCCTACTCACACCGCAAGCTCATCCGAGCCCAAGAACACCTCTCCTCCGGAGGCTATTCATCCCTTGTCCTAGTTCATCCTCAACCATACAAAGGCAATCCACCACACACACTTTAGTAGAGTATTACACCACAAGGTGGCCTGAACCAGTATAATTCTCTGTGTCCCCCGTTCTTTGAGCACGACGAGCTAGGCCGCGGAATTGTAGGATGAGCGCGCTGGGGAGGGAGTGTTCTTCATGCGCACCCCAGAGTTTGAACCTCTCAAGGGTTTGCGGAGCCCGAAATCCGACACTACAGTCGTGCGCGCATTACGCATGGAGGAGGGCACAATATGGGCATTCTGCTTCACCTTCTCCAGCAACCAGAATGTCTTTTGCCTCTCTATTTACAGTCTTTAGTACAATAATGGTTCATCATTATTTACCTGGTGCTTCTGTAGTTCTTTAGTATATGTACATGTGCATCGAATTATGCATGCGTGGTTGAACCTATATTTGTAATAAACATGGTTGGATATGAAATAAGTGATTGCCTACTTTCAAATTCAAAACATGTGATTTGTTAAATTAGGGATTACACAGCACAAGGTTTGCGAAAGCAAAACGTCTGCAATAGACGTGGAGATTAGACACGTTTCTAGGATCCATTACGTGTGCGATCAATCTCTACTTCACACACGATCATCCAAGAAAAAATGTGTGTGATTAACAACAACATCGCAGACTGTTCTTTCTTATTAAATGTTCGCGATAGTTACCTTATCACACACGCTGCGCAATTATGGACTGTTTGTGATGTTGTGTGCATGGCAAACATTTGGTCATAGAAGAACGCGTGCAGTAGGTCGATCATCCGACGCGGGTACGACGGATGAATCATATGGGATGTACTTAAGTTTCGCATACAGTTTTGTAGCGACAACTGTGTGCGCTCTTACATCGAATCACACACAGTCAAGGAAAAGTAAATGTGTGTGATTGTCTACTTCTATAACGTGAACTATTTGTGATGGATCGCACATCATAAACGTAGCAGCACAGAATAACGACTGTGATGGCCATGCGAGCACAAACGAGTAGCGAGTACTGTATATGCATCAAGGCTACCTATACCCGACGGTTTCTACGTCGTGTGTGAAGTACCCCCCTATCGTAGTCACTCACTTGGCGACGGTCCCAAACGCCGTTGCGGAAAGGGGTTAAAAACCGTTTGTATAGCACCTCGATGTACCTGTGCCATGAGCAGAAAATTTCAACCGGACACATAGAAAGATAGGGGCTTATAGTTTCGCCTCCCAACATAATCACCTCAAGGGTGATGTCAACAAGAATAACTCATGCTCACTCATATCCAATTGGACATATGTGCCTAGATCTTTCCTCACCACATGATTCTTGCGAAAAGAGAAAATAAAAAGAAATAGGGAAGAATACTTTGACTCTTGCATGAAAGTAAATACATAAAAGTAAAAGATAGGCCCTTCATAGAGGGAATAAGAGGTTTCCATGTGCTTTTTGGTTCGTATGCCAAATCCCTTAATGCAAAAGAACGTCACGTTATATTTCCCCTTATGATAGCAACCATTATTATGCAGTCTCTCGCCTTTATTACTTGGCGATCACAATTTCGTACAACGCTCGATTTTTTCTTACACTAAATGATCGAACCTATTTAGAAGCAATTTTTATTTCTTTATTGCGCCGACGACAACTTACTTGAAGGATCTTACTCAATGCATAGGTAGGTATGGTGGGCTCTCAAAACTTGAGTTGGGTTTATGGTTTTGGATGCACAAGTAGTATTTCTACTTAGTTTAGAATTTTTGGCTAGAAATGATATTGAGCAAGCACCACATGTTGAAAGATCTATGACAATATAACTTCTGTGTGAATATGAACAATAATAACTCATTACGTTGTCTTCCTTGTGCAACATCAACAATTTTGGCATATACTAATTAATGGGGGCTCGCAATCATAAAAGATGTCCAACATAGTGTATTTGCATGTGAATCTTCCCTTCTCTTATTAATTCTCCCATGAGTTGCATCATTGACCAATGCCATGTTTGCCAGTGTCCAACAAATTTTACCACTTATACTTTTCCTTATGTGATGTCATTACTTACCATAAGATTAGCATATGATCTTTTCATTTTTTTTACTTGATTGCAACAAGAAAGTAAAGAAAAATAAAGAAAAAAATACAAATTAAACTTTATTATATATCTCTCACCCGACTGCATAGATAGATAGATCACGAAACTAACACTCGAAAATAGATCATACTATACTTTTATTCAACTAAATCACGTGATAACTAAGGATCGAGCTAAGATAGGTAAAGGAAAATAAAAGTGATGGTGATACGATACCAGGGCATCTCCCCCAAGCTTGGCACAAACCAAGGGGAGTGCCCATACCCGTGTACTCAAGTCTTCTTTGGTGGTGGTGAAGAAGAAGAAGGTGGTGGTGATGATGAGGTAGCAAGCTTGTCCTCCGACTTCAAAGGAAGGGGCTCACCATCAAAAGAGGATGCACGAGTCTCCCGAGTCCCGCAACTTGCAGCTAAACTCATACCTTTAAATATTGCTACGTACTCGAAAACTTGGTTTTTAAGATCTTAAATTTGGCTTTGTAGAAAATTGATTTGCTCGTTGAAGGTCAAGATGATGTCCTTCATAGAGCAGCCATCCACCTTGTGATCATGGGTGAATTCCGTAATCATGAGGTGATTGGCACTGAGTCCACATTCCACAATCCCCTGGCACTTCAAGACCTCTAGCTCCAATGCTTCTAGCCTGGCCTCTACGCTTCCCGTCTCCTTGGGGCCTTGAACATTCCGGATGTGGAGCACCGCCTCATGATTCTCAGTGGCTTATGGGTGCTTCAAAACCTCCGAGAGGTAGGGGTTGATGAATTTCTCGAAGAACTTGTCCTTGCAAGAGCTTGGGGTAGCCATGGCGATCTAGATCTATCAGAAAAACAACACGAAACCAGACCAGAGGATTTTTCTGCGATGCGGTGGTCAAATTGTTCAGGAGTATAGATATAGATTTTTTTATCTTGGGAAACAAGAATATGAGAGGAAATTGGAGTCATGAAGGTTCCCGAGTGGGGCACAACCCACCTGCGCGCCAGGCAAGGCAGGCGGCCCTGGTGTATCTTGCCCTCCTCTGTTGCCTTCCTGGTTGTTTATCATTTTCCTAAATTTTATCATATTTCAAAACTGACAGAAAATATTTTTGCGGATTTTTTGGAGTCCGTTTACTTACTGTATCACGTACCTCCTCCTTCTAAGGGTTATGAAGTGTTCTAGAAGGTTTCTTTTATGTGTTCCTCCGGTGTCATGGTTTGGATAAGATTGCTTTCAACATTAATAGGCGTACCTGAGATATATTGTTTAATTTTCTGTCCACTGACCACCGTTGGGTTAGTACCTTTGGCATTATTTAATTTGATAGCTCCAGAGCGATAAACCTCTTCGATAACATATAGTCCTTCCGATTTGGAAAGAAGTTTTCCTCCAAAAAATCTAAAACAAGAGTTATACAAAAGAACATATTCTCCAACTTTGAACTCCCGCTTTTGGATTCTCTCGTCATGCCATCTTTTAACTATTTCTTTAAATAATTTGGCATTTTCATAACCTTGGGTTCTCCATTCATCTAGTGAGCTAATATCAAATAACCTCTTTTCACGGGCAAGTTTGAAATCATAGTTGAGTTCTTTAATTTCCCAAAATGCTTTATTTTCTAACTCAATAGGTAAATCACAAGCACTTCCATACACCATTTTATATGGAGACATACCCATAGGATTTTTATAAGCTGTTCTATATGCCCTAAGTGCATCATCTAGTTTCTTAGACCAATTCTTTTTGGACCTATTAGCAGTTTTTTCTAACATAAGTTTTATTTATCTATTGCTAAGTTCAACTTGACCACTAGATTGAGGATGATAAGGTGATGCAATCCTATGGTTAACATCATATCTAGCAAGAATTTTACAGAAAGCACCAAGAGTAAAGTGTGAACCACCATCAGTCATTAGATATCTAGGGACTCCAAACCTCGGGAAAATAACTTATTTAAGCATTTTAATGGAAGTATTAGGATCAGCGCTACTAGTTGGAATAGCTTTTACCCACTTAGTAACATAATCAACAACAACCCCAAACATCAAACGGTTCGACAACAACTGTATAATTCATAGGCATTTCCTAATGTTTACCGATATTACCAATTGTTTGACATTCATCACAAGATAAGACAAACTTATGAGCATCCTTGAAGAGAATATATGCCAATAAAAACCAGATTGCAATACCTTGTGAGCAGTGCTATCTCCAGCATGATGTCCTCCATAGGCTTTAGAGTGACATTTCCGTAGGTGTTTGTTCCTGTTCATGCTCAGGTGCACAATGTCTAATAATACCATCGACTCCTTCTTTATAAAGATGTGGGTCATCCCAAAAGTAATGTCTTAAGACACAGAATATTTTTTTATTTTGTTGGTATGTGAAACTAGGTGGTATGTATTTAGCAACAATATAATTAGCATAGTCAACATACCAAGGAGTATTATGAAAAAAATTATCTGCAGCAAGTTGTTCATCAGGAATGATGTCATCAATAGGTAGTGGGTCATCAAGAATATTTTCTAATCTAGACAAGTTATCAGCTACGAGGTTCTCAGCTCCTTTCCTATCAGTAATATGTAAATCAAATTCTTGTAGCAGGAGAACTCACCTAATGAGTCTAGGTTTAGCATCTTTCTTTTCCATAAGATATTTTATAGCAGCATGATCAGTATGAACAATTACTTTGGAATCAACAATGTAGGATTTGAATTTATCGAAAGCAAACACAACTGCTAAAAATTATTTTTCTGTAGTAGCATAATTTCTTTGGGCACTGTCTAGTGTTTTGCTAGCATAATGGATAACATTCAATTTCTTATCATCTCTTTGTCCTAGAACAACACCAACATCAAAATCACTAGCATCACACATATTTTCAAAAGGCAAGTTACAATTAGGTGGTTCAACAATGGTGTGGTGGTTAAGGCTTTCTTAAGTGTTTCGAAGGCTTCTATGCAATCATCATCAAAAACAAAAGGAACATCCTTCTATAATAAATTGGTAAGAGGCCTAGAAATTTCATAAAAGTCTTTAATAAACCTCCTATAGAATCAGCATGACCAACGAAACTACGAATACCTTTAATATCTTTAGGACATGGCATTTTCACATTTGCACCAACTTTAGCTTTATCCACCTCAATACCTCGTTCAAATTTTTAATGCCCCTAGACAATACATTTATTAACCATAAAGTGACACTTCTCCCAATTTAAGACAAGATTTGTTTGCTCACATATCTGCAAAACTCGATCAAGGTTGCTTAAGCAATCATCAAAAGAAGTTGTGTAAACTGAGAAATCATCCATGAAAACCTCAACAATCTTTTCACAAAAATAAGAGAATATAGCAGTCATACATCTACGAAAGGTACAAGGTGTATTGCATAAACCAAAAGGCATACGTCTATTAACATAGGTTCCAAAAGGACAAGTAAAGGTGGTTTTGTCTTGATCATGTTGTGATACATGTATATGAGAGAAACCAGAATATCCATCTAAAAAGCAAAAGTGCATGTGCTTAGATAATATTTCTAACATTTGATTAATAAAAGCCAAGGGGTAGTGATCTTTTCTAGTAGTTTTATTTACTTTTCTAAAATCAATTACCATTCTATAGCCAATAACAATTCTTTGTGGGATAAGTTCATTTTTATCATTAGGAACAATAGTGGTACCTCCCTTCTTTGGGACACAATGAACAAGACTTACCCATCTACTATCAGCTATGGGATAGATTATACCTGCTTCCTGAAGTTTTAGTATTTCAGTTCTTACCACTTCTTTCATCTTAGGATTCAATCATCGTTGGTGATCAACAACGGGTTTAGCATCAAGGTCACATTAATCTTATGCTGACAAAGAGTGGGACTAATGCCCTTAAGATCATCAAGAGTATATACAATAGCATCCCGATGCTTCTTCGGAGTTTTTAATAATCTTTCTTCTTCATGTTTTGAAAGGTTAGCACTAATAATAACAGGATACATCTTTTTCTCATCAAGATAAACATATTTCAAAGTGTCAGGAAATTGCTTTAATTCAAAGACATGATCACCTTTAGGTGGAGAAGGGCCTCCTAGAATTTCAATAGGAAAATTGTGTTTAAGGAGAGGTTGTTGTTCAAAGATTTTTTTATCTATTTCATTTCTTTCATGCATGTGCATATCATTTTCAAGGTCTAGCAAATATTGTTCTAGTGGATCAGTAGGTGGCACGACAATAGAAGCAAGACCAACTATTTCATCTTTGCTATGTAATTCTTCATTACGCGGTTGTCTACTAAACTTGGAAAAATTAAACTCATGAGACACCTCACTGTCGGTGCAACAAACCCTGGGTCTGTTGCCCTGACTGTGCACATGCCCGGGAACAAGATTGAAGCACCATTCCAAGTCAGAGTACAAGAAACCAAGAGAATCGAAGAACCAACAAGCAGATCAGAGGGACCAAGACCAAGCCAAAGAAGCAAGATATTGCCAAGAGAAATGCCTTCCTTGCCAGGCAGGCGAGCACGGAAAGGGGCGAGGCAACCCCTAGAATAAGACAACCAAGGCGCCCCGGCATAGCCTGCGGGGACTCGCGGAGGCTAAACCACCTCACCAACCACTCCTCCACGACTCACATCATTGATCAGTTCGGTGTTAACCGTAGAGTGACTAAGTGGCAGCCATTTGCCTATAGGAAAAACCCACAGATGACACCCGTCGTGCGACGTGTCAAGCGAGCACGCGTAGAGCTGGCAAGATAACCCAGCAAGCCTTGTCGGGCAACCAGTGATATGATGTTGAGCGGTGCCTTTAACGCGCCCTGTCAGCCCACGGAATTAGGTAGGATATCACTGTTGCTAACTTATCAGTGCATAATGACTACTTTGCCATTGTGGTATCCCCTTGATCTATATAAGGAGGCCCATGGCAACCGTAGACAGGGTTAGAAGATTGGATAACTCACACCCCCATACGCGCGTAGTCGCTACCACCCTGAGGCAACCCTTGATGGGCAAGTGTACTACGCTCCACCACCTCATTTTCACCATCAATCGACTAAAGCAGGAGTAGGGTCTTACTCCACCATGGAGGCCCGAACCTGGGTAAAACTGCCTGCATGATCTTTGCCGTGTTGTCCCTCGCTCGTCTGCTCTTTGTGCAATGCGACGTCCCCCTGCCGAACCAACAAGGGGCCTCCTGGTCCCATAGGTAGCCGTGGTTTCCTGTGACATATTTGGCGCGCCAGGTAGGGGGATCGCTTGCGCGAACCTGAAGGCGTGTGCAGCGCGTCATATTCATCACCATTTTCATCTTCAATGACGCCATCGACCATGGTGCCCAAGAAGAAACCCGCTTCTTTGGCGCATCCATCCACCTCGAAGGCTCCGCCGCCCGTGGCCTGTAACACTGCGGGAGGTGCGGAGGCATGCGAGGACGCGGACGCTACTGGGGATGTGGTCGGAGCAGGAGGCACCGTCACCACTTCCCCCGCGGCCGACGCAGGAGCAGGAGGCACCGAAAGAGAGCAGCATCAGCAACACCCCAACGACCATGATCCCCAAGGCCCAGGCGAAGGGGTTACTCCATCTGCGCCCCTTTCGCCCGGCGACGAGCATAGCCGCATCAACGGCACCCAGACCGAGGCGAATCGCCGTCCTCCGACCGTTCCCACCATAGGTGCGGTCGTAGTGCGTGCGCCTCCCACGGGACGGGTCGACGAAGACGATGCGCTCGATGGGGCAACTGGCCCTCGTGCGCCTCCATCGCGCCACCCTGCAATCTAGGTGGTCGCCTCGCAGCAGCGGGGGTGTGGTGCTGCCACCACTGGCACCTTTAGGAGACAACCGACGGTATGATTGACTTCATCATTACCCATGCCAAGTACAGCTTCAGAAGCCATGGCGCGGGTTCAGCTGCTGCTTAGGTTTCCGCTAGGGGCCGAGCAAACGGACGAATGGCGTGATACCATCCAAAGTCTGCTCGGATTCGCCGAACCTGGGGGCTCACGGTGATCTCGCCCACCGCGGCCTCCCCATGTGACAGCGACGGCTTGTGCCGCTGACCATACGGAGAGAGCCGTCCCCATGGTGCAATCCCCGCCATGGCAGCCAGTATGAGCGCAACAGAATGAAGACCCCAGCAACGTCTTGATGACCTCTTCTGACCCTCGAGCGCGTCCAGGCCAACGATGAGGACTGGAGGGTAGCCGGAGAGGCGACGCGTGCGTCATTGTCGAGCAACGCCGAGGCGACCTCCTACGGATCGATGGGTGTGATGGCCCCGGCGTTGACGAGCCCGCGCTCGGTATTGTGGGTTCCTACCTTTCGAGGTTGGCTGCCCTGCCTTTACTCGTGGGCTGCGGCAAGTCTGTTGGCTGTCCGTTCCCACGTTAAAGCAAGACATACCTGAGAAGTACAACGGGAGGCTGAACCCAGCTGTGACGCCCGAGACCGACGTTCCAGAAGATCCCAGAAGATTCCAGAAGATTCCAGATGTTCCGGGTTGCCCGTGTGTTCTTTTGTGCTTGTGTTATTTTATTTTTGCATTGCATCATGTCATCATGCCATCATGTCATATTTATTTTTGCATCTCAACCTAAATAAATTGTGTGGACCTTCGGTCCATTTAAATCGAGGGAAGGTGTCTTATCTTTATAACATATAAAAGCCTCCTAATATTTAGGGAGCTATATTATAAATATTCCATTCGTTGGAATTAACCCAACACACTTGCATATGTTCCATACAACACCCATCCTTCTTCTTCTTCTTCCTCTTATTCTTTTACTTCGTCATGCAAGTGAGTTCTACGCTACCTCCTTTAATGTTCATTCTTTTCCTAAAAATTCTAGACCATGCCATATGCCCCTCCTCCAATTTTCACCCTTTTCAGATATGCTCTGGTCAGATTCAAAAATGGCTCTAGTTTGAACTAAATTCAAACTTGAATTATTTTTTCTATCTATAAATAATGCCAGAGTATTTTATTTAAATGGGGCATAATCCCAGGAGTCCAGAAGTATTGTTACTTCTTTCAATTTCTTCCCGTGAACCCCTGGCCTTTTCCCGTCTTATATTCTGTGGTTTGGTTAATTGCAGAAATTTTTTTTTTTAAAACGGGAAGGCCGCCAGCCTCTTTAGGTCTAGGCTGCCTCAGGCCTTCTCAGCCAGGCCCAGCCTCAGCCTTCCTCTCCCTCCGGCCCAGGCCTTCTTCCCTCCTCCTTCCCAGCCGGCCCACTGGGCCACTCCAGAGGCCAGCGCCGCACCGAACCCTAGCTCGTCCGCAGCCTCCTCGCTCGTCCCTCGACTCCGCTCGAGCGCCGCCACCCTCTCGACCCCGCACTTCTTTCCCCTCGCTCGCCCGAACCCCCCTCGTCCCGATCCCCTTTTTCTCCCTCCTTCGATCTCTTCCTCTGGCCTCGATCCATCGCCCTCTTGAGCTCCATCGCCCCTCCTCTGGCCCGGTCGACCAGGAGCCCGTCCTCCTTCCGCTGGATCCCGCGCCTCCCGTCGCCATGGTCGCGCCATCTCGCGCGCGCCCGCCAGGAAGCCGCCTCCCTGGCCTCCTTCTTCACCAGGCGCAGCGGCCCGGTCCCCCGACGTCCTTCCTCCGGCGCCAGGTCGCCCGCGAGGCCGTGCGTCCTCGAGCCGCCCTCCCGTCGGCCGGCGAGCAGCCGCTGCCCGAGCACCTCCTTCACCGCGCCGCGCGCCCCGATCCAGGCCGTTCTTCGTCGCCAGCAGCACGCCCGGCCTCCTCTGCGTCCAGGCCGCGACCTCCCTCCGGCCAGGAGAGAGCGCCTCGCCTCCTCTTTTCCCTCGAGAGCTTCCAGCCCCATCCAGCGTCGCGACCCCTGCTGCCTCTTCCTCCCCGCAGGATCGCCAAGGCCGCACCCTCGTCCCGAGCAGCACCGCGGCCGCCCGTCCTTCATCGCCAAGTGCCGCCGTCGGGCCAGGCCCGAGGCCTCCCTCTCCAGCGCCTCGCGGCCGCCCCTTCCGTCCTCAGGTCGCTCGCCGACCCTGCACATCGTGCCGGGCAGAGGCCCCGTCCTCAAGCTGTCGTCCGCGCCGTGGCTCCTTCCCTGTTCGCCCCGAACAGCTCCACCTCGAGCGCCGCAGCGCCGTGCAACCCTTTTTCCTTTTTGTTTTTTTTTGTTTTGTTGTTTCTGTTACTGTTGATGTTTTTTTTCTCAAGTAACCACGGAACAGCAAGTACCTTCGCTGAGTACGACTACACACGATGACCGTTAAGTTCGACTACACGGTCGCCACGAGTACCCCTACGGCCCCGACAAGTACCACGGCGATGGAACGGCTACGAAACGTGAACGACTACGTCGCCGAAGACCCTCAAGTACAACTACGGAACTAGTACCCCTACCGATGACCGTGAACAACTACCGCCGTCGTGGAACCGGCAAGAACGAACGGAACGAGTACATCTACCGTCGCCCGAGTACAACTACTTCCCTCTACGGAACGGCTACTTCCTCTTCGGGAAACGTGAACCACTACTTCCTCTATTTCCACTACGTCCCTCGACGTCTCGAACCGCCCCGAAACGCACGCTTCGAAGGTATACCGAAATGACCCCGTGGATGACTCGTGGAATGTTTGTTGTGTTGTATGTAATGTTTCCCGTGTGTGCACCGTGTCCGTTTCGTCCCTTTTGTCATGTTCCTCGGTTGCCTCGTCACCGACTCGTGGGAACCCGGTAACGGGATCGCCCCACCTTTCATCTCGTTTGACTCACCCACGCCATCTGCCTTTTGCATCGGTCTCTCAACAAGATACCGGAACCGATATGATGCGTTGCATCATTTTCGGATCGTTGCCGTGGCACCCTTTTCTTCCACCACGGTGACAATACTTCTTATCTCTTTTAAGTCAACCTTTTAATAATTGCATAAACTTGATCATGTCATCCGCATCATGTTAACAACACTAAATGCTTAATTGTTGTTGCTTTAATAATTACTAAACATGCTCATGAGGATTTTCCGGACATGTTGTTGTTATTCTCCGGCCTCATTTAAATTGCCTTAATAGTGTAGTTTCTTTATGCTTCACCTCTTGCCATGTTAAAAACATTTAATCTTGTCTTTTAAATAACTAGAGTCAATTAAATAATTAAAATGTGGTGTTTCATCAATATGCAACTCGTTGCATATTGATCTCCACTTAACTTGTAGTTTTGTTTGTGCACTTTGCCATGCCATGCATATTTAAACCGGACATGCATCATACTTGGATGTGCATCGTATGCCATGTTTATGCTTGTGTGTTTACCGAGTTGTTTGTTTCTTTCCAGTTGCTTCTCTTGTTAGCTTCGGTTTCGTTCCGGAGTTGTGAGGTTTCGCTCGACTTTGTTGCTCCGTCTTCTTCTTGGATCCGTTCTTCTCCTTTGTGGAATCCCAGGCAAGATGACCGAACCAAGATAACATTACTATGTTTGCCTATTGCTGGTAGTCTCGATCTATAGTTTTGCCTTGATGCCCATGTTCTTCTCGTCAGCCTCCTACTTGTAACCATTGCCATGTTTAACCACCCTACCTATGCAAACCGTTGCTTGGCTAAGTACGCTTCGCTCAGCCCCACTTATAGCATTGTTAGTTGCAGGTGAAGATCGAAGATGCTTGCTTCATGTTGAAGTTTGGTTGGGTTATATCACACTATATAAATGCTTAAAATGAAATCATTTATATACTGGCAAGGGTGGAAGGCTAAGCCTTTTGCTTGGTGATTTGTTCCACTCATGCCGTTAGGAACCGTATAAACCGGTGTTATGTTCCTTGATTATGCGTTCCTAACACGGTTGGGGTGTATGGGACCCCCTTGATAAACCGCTAAGTGCTAAATCTTTTCCAGCAAGTCCCAACATTGGTACTATTTGCCTAATAACAAACTAATAAAACTTGCATAAGGGCCTTGCAAACCCTCTTTTATTTTAATTCCACAACCCCGGGCCAGAGCTCCACATGAGTGTTGGTCCGAAACGGGGAGTCTGCGGGGCCACCTCGAGGAAACTCAAGGTTTGGTAAAAACCTGTAGAATCGCCCATCCGGTCGTGTCCTGAGACTTAGATACGCGCGGCTACTATCAGGGTGTCGACAGGCCGGGAGGATTTGCTGGATTAGCCTTACCTTAGTTCGGTTTAACTTGAGCACGGGATTCCGAGAATACTCGGGTCTTCCCACCTATGGAGTTGCGACTTCGCGGATCGTGGGCTTGTAATGGGTCAAGTTGGAACACCCCTGCAGGGTTTGAACTGTCGAAAGCCGTGCCCGCGGTTATGTGGCAGATGGGAGCTTGTTAATTTCGGTTGTAGATAACTTGACACAATGTTACTAATACACTACCAGCGTGTGTTCCGTGACTGTCAATTTCCGAATAGGGATTCGGGAGTTGAACACGGAGGGGTTATGTTTGACCGGTTTTAGCTAGGATCACTTCGTGATCATCTCTCGACCGATGCGCCTTCTCTTCTCGCTCTCTTTTACGTAAGTTAGTGCTAGTTGCTGCTGCAGACTCTTGTTGTTCCTTCACCTCTCGTTCTTTCTTCAGCCTTGTCCTCACCCAAGGCTTAAATAGTCTTGTTACCCGGGAACGGGATTGCTGAGTCCTCTGTGGCTCACAGTTACTTCACCACACCAAATGCAGGTTCAGCCGAGTTTGATGCAGGAGCTGGTTCAAGTACTTCATCGGGAGTTCGATGAAGAGCGTGGCCACTTGCTTGTGATGTTTCGACGATCAGTAGTGGTTTCTACTAGGATTCGATCCTGACCTGTGGCTTTTTGTTGTTTTGGTATCTTTCTTTTGGATCTTCACCCGTAGTCGGGTTGTGATGTTTTGAATGATGTATTGCTTATGTATTGTATTGTGTGAAGTGGCGAGTGTAAGCCAACTATCTCCTTTTGCAATTTAATCCCTCTTTTACATGAGTCGTGCAAAGATACCAAACTTGAGATCATTCTAGGATGGGCTTATATCTTTAAGTCGTGCCTCGACACGTAGGAGATATAGTCCCATCCTGGGCATTACAAGTTGGTATCAGAGCCTTCTCCGACCTAGAAGCCCCCACTGATTGATCGAATCGTTGACGGTTGAGTCTAGGCACACACTGAAAATGTTTTGAGTCCTATATTATATCGGAGAGTAGGATTTCTTTGCTTCTCATCCCCTTTCTCTCTGGTGAGAACTCCTGACGACTACTCTTACCTCTTCTACTTTCAAAAATTGCACCAATTTTTTTTTAGGATCCCGCGAGTATTCTGGGATTGTTTCGATGTTCTTGTGACAAGGATATTGTTCTCGATGCCTCCTGTTACCGAGGAGTTGAGCTTCGGGGTATTGTTGTCACAAGCATATCGCGGCAGTACTAAATACTTAAGACGGCCGACATCGAAAATCTCTCCTATACGGTCAGTGGCAAGATAACCCCGACATCACCCAGTACTGGGGAGGTAGTTCGAGAGTATTGCCATAGCTTGTTATAGTGGATGCTTTTCGAAGGTCCGAGGTAGACAGTTTCCGAGAAAGACTGGTTATGTGTTGAAGGATGGATACACCTGGATGTAGGTTTAGAGTTGATTGCGCGGTGCTTCCCGTGTATCCCCAACACCTGATTGCATAACTGGAAACTTTCGGAAATCTATAGGTGGGTTCATCTAGTAGTTCTAGGCATTCTTCCAATGGATGCTCGATATGAAGTTCGGGGTTCTACATTGAGTGAAGTGGTTTTATGGACTTGTTCTGATCGGGAGTTGCATCTTAAAGGGTCCTTGGCTATGCTGATCCGGGGATTGCAAAACCCTTTTGTAACACGTTCCATGAGCTTTCAGCACGAATATGTCGGAACGAAGCTTCTATCTTGTATTTGTTCCATCTGATCCTTGTTCCTTTTTATTTTCATTTTGTTCTTCCAAGTGGTTTCTCGTCAAGTTGATGTACATGCGGAATTCATTCGTTCAATTCTCTGTTCGGATGATATTGTGAAGATCATGTTGCATATCTACCCTTTGTTCTTGTTTTGATTCTGGTATTCGAGTTGCTTCGATGTCAAGTGTTGATTCCATACCTTTTTTAATCGGTGTTATCATATTTCTATGGAAGTGCTAGTCCTTCTTATTCATCAAGATGGTTATGTTAAATTCTTTCCAACCGGTGTGCCTTCTCTTCAAGTTATTCCATACAGACGTCGTTGAGAAATCTGACGATTTGTCTGTTTCATTCATCTCAAGTTGTCTTTGTTTTCCCCACCCTCCCACCCTTCTTCTTCTCAGAGCAAGAATTCTCAGATGAAGTATCCATTTTATTCATGTGATATTTCTGCATTCTTTTCCTTCAATGTTCTTATCCGGTGATTTATCGTGAAGATGCTCAAGAGCTTCTAGTTCATCATTCTTTTGTTCTCTAATTCTGCCGGTGGATGTAATTCAAGGATTTCGGTGTTGATCTTATCCTTTTCCTCATTTCACAATGCTTTCTTATTCCGGTGCACCAATTAATCATTCTCCTCTTGCTATTCATATCCGGAGTGCTGAAGATTCATAATTCCATTCTTAATCCGTTCAAGCTATTTTGAGCATTGTTATCTTATTCAAGCCTTTTAATTCAACCGGTGCAATATCACTTAAGCAATCTTTTCCAACGGTGATTTCTTTGAGTGGGCCCTAACCCACAGGTCTTTTTCCAGGATCTTACCTGACTCTTCTTTTCTGGAGTTATACTCACATTCTTTTCAAAGTGTGACGTTAGTATGATTTTCCATCAGTCACATGCCTTCCCCAAGATCGTTTTCAAATTCTTTTCTTCATTGGTTCAACCTTTTAATTCTTCATTACAGAGTGCTCAACAATTCTTCATGGCATTTCTCGTCTTCACTCTCAACATTTGGAGACCGGAGAAGTGTTTCTCTTAATCTTGGCCCGTTCTCTTGATGAGTTGTGGTTCTAGCTTCATGCCATCCTCATTATTGTTTCGAGTGTGAGGAATTATTTTCACACCCATCCGAAGCTTTTCATGGATTCTTTTCTTTGTTATCCTCCGAAGGCCATCATTTCAGAATATTTTCTTCGTTCTCAGTTTTCAACTTCGTCCTCCAACTATTCTTCATTGATGCCTCTTCGTTCGTCTCCATATTCTTACGGTGGTTCTTTCAAGATTACTCTCCCTTGTATCGTATTGATTCATTTGTTCTTTTCATAATCCTACCGGTGAGTCGTTCAAGACTATTCTCAGTTTGTGCTAGATCTCTCTTTAATTCTTTGCAACGAGAATAAGTAGTATGCCAAATCCTTTGGTTGTCATCAATTTAAATTGGTGAAGGAGATGCATGACATAATTCTTATTCTTATTCCTTCAGGGTATTTTAATTCTTTTTTCCGGAGCTTGTTCATCATATCATATTCTCGATTCTAAGTTGTTCATCTTGTTTCCAGAGCTTCAAGTTATTTCAATTATATCATTTCAAAGCTCCATCTAATTCATCACAGGTCTTGAATCTTATTCTTTTCATCTTTCACTTCTCATGCTTTCTTTAACCGGAGTTCTCATGGTGGTTCATCATGTTTTAATTCATCCTCAAAGTCTTCATCAAGATTATTGTTGGAGCTCAAGCATTCTTCATCATGCTCTCCATTTGCAATTCTTCTACCTTATCTTTTGAGGTGGTGTTATGTCATTATTGTCAATTCCTTCATGTTTTATGATTCACGAGTTATCAAGAATGAGATATTTAAAACCATCATTTCCTTCTCTCTAGGAGATACTTTCAACCCCTCATTTTTATCTCTTGGAGTTATCTTGGGTTCTTTTACACCTAAAAGCTTTCCCTAAGGATTGTTGCTAATTATGGTGCTTGTAAATAACCCAAGTTCTTCATTTTCATTCCGGTGAATAAGTTTATCGTCTCCTTGTTGATCTCAACCCATTCAATTGTTTTCCGTCAGTGGCTGGTTGTCACCTCATAATTTTGAGATGTTTTCCATAAGCCCACATCGAGCTTATTCTTTTCGTTGTTGAATTTCCAACAACTCCGTTCAACCCTTCTTTGTGAGGATTTCTAAATTCATTTTGAGAGAAGGTGTCTTTTTCTTCTCCGTTGAATTCTTCATTGAATTATATGCTATTCTTTCATTCCGGAGGCATTGTGGTGTTGCTCTCTCCAAACCATCATCTCGTTTTATCAAGATCATATATTCCCTTGCTTATCACTTAACCGGAGTGTTGTGTCCTCCATTCTAATTCTCCAATCTTATCTAGTTTTGCCTATCTTTTTAACCGGAGTGCTGTCTGAATCCTTTCTTACCACTTGTGCCATTCTTTCAATTGTTTTGGAGGCAATATGTTGTTGATTTCTTCAAGTATCATCCATCTTCTCAAGTTCTTGTTAATTCCTTCCATTTTCAAACGGAGTGCTATCCAAATTCTGTCATTCTTATTCCTTGGCTATAACATTGCGGTTTCATATTTTTTGGTTCGTAAGCTCTTGTTTCATGTCTTTCAACCTACAAGGTTCTCATAATGTTCCTTGTTCCTCCTTTTACCGGAGTGCTCTTAACTTCGTTCATCTCCGTTGCTTTCTTCTTTCAACTTGTTCAACCTCTCAAGGTTCTTTGGTTTTCACTCGTCTGTCAAAGAAGCAACTTTGTTTTACCTCTTCCTCTTCCGTTTTTACCCGGTGATATCTCTAGGATCTCGGGTCGAGATCCTCTGTTAGTGTGGGAGAGTTGTGACGCCCGAGACCGATGTTCCAGAAGATCCCAGAAGATTCCAGAAGATTCCAGATGTTCCGGGTTGCCCGTGTGTTCTTTTGTGCTTGTGTTATTTTATTTTTGCATTGCATCATGTCATCATGCCATCATGTCATATTTATTTTTGCATCTCAACCTAAATAAATTGTGTGGACCTTCGGTCCATTTAAATCGAGGGAAGGTGTCTTCTCTTTATAACATATAAAAGCCTCCTAATATTTAGGGAGCTATATTATAAATATTCCATTCGTTGGAATTAACCCAACACACTTGCATATGTTCCATACAACACCCATCCTTCTTCTTCTTCTTCCTCTTATTCTTTTACTTCGTCATGCAAGTGAGTTCTTCGCTACCTCCTTTAATGTTCATTCTTTTCCTAAAAATTCTAGACCATGCCATATGCCCCTCCTCCAATTTTCACCCTTTTCAGATATGCTCTGGTCAGATTCAAAAATGGCTCTAGTTTGAACTAAATTCAAACTTGAATTATTTTTTCTATCTATAAATAATGCCAGAGTATTTTATTTAAATGGGGCATAATCCCAGGAGTCTAGAAGTATTGTTACTTCTTTCAATTTCTTCCCGTGAACCCCTGGCCTTTTCCCGTCTTATATTCTGTGGTTTGGTTAATTGCAGAAATATATTTTTAAAAAAACGGGAAGGCCGCCAGCCTCTTTAGGTCTGGGCTCCCTCAGGCCTTCTCAGCCAGGCCCAGCCTCAGCCTTCCTCTCCCTCCGGCCCAGGACTTCTTCCCTCCTCCTTCCCAGCCGGCCCACTGGGCCACTCCAGAGGCCGGCGCCGCACCGAACCCTAGCTCGTCCGCAGCCTCCTCGCTCGTCCCTCGACTCCGCTCGAGCGCCGCCGCCCTCTCGACCCCGCACTTCTTTCCCCTCGCTCGCCCGAACCCCCCCTCGTCCCGATCCCCTTTTTCTCCCTCCTTCGATCTCTTCCTCTGGCCTCGATCCATCGCCCTCTTGAGCTCCATCGCCCCTCCTCTGGCCCGGTCGACCAGGAGCCCGTCCTCCTTCCGCTGGATCTCGCGCCTCCCGTCGCCATGGCCGCGCCATCTCGCGCGCGCCCGCCAGGAAGCCGCCTCCCTGGCCTCCTTCTTCACCAGGCGCAGCGACCCTGTCCCCTGACGTCCTTCCTCCGGCGCCAGGTCGCCCGCGAGGCCGTGCGTCCTCGAGCCGCCCTCCCGTCGGCCGGCGAGCAGCCGCTGCCCGAGCACCTCCTTCACTGCGCCGCGCGACCCGATCCAGGCCGTTCTTCGTCGCCAGCAGCACGCCCGGCCTCCTCTGCGTCCAGGCCGCGACCTCCCTCCGGCCAGGAGCGAGCGCCTCGCCTCCTCTTTTCCCTCGAGAGCTTCCAGCCCCGTCCAGCGTCGCGACCCCTGTTGCCTCTTCCTCCCCGTAGGATCGCCAAGGCCGCACCCTCGTCCCGAGCAGCGCCGCGGCCGCCCGTCCTTCGTTGCCAAGTGCCGCCGTCGGGCCAGGCCCGAGGCCTCCCTCTCCAGCGCCTCGCGGCCGCCCCTTCCGTCCTCAGGCCGCTCGCCGACCCTGCACATCGTGCCGGGCAGAGGCCCCGTCTTCAAGCTGTCGTCCGCGCTGTGGCTCCCTCCCTGTTCGCCCCGAACAGCTCCACCTCGAGCGCCGCAGCGCCGTGCAACCCTTTTTCTTTTTGTTTTTTTGTTTTGTTGTTTCTGTTACTGTTGATGTTTTTTTTCTCAAGTAACCACGGAACAACAAGTACCTTCGCCGAGTACGACTAAACACGATGACCGTTAAGTTTGACTACACGGTCGCCACGAGTACCCCTACGGCCCCGACAAGTACCACGACGATCGAACGGCTACGAAACGTGAACGACTACGTCGCCAAAGACCCTCAAGTACAACTACGGAACTAGTACCCCTACCGATGACCGTGAACAACTACCGCCGTCGTGGAACCGGCAAGAACGAACGGAACGAGTACATCTATCGTCGCCCGAGTACAACTACTTCCCTCTACGGAACGGCTACTTCCTCTTCGGGAAACGTGAACCACTACTTCCTCTACTTCCACTACGTCCCTCGACGTCTCGAACCGCCCCGAAACGCACGCTTCAAAGGTATACCGAAACGACCCCGTGGATGACTCGTGGAATGTTTGTTGTGTTGTATGTAATGTTTCCCGTGTGTGCACCGTGTCCGTTTCGTCCCTTTTGTCATGTTCCTCGGTTGCCTCGTCACCGACTCGTGGGAACCCGGTAACGGGATCGCCCCACCTTTCATCTCGTTTGACTCACCCACGCCATCTACCTTTTGCATCGGTCTCTCAACGAGATACCGGAACCGATATGATGCGTTGCATCATTTTCGGATCGTTGCCGTGGCACCCTTTTCTTCCACCACGGTGACAATACTTCTTATCTCTTTTAAGTCAACCTTTTAATAATTGCATAAACTTGATCATGTCATCCGCATCATGTTAACAACACTAAATGCTTAATTGTTGTTGCTTTAATAATTACTAAACATGCTCATGAGGATTTTCCGGACATGTTGTTGTTATTCTCCGGCCTCATTTAAATTGCCTTAATAGTGTAGTTTCTTTATTCTTCACCTCTTGCCATGTTAAAAACATTTAATCTTGTCTTGTAAATAACTAGAGTCAATTAAATAATTAAAATCTGGTGTTTCATCAATATGCAACTCGTTGCATATTGATCTCCACTTAACTTGTAGTTTTGTTTGTGCACTTTGCCATGCCATGCATATTTAAACCGGACATGCATCATACTTGGATGTGCATCGTATGCCATGTTTATGCTTGTGTGTTTACCGAGTTGTTTGTTTCTTTCCGGTTGCTTCTCTTGTTAGCTTCGGTTTCGTTCCGGAGTTGTGAGGTTTCGCTCGACTGTGTTGCTCCGTCTTCTTCTTGGATCCGTTCTTCTCCTTTGGGGAATCCCAGGCAAGATGACCGAACCCCGATAACATTACTATCTTTGCCTATTGCTAGTAGTCTCGATCTATAGTTTTGCCTCGATGCCCATGTTCTTCTTGTCAGCCTCCTACTTGTAACCATTGCCATGTTTAACCACCCTACCTATGCAAACCGTTGCTTGGCTAAGTACGCTTCGCTCAGCCCCTCTTATAGCATTGTTAGTTGCAGGTGAAGATCGAAGATGCTTGCTTCATGTTGAAGATTGGTTGGGTTATATCACACTATATAAATGCTTAAAATGAAATCATCTATATACTGGCAAGGGTGAAAGGCTAAGCCTTTTGCTTGGTGATTTGTTCCACTCATGCTGTTAGGAACCGTATAAACCGGTGTTATGTTCCTTGATTATGCGTTCCTAACACGGTTGGGGTGTATGGGACCCCCTTGATAAACCGCTAAGTGCTAAGTCTTGTCCAGCAAGTCCCAACATTGGTACTATTTGCCTAATAACAAACTAATAAAACTTGCATAAGGGCCTTGCAAACCCTCTTTTATTTTAATTCCACAACCCCGGGCCAGTGCTCCACATGAGTGTTGGTCCGAAACGGGGAGTCTGCGGGGCCACCTCGAGGAAACTCAAGGTTTGGTAAAAACCTGTAGAATCGCCCATCCGATCGTGTCCTGAGACTTAGATACGCGCGGCTACTATCAGGGTGTCGACACGCCGGGAGGATTTGCTGGATTAGCCTTACCTTAGTTCGGTTTAACTTGAGCACGGGATTCCGAGAATACTCGGGTCTTCCCACCTATGGAGTTGCGACTTCGCGGATCGTGGGCTTGTAATGGGTCAAGTTGGAACACCCCTGCAGGGTTTGAACTTTCGAAAGCCGTGCCCGCGGTTATGTGGCAGATGGGAGCTTGTTAATTCCGGTTGTAGATAACTTGACACAATGTTACTAATACACTACCAGCGTGTGTTCCGTGACTATCAATTTCCGAATAGGGATTCGGGAGTTGAACACGGAGGGGTTATGTTTGACCGGTTTTAGCTAGGATCACTTCGTGATCATCTCTCGACCGATGCGCCTTCTCTTCTCGCTCTCTTTTACGTAAGTTAGTGCTAGTTGCTGCTGCAGACTCTTGTTGTTCCTTCACCTCTCGTTCTTTCTTCAGCCTTGTCCTCACCCAAGGCTTAAATAGTCTTGTTACCCGGGAACGGGATTGCTGAGTCCTCTGTGGCTCACAGTTACTTCACCACACCAGATGCAGGTTCAGCCAAGTTTGATGCAAGAGCTGGTTCAAGTACTTCATCGGGAGTTCGATGAAGAGCGTGGCCGCTTGCTTGTGATGTTTCGACGATCAGTAGTGGTTTCTACTAGGATTCGATCCCGACCTGTGGCTTTATGTTGTTTTGGTATCTTTCTTTTGGATCTTCACCCGTAGTCGGGTTGTGATGTTTTGAATGATGTATTGCTTATGTATTGTATTGTGTGAAGTGGCGAGTGTAAGCCAACTATCTCCTTTTGCAATTTAATCCCTCTTTTACATGAGTCGTGCAAAGATACCAAACTTGAGATCATTCTAGGATGGGCTTATATCTTTATGTCGTGCCTCGACACGTAGGAGATATAGTCCCATCCTGGGCATTACACCAGCAGAGTTACCGAGCATCTACACCAATGGTGTTCAGGCTCCCGGGGGAAGAGATGAGAAGGTGTTTTGCCAACTACTTTCCTTTGGCCCTCAAGTCCAATGTGAGGTCTTGGCTGATGCACCTGCCGGATAAATCCATTTCGTCATGGGCTGACCTGTGCAGCGAATTCATTGGCGCCTTCACGGGTGGCCACCAAGAACCCTGCAGGTCCAGCGACTTGCAGCTTCTCCAACAGAAGGAATGAGAAACCCTCCGTAAGTATTTACAAAGATTCAGCAAAGTTCATAGAAATATTCCAAATATCCATCCGGCAGCCGTAATAGCCACCTTCCAGTCCGATGTGCGCAACCGACGGATTCGTTTCAAGATGAACGTGCGGTTGCCCAAGACCATGAAGGAGCTCTACACGCTGGTGGATAAGTGTGCTCGGATGGAGGAGGGGCGGAAGTTTCTCGAAGAGGAAGATTGCATCAATGTTGATTCAGAGGATGATGATTGTCGTGGTTGGCGCATGGTAGATGCCAAGGGATGGCTAAAGTAGGGACAACCTCGAGGGCACCGGTGGGCTCCGGAAGCAGGGTTGGCATGAGCGAGCATGGAACACAAGATATACCCAGGTCCGGGGCTCTCTGGAGAGATTACACCCCTAGTGTTGCCGAGTGTTTTATGTATGAGTATATATAGCAGTACAGAGTTGCTCCTAGAGCTATTTTGGAGGACGGAGGAAGACATGCCAAGGCTTAGGCTGCTTCTCCCTTGGTGGATCAGTGGTTATGTGTGTGGATGAATTTAGTCGAGGGAACGCCCCCCACAGATGGAGGCCTCCTGGGGGGTTTTATCGGTCAACCCCCCAGGGTTACAATGGTAAAAATACAAGGCCGTGGGGCCGGGTTGCCAGTGACTGGAAGCCGGCGCTGGGGCCCGCCGCGTACTAGGGTATGCTGGGTTCTCTGGGAAGCACCGTGCCTCGGAGTGCCGTACGCTGTGGAGTGAGCAAGCCTGATCAGCCACACTGCCGGGACGCCCCATCACCATCTGTACCCACTGACGGGATGGAAGAACACTGTAGCCATCATTGCGCCTCGTGAGCGGGAGTAGGTGGGGCACTGTAGCCACACGCGGTTCGTCGTGGGACTCTTCCCTATCGTACGCTTTGAGTGGATGGGTGCTGACTTGTCGGTGGGTTGGAGTCTTGGTCGGGTTGGAATCTTAGCCGGGTTGCGGAACCCGATTTAGAGTGAGCCTTCTTGAGGGGCGAAGCCGGCCCTGTTGTTTTGAAAAAGATCTGGGCTTTGTTACCTGCCCAGGGCTTATCCCGCTGACAGTAGTCCCCGAAGCTGTGAAGGTTCGCCGGCTTCAAGCAGGGGGCCTTCGCACTTTCGTCCCCCTGAGAAGACGGCAGTTGTCATTGGAAGCTTGCGGCCGCTGGGCCTAGCGGCGCCAATCGTTCGCGGTCGTCTCGGAAGATGAAACGCAGTATCCTGCCGTGGGCGGGAACCAGAAGGTCCGCTGTATCTTGAAGGGGAGGAGTTGTGCATCCTCGATTTTGATGCCTGCGCCGCGTGGCGTGTGGCCGCTGAAGATGCCTGACAGGCCACGCGTGTGACGGGACGTTACGGCGGGCTGGGGGCCCGACACGCCGCGCCCTCGGCCCCCACGTGGGAATTTATTTGCGGCGATCGTGGTCGGTTGCCCTTCCCAGGGCAGTTAATGGGCATGTAGATTGTGCCTACTCGCAGCGGGG
>LR738715.1:291508117-291519164 GCA_902687465.1 Secale cereale | reverse complement strand
GGGGGGGGGGGGGGGTTGGCGCAAACGATCACACTTCCCCACGTCGGCCGCACTGTTATAAATTGGGGGAGGGAGCGGCGGTAAATATTCATCGCACGCGCCCTCCGCTTGCGTCCTTCTCCTTCTTCTGGCCCTTCCCGGAGCTTGCCACACGCCGCCGCGCACAGCTCGCTCTAGGCATCACACTGCCACCACAACACGTGAGCGACAGCTGCGCCAGCCCGACGCGCCATTCTTCCTCGTCGCGCCCTGGAGATGGGTGGCTCCTGGGAGGGATCGAAGGTCACGGATGCCGACATCCAATACCTCCGTGAGACCCGCCGGTTTCCACGGGCGGAGGACGTAGTCGCACGTGCACCGGGGGCGGAGTGCTCACCGGTGCCGCAGGATCGCAAGCGCGTTGTCTTCCTCAGCCATTTCCGTCGCGGGTTTGGCCTCCCCGCGAGCAATTTCATCCGCACCTTTCTCTCCTTCTTCGGCATGTAGCCGCACCATCTGGGCGCGAACGCTGCAGTGCAGCTCACCGGTTTCGTCACCCTCTGCGATGGATATCTAGGGGTGGAGCCGTGTTTAGATTTCTGGAACCTACTCTTCTTCCTCAAGCAGCAGGGGCCAGGGGCCGGATCCATGGCGGATTGCGGGGCTGCCATGGTCTCGATCCCGACCAATGCCGGGTTCCCCAAGATGCCTTTGGAAGATTCTGCCAAGAATTGGCAGAACTCCTTCTATGTGCAGAACGTCGGCGGGAGGCCCGACGCCATCAACTTGCCCCCCTTCATCAATGACTGACCGGCGGCAAAGATGAAGTAGGGGCACATGATCAAGATTCCGTCGTAGGGCCTCGTGAACCTGCATGACTGGCTCTGGGTGATGACGGCACGGGAGGAACTCAAGGGGATGGACCTCCTCTTCGCCTTTATCGCGCGCTGCATTTTCCCACTGCATCATCGGGCCCATATCATTGGTCTAATAGGTGACCTCCGGGATCCTACACAGTTGTTGGCAGAAAGGCTAGACGCATCGCAGGTGCCGTGCGTGTCAACGCCATCTCCAAGGCCAACCTGGGCGAGGACTGGGATTTCGGCAAGGCGCCCTACAATGCCCGGTATCCGGCTCCAGCAGTTAGTTTTCTTCTCTTGCTTTTGTTCTAACTTTTCTTCCCCCGCCCTGATGCTTGATAGAACGTGATCATGGATAGGGGGCGTTGTGATGCCCCGCCTAGAGGCGGCGGCCCAGGCCGCTCAGCATTGGCCGGTGATGCGCGCCGCATGGCGAGGTCTCCGCGCCATGACCCCATCCGGGATTGGTCGGATGAAAACATCATGGAGGTCCCGACGCCGACAGTTGGCGCAGCGCCCGGGAGGGCAGGAGACGGCACTGTTGGACCCCCAAGGCGGCTGCGGAACATGGTGGATGCCAGAACGTCCCGCGCTTCCAGCCGGCCACAAGGGAAGGAGGACGTAGTGGAGAGCCAGCCTTCCGCGAAGCGTGCGGCGGAGCCGGCCGCAGGAGGCAAGCCTGTCGCCAAGAAGCGGTGGTGATTGGGTAAGTCTTTCTTCCGCCTTTGGCGAGCTGAATACTGATTCCTTTTCTATTTCTTAGCTTGCTTCTTGCTCCAGGACGCCGCTGCAACTGGCATTGGCGGAGATGGAGGCTGCGTCCGGGGGCAACTTCGCGTTTCGGAGGTCCCGGAGCAGCGCCATTGATCCGCCCGAGGACCCGACCGCGGAGGATCTTGGCTTGGATCTGCAGGACACGGAGTGCTGTGGCTGGAGGGACTGGACCAAGGCCCTCCAGGAGATGGAGGAGGACTGGGCCTGACCGGCATGGCCGGAGGTGCCGGGGGATACCGCGGCGGCGTGCCACCGACGATGGAGGAGCGCCGCCCGATTAGCCAGGTGGGCGTGGAGACGTTTGACTGGGAGGTCGTGATGGTCGGTGACAAGACCCCACCGCGGACAGGGGTGGCCGACCGGATGAAGGAGGAGGAGGAGGACCGAGGCGGGGCCGCTCTGGAGGTGGCGCCGGAGGCGGCCTCGGACGAGGCACCGCGGGCGGTGGTTAATGGGGTGCCTCCTTCGGCACCCATGCCGGAGGGGACGCCGGCCGCGGGTGGCGCATCGAGCGGCGAGCACGCCCTGGCGGTGAGACAGCCGCAGTTGGTGGTGCCAGGTGGTTGTCGGGCCGCGAGGACGTGGCAAGCCCGGGCCGTGGCTGACCCGCCCATCTTCGTGCCCATGACGCAGGAGGAGGCTGCCATGGCGGCTGTGACCCAGTGCCTCCAAGGGCGCGCGACACGTGTTCAGGCCTTTGCGCAAGCCAAATCCGAGCTGGGGCGGGATCTGGAGCACGTTGTGCGCTTAAGTTTTTCTTTCTCTAAATTCTTTCCTTTCTTGCGGCTGAACAGTGGGGGCACATTGGCGCACCCACTGGGTGTAGCCCCCAAGACTGAGGCCAACTTCATAGTAGTTGGGTCGAGTCTTCAAAATGCTTCGTCCTGCGTTGACACTTGTTCCTTCATAGCAACTGGATGCTTACCGGGTCGGCGTCTACAACCGGCTCTTGGAGAAGCACCAAGAGGTCACGGCTCAGCCTGCCGCCAAGATGGGAGCGCTCCATCTCGCCGAAGGTAATTCTTTGCATGCTCTTTGTGGGGGCGCGCAAGCGCACGCACTAGTTGTAGCCTCCGAGATTCTGTCCAACTGCGTAGCAGTTGGGTTGAATCTTAAAAAGTGTTCTTTCTTTCTTCTAGCCCGAGGTTGCGAGGCTGAGGACGGAGGCTGCCAAGGCAGCGGAGGCCCAGCAGGTGGTTGCCAAGGCCACCCAGCGGTGTAACCAGCTGGCCGACGACAAGAGCCGGCTGGAGGCCGATGTGGAGCGCCTGTCGGTGGAGGCGGCGAAGGCGGCGAAGGCCCATAAGTCGCTCGTCGAGGTCGGCGAGCAGCGTGATCGGCTGGTCGACAACAAGGGCCATCTGCAGGCCGAGGTCGATCTCCTGAAGGCAGAGGCCGTTAAGACGAGGGAGGCCCACCAGGCGGAGCTCCTCCGCCTCAAGGGGTAGGATGAGAAGGCGGCGGCTTCTAAGAACACCGAGCTGAAGGCGGCCGTGGACAAGGCCGCCGAGCTGGAGAAGGCGCTGGAGACGCGCGACTGTGCCGGGGACTTGGTGCTGCACGGTATGTTGCTTGAAGCGCAGCACCTGGACATAGCTTTCGTCAGTAAGTGCTACTTTGTGGTTTCGCCAGGCCGAGAAGCTGGCTTCGATTTTTTTGTTACTGATAGTCTTGTTCTTTCTTCTTCGCAGGCCACTTCAAGGATACGCAGAAGACAGCGGAGGGGGCCGTCCGCATTCTGTGGTCGCTGGAAGACCCCAATGCTGAGCTTGATCCCAACGTGCCTTGGAGCTTCTTCGAGATCATGGGCACCTCCCATTCCTTTCTACAAGTCTTGAGCGAGCACATGGAGTTGGTCTCCGAAGCCGGCACAGGGATGACGGTGGCCCTTTGGCCCGACGCGGTTGGGCCGGAGCGTCTTCACGCGTGGCGTGTCTCTGCGGCCAGCGCTGGTGCTGAAATGGCACTGTGGTTTGTCATGTCCTGGTACCTGGACCTGGACCTAGACAAGCCGATGTGCCAGCGAGCTGGCTCGAAGCGACAACTGCAGGCGAAGGCATATGACATCACCGCCCGGGCCAGTTATGGGCACATGATGAGTTCCACCTGGATTTGATGCAGGACGGCGGAGTCGTGCCGCCCAACGACTTTGGCTTGCTACTGGACGACCCGATGAGCAGCTCTGGCAAGGCGGGCATCTACGCTGACGATGATGCCGGGTTGGAGGACGTCGGCGTTTTGGCCTGCACTGAAGCCGCCGGTGCCTCGTCATCGGCACGGCCTGGCGCATGGACCACTTGAAGACGCCCCGTTTATCTTTTATTACATTTTTTTAAGCAGCTTGTCCAACCACCCACTGGGGTGTTTTGGTGAATGTAATGAACTCCAGCCTCGGGCCTATTGATGTAAATATTTTTGTGGGTGTTTGCGCTGTCACCCTTTGTTTTTGGGACCTTTTTCCTTACTTGCGTCCCCTTCGGGTTTCCCCTCCGCGAGCCAGGCAGCCGGGTTCCGGTCTGTGACAAGGGGTTCAACCTTTGGGAGAAGCGCGTAGTACTTGGGTCCTTTAAACGTTGAGCATGAGCGAAACACCCATTGGGACAACTGGCATTAGCTGGCAGGGCCGGGTGGTGTGCAGCGGGTCGTGCAACAAGTTAACGTGGCAGGCCTGGATGGCCAATCCGAGGAACACATACTTAGTCGTCGTGGCGAACAGATGCTTTGGTCACTTGAAGATGCCGGACGGTGGCGCTGTGTAAAGTGAAGGACCTAGGCTCCCTGGGCACGCCGAGACGTGCTAAGGGGGATGACAGGTGGTGGTCAAGCCGGCCAGCTCCCGAGCCCCCGGCTTGAGCAGGTCAACCCAGCGGTGGGGGTTTGAGAAAGTTCAAGGGTATGTGAAAACACAATAACTTGGTAGGGCGAAAGTGGCAACCCCCGAGCGTTGTTTCGGGATCCCATAGTTTTCTCATATGATTACAAAAGGGTAGTGATACATACGTGCATACAGCTAACTGTAAAATGGATGGAGGAGTTCTGCGTTCCAAGGTCGGCTTGTTTCTTCGACAACAGTATCTCTTTTGCGTTCGTTTGCCTTGCGAGCGTCGATGAGGTAGTAAGCATTGCGGTCGCACAAGGCCGTGCTGATGATGAAGGGGCCCTCCAATGGAGGAGACAACTTGTGCTTCCCAGCTTGTTGTTGGATAAGCCGAAGGACGAGGTCTCCCTCATGGAATGCAAGGGGCTTGATCTTCTTGCTCTGGTAGTGCCTCACACCTTGCTGATAGATGGCGGATCGGCTAAGTGTCAGGAGGCTTGCTTCTTCGAGTAGGTCGACACCGTCTTCACGTGCTTCCTTGGCTTGTGCTTCGGTGAACATTGTGACTCGTGGCGATTCGAACTCGACGAGGATTAGGATGACGACCTCCGTGCCGTCGGTGAGTAAAACGGGGTGAAGCCAGTTGACCGGTTTGGTATCATTCCGAGGCTCTACAGGACGACTGGCAGCTCATCAAGCCAGCTGCTGGGCGAGTGGATGAGGGGCTCGATGAGCCACGGTTTGACGCCAGACAGAATGAGGCCGTTGGCCCGCTCGACCTGGCTGTTGGACTGAGGATGGGCCATGGACGCCAGGTCAAGACGGATGCCGGAGATGGAGCAGTATTGCGCTAGAGCGCCCTTGGCAAAGTTGGTGACATTGTCGGTGATGATGTTGTGTGGGACGCCGTAGCACACCATGATATCTTTGATGAACAGGATGGCTATTGGCCCATCCAGTTTCTTGATCGGCCTTGCCTCGATCCACTTGGTGAACTTGTCCAGCGCAACCAGTAAATGCGTCATGCCGCCCCGCGCCATCTTGAAGAGTCCGACCATGTTGAGCCCCCAGACCCCAAAGGGACAACTGATCGGGATGGTTTGTCGGGCTGAAATCGGCTGATGGCTTTGCTTCCTGAAGCGCTGGCATCCCCCACACTTGAGGACAAGCGACACGGCGTCCTTCAGGGCCGTGGGCCAGTAGAAACCATTGCGTAAAGCCTTGGCCACCAGGGATGTGGAGGCAGCATGGTGCCTGCACTCTCCCTGGTGTATGTCAAAGAGGATCTCCACGCCCTTGTCCTGCTCGACGCAGCGCTGGAAGACACCCATCGCGCTGCACTGTACGAGCTCATGGTTGACGATGTTGTAGGCGGACGCCCGACGTTACACTTGCCGGTCCACATTCTCATCCATGGGAAGGGTCCCGTCTTCTAGGAAGGTGAGGATTGGTTGGGCCCACTGTCGGCGTCCTGCGAACCAGGGTACCTAGACTTGCCTGTCCGCGGGCCGCAGCACCCTCCTGCCATGGCCTGGTACGGCCCAGCTGATCGACCAGCTGCCCAAGACCCTTGCGAGTGGCTAGACCTCGCGAAGAGAACAACGTCAAGACCCCCTCAGGAGCGGCCTCGACAAGGTGCTCCGGAGGGGCGGAGAATCAAGGCCAGGCCTGCCTCAGGAGGAGGCAGCGACGTAAGCAGTGACGCACCACACCAGCGGGTGCCAGCGTCCGCCAGCGGCGCATTGTCGTTTCGGTGCAAAGGAGACAGCGCAAGCGCAGGTTCCCGAGGAGCGGGACAAAGGTTTCCCATTGGTCACTACTAGGAAAAGGGCTATAGATGGAATTGATACTAGTGGCGCACCAGACAAGCAGTGCGCCATTAGTATATACTAATGGCGCACCAACCTCTGATACGCCATTAGAGTTCAAACTACTAATGGCGCACCTGGCCCAGGGTGCGCCATTAGTATCAAAAAGTTTTTTTTGAACTAGTGCGCCTGTCCAAACATACTAATGGCGCATCCACACACAGTGCGCCATTACTAGTCGTAACTAGTAATGGCGCACCTGCAGGAAAGTGCGCCACTAATGTTCCTTTTTTATTATATTTTTATTCTTTTTTTTTTGCAAAACTACTAATGGCGCATTGTTCCACAGTGCGCCATTACTAGTTTAAACTAGTAATGGTGCACTGTGGGACAGTGCGCCATTAGTATTTTTTTCAAAACTAGTATTGGCGCACTAACTGAAGATGCGCCATTAGTAACCTTGATTACTAATGGCGCATTTATAGTGGGTGCGCCATTAGTAAGTGGGCAGCAACAAGATATTTGGACAGCCTCTCCTACCCACACTCACTTTCTCCCCACTTCATTCTCTCCACCTCCTCCTTGTCTCGGGTCCCTCCTCTTTTTCACCTCATTTGCACCATAGATTCATTCAAATTAAGTGGTTAAATTACCTTGTTTTGATAGCTAAGTAAGGGGGGAAGCTATATTTATGTTGTTCTCCCTACAACAATGTGCACATGCACTTTTTATGGCCTAGCTAGATCTATGTATGTTCGTGGTGTTGCATATGTTTGTTGTGTTGCATATGTGTTTGTGTTTGGAGGTGTACCGGTATTTGAAATGCGATAGTTGCCAATATTTTCCTGGAATGTTGATTCATTTCCGTTTCGGTGAGAATTTTGGCATTAAGCATTCTTTTTGTCCTATTTTTAGGGAAAGTCATGGCAAATTTTTTCTTTGTTCTAAAATATCGTTTTGCTCTACCCCGCAGGCGACCATGGTGCGCACGATGACCGAAGGCATCGCAAATAGGTTTTTGAGGTCCGCGAAGGCCGAGATGCTTCAAAAGAACGAGACGGAGATAAGATGTCCGTGTCGAAGATGCAAGCTGAAGAGCTTTATTGTGGACCCGGATTCCGGGCAGGTGCGGGACCACCTGCTCTTGCGTGGTTTCATGGATGGCTATCGGTGGCAAGGTGATGAAGATGACTACGAAGTCATCCATGGGGGCCGGGCAAGAAATGAGGAAGGGCAGCAAGACAACCACCGCGGCTCGGGCGGGCGAGAAGACGAAGAATCCCCAGGAGATGATCACTACGGTGATGCTGTACACAGTCATCATGTAGAAGATGCAGGACATGATGATGAGGAAGAATGCGAAGCAGACGACGGGCATGATCATGAAGACGATGATGCCGGCGGAGCAGACGACGCAGGACCATCGATGGGCTGGGTGCAGGACCCTCATATTCAAGAGCTGCTTCTCAAGCAGACCGATAACGCAAGAGCTGCCGCCCAAGAGAAAGCCAAGATGGATCAACTTGAGTTAGACACAGTTACTCCATTGTATGAAGGATGCAGGCCCGAGGATACCCGCCTGAAAGTAACGCTCATGGCTCTGGAGATGAAGGTAAAACACAAAATGACCGACGCATGCTTCGACGAGAACATGTCATTCTGACACGAACGTCTTCCCAAGGGGAACAAGTGCCCCTCCAGTTTGGAGGAGGCGAAGAAAATCGTGTGTCCTCTGGATTTACCGCACGTGAAATACCATGTGTGCATGAACAATTGCATCATTTATCAGGACGAGCACGCGGAGTCTACCATATGTCCGGTGTGCGGTGTCACTCGATACAAGAAGAGGAAGAAGGCTCCTCAAAAAGTGGTGTGGTACTTTCCGATCACTCCTCGTCTACAGCGGTATTTCGCGGACCCTAAGGTAGCAAAGCTCCTGCGTTGGCACGCGGATAGGGAGGAGAAGAAGCGAGAAGATGACGCAAATGATCCGGAGATAGATAAAAAAGACAAGATGCTGAGTCACCCTAAGGATGCGAGCCAGTGGCAAGCGTTGAACTTCGAAGACCTAGAATTTGGGAACGATCCAAGGAACATCGTGCTGGGTGTGAGCACCGATGGAGTCAATCCGTTTGGCAGCCAGAGAAGCACACATAGCACCTGGCCTGTGTTTGTGTGGATGTACAACCTTCCCCCCTGGTTGTGCATGAAGATGAAGTACATTCACATGAGTATGCTAATTGAAGGACCGAAACAACCAGGGAACGACATCAATCTGTATCTGGGGTTGCTGAAAGAGGAGCTAGACACACTGTGGAAAACACCAGCCAATACGTGGGACGCCGCAAAGAAAGAATATTTCCCTATGAGAGCCGCGCTGCTCACGACAGTGCACGACTATCTCGGTTACGGATATGTCGTGGGGCAGGTGGTCCACGGATTTTCTGGATGCGTCAGGTGCATGGATGACATAACGTATCGCCAGCTAGATAGAGATCCCGGGTCTTCGAAAACCGTGTTCATGGGACATCGAAGGTGGCTTCGCGACGATGACCTGTGGAGAAAATGCAAGGATCTGTTCGATGGTGAAACCGAACACCGAGGACGCCCGCGTACGAGGAGCGACGAGGAAATAGACATGCCGTTGAAAAATCGGAAAGATTGCCCACTGCCGGGAAAGAAGCAAAAGGCGCTAGAGCCGGGAAAGAAGCGAAAGGCGCCAGAGCCGCTGCTGAAGGTATGGAAAACGAGGTCTGTTTTCTGGGACTTGCCGTACTGGAAGATCCACCGTGTGCCTCACAGCCTTGATGTAATGCATATCACGAAGAACGTGTGCGAGAGTCTGCTTGGTACCCTGCTCAACATGCCAGAGAGGACCAAAGATGGGCCGAAAGCAAGGGCAGACTTGAAATCAATGGGCATCAGGCAGGAGCTTCACGCTATATATGATAATCATGATGATGATGATGATGATGATGAGGCGAAGCAGGACACGGAAAGTCGTCGCAAAGGCAAAAAGGCCAAGAAGACCGGAAATGACTACCCTCCCGCATGCTTCACTCTAAGTCAGGAGGAGATCGAGCCGTTTTTCACCTGCCTCGTAGGAGTAAAACTTCCTTACGATTACGCGGGGAAGATAAGCAGATACCTAGACCCAGCGAAGCTGAAGTTCAGCGGGATGAAGTCTCACGACTGTCACGTGCTGATGACGCAGATACTTCCAGTTGCAATCCGTGGGATCATGGACGCGCACGTCCGTGAAATCCTATTTGGCCTATGCAACTTTTTCGACGTCATCTCTCGGAAGTATGTTGGCGTGAGGCAACTCAGAAGGGTACAGGAAGAGATCGTGGTGATACTATGCGAGCTTGAGATGTACTTCCTGCCCGCATTCTTCGACGGTATGGTGCATCTGCTGGTCCATATCGTGGACGATATCATCCAACTCGGGCCGACGTTCCTGCACAGCATGATCCCGTTCGAAAGTATGAATGGTGTCATCAAAGGATACGTTCGCAACATGTCACGTCCAGAGGGAAGCATAGCCAGGGGCTTTCTGACTGAAGAGTGCATCTCCTACTGCACGAATTATCTAGGCATCAAGAACCCCGTTGGTCTTCCCGTCAACAGGCACCTCGGCAGGCTCGCTGGATGGGGTCACCGTGAGGGTCGCCGCAAAATGCATGTCGACTTCGAGGGTCGACTCGCCGACTTTGAAAGAGCAAACCTAGTCGCGCTACAACACATAGACGTGGTCGATCCTTGGGTGGTAGAGCACAAAACCTTTATTGAGAAGACGTACAATGACCGAGGCCAACAGAGGACGGACGGAGATATAATCAAAGAGCACAACTCATGTTTCACGCGTTGGTTCAAGCAGAAGCTTCTGTCGTACCCTTTACATGAGGATTCTTCCGCGGAAGAACTCATATTCGCCTTGTCACAGGGCGCCCAGCACAACCTGATGACCTATGAGGCGTACGATATCAACGGCTACATATTCTACACCGAGGCCAAGGACATGAAGAGCGATGGTTATCAGAACTCCGGGGTAACGATGGAATCCTACACCGGTAATGACAACGACAGATACTACAGAAGGATCGAGGAGATCTGGGAGCTGAGCTACGCTGGAGAGAAGGTCCCGATGTTCCGTCTCAGATGGGCCAAGAGCGTCCTAAAAGAAGACCGGTATTTCACCACCATGGTTATACCCGAAGCCAAATCCAAGACCGCGGGTGCAAACGTCACCGTGAAAAATGAGCCATGGGTACTGGCTTCCCAAGTTGACCAATGCTTCTTCATTACCGAACCGTCAAAGCCCAGTCGTGTTGTAGTGAGGAGAGGCAAAAGGAAGATCATCGGAATAGATGGAGTAGCCAATGAGCAAGACTTCGACAAGTACAGTGACCCGAGGATCGAACATGACGACGATGATGAAGTAGCAGCATACACCACAGGAAGAAGCAGGACCACCCTACATGAAGGACCTCCGTTCCACACAAGAACTCCATTTGCGAAAAAGAAGGGCAAGAAGATTGTGAACAGAGAGCTAGCTAAGATTGATTGTATTTAAATCGTAGCCTTCATTTCTCGATTGTATTTCATGGGCACTTTTTGAACTATCATGAATATTTTTAAATTTCATGGACACTCGATCTCGACCCCCCCTCCATCTCGATCGCTATCCCACCTCGCCAGATCCGACCCCCCGCACCCTCGATTCCCCTACTCAACCGCCGCCGCCGAGCACCCCCCGGTCCATCGGCCGCCGCCGCCGACCCCCCGCACCCTCGATTCCCCTACTC